>OZ026624.1:22567954-22865454 GCA_964020975.1 Hermodice carunculata
AACGGTGTAAACGATTTCCATAACTTCCAACCAGCACTTGGTCTTAACCCCCGGCCAAAATAATTCATCAATTCCACATGTACTACTTCTAAAAAGCCACATTTATTAAAATCTGGCATATTGCCTTAACCATTCGTTGCCTGAATTCCTACTTGGCTTATGCGAAGGAACAACAAAAGCAACACGTTTCTGCCCCTCCACTCCCACCCCACACCCCGCCCCCCACACCCCGCCCCCCACCCCAGTGCAAAAAAAAAAAAAAATAAATAAATAAATAAATAAAAAATAAAAAAAAAAACCGGGGTATCTTGAACAGCCTTCCACTGAAATCGTCCAAGAAGGGCCCGAATGTAAATTGTCTGCCTGAATCTGTTTACTTGCATTTGTAGTCAATAGTAACGATGTTTCGTGAGAGCTGTAGATACTCTACAAATATAGCCTGAGAATGAGCTTAATACATGTTTCAAGAGACCCCAAGAGCCATGCAAGTTACTTTCTTCCATATCAGGTGATGTTCCTGATTTATCAGTCGGAAATTAGGAGATTGCGCGGACGAAGGGGGAGGGGGGCTTGAAACATTTTTGTAAATATACAATTAAACGGTGCATTTTCGTTGTTTAAAATTCCAAAAATCAGCTGTAAGAAAGGGAATAGGAAAACGCATTTAAAATGCTGTTGACCAGTCAACTAGCTATATAAACACAAAAACACTGTCACAATACAAACAATTTAAGCAAATTGTCAACTTTTTTTGCTTTAATTATGATAACCAGGATCAATATAACTCAACATTGTCCTGGTCAAACCGTCCACAGTGCCCGATATATAATTTTAAAGGTCGCTTGCTTCAACCATTTCCATTGAATACTGATCTTTCTCAAAATATTATATTAATGAAAATCTCAGGAAGACTTCCCAGGATACCATGCCGGTGGTCACCAACTTGCTCCAGCGCACTCTGGGAGCGCCCAGGAAAACTACTGACTCAGTCCAATGATTTGACTTTTCAAGGGTCAATATGCCTTCGGTTATTTGACCTAAACTTTACAATGTTCTCATACGAATGTGTTCTGCGTGGGTTGCCGGAACCATCGCCTACGTATCTTGTACATTGAATTCACATGAATGTAGATACTGACCATACCCACCCCCTCATTGTGCATAAGGATCGTTGAACCAAACATGGTGGGTCGGCCGTCAGCAAAACGTTTGTACATCAATTCAAGACTCGTATGTTTCAAAATATGGACGCTAGAAACGTCAAGTGGTACCACTTTTTGATTAGGAATCATAATTCTTTGACTCATGCCAAGTTTCTGTCTGTCTGTCTGTCTGTCTGTGTATCTGTCTATCTATCTATCTACCTATATATATATATATATATATATATATATATATATATATATATATATATATATATATATATATATATATATATATATATATATATAAAGGGAGAAAGAGGCAAAGACAGACAAACTGACAGATAGAGAAAGGAAAATGCATAAATTAAATGCTTGTCAAGATCAATATAGTGCCATAGCATGTGTCCCTATTGTATAATATTTCAGACACTGGATAATCTCAGTCGGTAGAGACTAGCGATTCAAATTTCAATGTATTTTTGAAAAAGTAATTTTAACACAGTTGGCTAATTTTTACTGACTTGAACTGCATATTTTCAAGGATATTTGCCTGAGGTTGGCTTATGGAATCGGGTTAATCTAATTAGATAAGGTTCTGATTCAGCCATGATAATACTCAGCTGCCTGAGTGTTACTTGTTTGTCTTGCATTGACTGCATGTACAGCTAGAGTTACTTGACTGTTGGCTAAGGTTAACCTAATCGTATCTAATAATATGTTATTTGACCTTGGGGACAATATATGCATCATCTACTTTAATAAACTTTATAATCTCCGTCAAGGCGCCAACAAAACGCACTAGTTATTTTTGTAAATGTTTGTCTTAAATGAATTTCAGGAATGCCAAATTTTGTGAAGGGTTGACACCAAAATTTGGGAACTTCCCTTTCAAATGGGATTTTCATCATAACGAACGCACACACACATGGAAAATGTTATTAAGAACCAATTCTATGTTATATTCCCATCCAAGAACTCTGACCTCACCTCATCACGGTACACACCAGAGGGATCATTGTCCAACCCCAACTGTTGTTGAATGCAGTCACTTGAATACACATTAATGTTAAACTACCTTGGATTCTGAGCACTTCAGCACTTCACCTTGGGCTGCAGAGAGGGGACAGTATCTCTGCCAGCATTGTTGATGACGTTCAAAATATGTGTTTCTTGGTCTTAACTCTTTCAATGCCAATCAGGACTAAAGTCGATCTACTAAAGTCAGACTAGTCTGAATTACCAGTAGGATTCCAGATTCGTATTCCTTGTAAAAAAAAAGACCTTACATTTAAGTACCGGTATGCCTTTAGTTCCAGAGAGACTATCCCAGGACAACAGCTTTTCTCAGCGTGTACTATTTAAACATATTTTATTCAAATGAAAACGATTGTGGAACAGGGAAACCTTATATTAACCCATCTCGCAGAAGAAAAAGGACAACATATAGACAGGACGTAAAAGACAGCACGGAAAAATACAGAAGAGACACATAACAAGACAATGACAGATAGAAGGGCTGGTGCTTAATACATTATAATTGGAACTTCCTAACATGACTCCGTACACTTACAATCTCTCCATTTTCTTAATAAATTCGTGTACAGCTGCATACATAGTGTACTTGTTAATTAGAGAACAGGTTTGGTACCATAGAGTACTGTTGCTGCAGTAAACGCTGCTATTGGAATGATTTTAGTACTCAGGTCAATCCTCAGCGTGTACTAAGCACAATGGGCCCAAAGCACGCCCAGCAAATTTGTTAACTCCGTCCAGAAGTTGGCACTGAAAGAGTTAAGCATGGATAAAACCTTTAGGTTAGCAGTTCAGCGCTTTGTATTGACACGTGAATCTATCCATTTATTTACTTTCTTATTTATCTACTTACTTACTAATTTACCCATCTATTGGTTATTTATTTATTTATTTATTTATTTATTTATTTATTTATTTATTCATTCATTCATTCATTCATTCATTCATTCATTTATTTATTTATTTATTCGTTTGTTTGTTTGTTTACTTATTTGAGTTGTTTGTGTCCTTGCTGTTAGGCTAATACTGTACACACGTGTATATCTGATTACATGGAAGAAAGTATCCACATAGAACACAAAAATGACTCATTACATATAAAGTTTACATAAATAATCATGTGGTCAAGGGCATTTATGCAGTGCAAGGTAGCAAAGTAAATAGTCAGTATGTAATGATACTGCCAACATGGAGTTTGACTTTTAAACAAAATGGTCACTCCAGAAGCCAATTTTCCAACAAATTTAGAATTCTCTGCACGTGCAGATTTAATCTGGTAAAACAAACGGTTAAATCAAACAAGAGAGGCATCAGGGGTCGGAAATTCGCGTGCTGCCGTCCCTGACTAATCAATTACGTGTGCCGTGTAAGAACCCTATTTCCCCACCGAGAAGCCACTGGCACTAGCATACTCACCCGCTCTTTGCAAAATTAGTCCAAAACCTCATAACCGCTTCGCTCAGCATCTTCTCTGAGCGCGTGTAGGCGGTGGGGAAGGGGTCAATTCCATCGGTCAGTGAAGCCCCCAAAACGTACAGTAAGTCGTCCCCGTGAACCCCGCCCGCCCATCGGGGATAGGCATCCAGCCTGGACGGGTAGCTAAAGCTATACATGTAGGTGCTGGCGGCATAGTTGGCGTGGTATTTGGTTAGCTCTATCATGGGGGAAATGAATTGACCATCTCCCAGTAACTCCATGACTTTGTCTCGGATTATCTTAGGATCTGCTGTTCGGTCCGTATCCCAGTCGCTATAGTGATGCAACAAAATTTCAAAAATCTTCTGTCTGTGATACTGGTAGATATTCCTTACATACGTGCGGATCATTCGATCACGTTTGTGCACTGATACTCCATTTCGTATTTCCTTTTCATTGAAAAATATAAAACCTTCATTTTTCATAGTGCCCATTAGGACATTAGTACTTCCAAACACAGATTGAGATTTATCCATAAGATTTCGGACTCCTTTCGGTAAAACACTTCTTTTATCAATGACAGGACCAAAGGCAGAAAAATATTTTGGGGCTTTTATAGCCACGTTGGATATTTCTTTGGCTGACTTTGACTTGAAGCAACGTAATAGGTTAATACTCTTCCCCCAGTGTTGTGAACAATTTACTTTCTCCGACAGTTCTTTAGTGTACCGCAAGGGGTCCAATGAGATTGCCCAGCTGCTCAAGGCCGAACCACTCTGTATTATCGCCCGCTTGAAAAGACTCTTTCCTGCAAGTACATTAATACAAAAATTTGTCAATACAATAGACATTTTCTGCACCTGAAAAATGTGCCAATGCTAAGAAAACTAACTCTATCCCTACAAACAGCAGGGCTCCACCATAGAACGCAGCTGCATAAAAGAACATGTAGTTCCCCTGTACAAGTAAAACAAGTTCATATGTGTTATACAACTCATTGGGTGATCACAGTTTTTCCATTGCCACTACTAGCCAACCATGCTGTCTTAGGTTTGTTGTATTTCTAATATGATCATTAAGTATGATGTGATATTCAAATCAAAGTTCCGGATATTTCGCGGCACTTTGTAGACTTTAGATAATATGTGGCAAGCTTTTGTGCTTTACTTTGGTCTGTGTTTTTGCAGGGGACTACCTCATGGCGCTGCACACGGTGACGTCACACAATGAAAAAGCATCATGATGACCTATGGGGCAATATCCTTCTTATCGGACTTTGGAGAGTGATATTGCTTCCTGCTTCACCTGCAGCATTATTTGTGTAAGACCAATTATTAAACATTCGGTTCTACAAGAACATAATGGCTTGTTTTTCCATGCATTGCTGGAAGAACAGATTAAGTCAACAGTAAAATTATCTTTTTGCCTTGGTAATGTTGCTCCTCGTCTTTGTGTCATTCGCAAAAAGGATCTTAAACCATGCTTATGTCCATAATGTTTACTTGTGTCGCTTTCCCCTTGCATGTACAAGTTGATTTTAGCTTACTACAAACTTAAATTCCCAAATGGATATTAATTACCACAAAAAAGTACTGGTCTTTCTAGCAAATCTCCATTGATGTTTATTATTTATGTCTTCCATTTGAAACAAGATAGATACTGGAATTCTTGAAGTTCTGGAATCATAGTAAAAGTTGGCCGTTCATACAAACATGTGAACTTAAAACAGGGCCTGAAAAAGGATATAGTTAATACAGGGCGGGTTCCAAATCTAACTAAAAAGTGCAAATTTAACATATGATTGTACATCTATCTTAATATATAACACTGGGCTCATCATTTATGTTCATACGTATTTTGGCTGTTTTGCGCAGTGAATTAAGTAAAGATGTAACCATGGATTGAAAAAAAGTGATAAAAGCTCTATATCTCAGTGTTGATTATTTCTAAATCATGATCAGACTGTTTATGAGCAGATTTTTCTGAATTCATTGAACCAATATTTTACGCTTTTGCAACGTTTTGTCAGAATGGTTTCGATGTGGTTAAAATGAAAGACATCGATCTTTCATCTATAAAAGGGTAAATAGTTTACATGCAGCGTCCTACCAGGGTCAAAACAGGGTCCTATCTTAAACGATGAAAATACGTGCGGTATTTTATGTTCCTTTAGCTCTTCCGAAGGAACAATAGGAAGTGGCTATGACGCATGCGTGTGTTTTATTGGCATACAATATTGGGTTTGTGCTTGTGAAATGTGGAAAAAAAGTATGACTTACGTGATAGCACAAAAAGTATAAAGAACTGCTTGCAAATACTACGACAAACGACCACAACCCATTAAGGTACAAGAGCCCAAGGTGAGGAACAATATGCCCTCTCGTATGACGGAATCAACAAACTTAAGTCAGTTTAGGCCATGCTTTCTATTAGTTCAGGAAACTAACGGAAACATGGCTTGGCCCAGATGTCCCCGTTGTGTCTATATTTTGAGCAAAATCAGAGGTTGAGCTTTCTTCCTGATCTGTGGAAGCACTGGTTTTGATCATCGCATAATTTACTACCTTTAAATACAATTATGTATCACGTGCAAGTTCACTGAATATATCATGCCCATTTTATTCAACTATTGAATAATTATGCTTCAACTATAATGTCGCTATATTGTTTCGCTTCTCGGCATTTAACTAAAGATTATCATTATAAAATTTTTGTCACGTGTGAGTGTAAGCATCCAATCACAAGAACTAAACAGAGTATGCAATGCAATTGTCCTGTCAACTTTTTCGAAGAGAGATCATTTACTCTGTACAATATGACCTTTTTTTGCGGGTCTCTCCTGAAAGATCGACCAACATCATTCAGCATGTACAGGAAGGTAACTCAAATAGGGTATATTGGCTTCATGAATGAAGCCCGGACGTGGGCCATTTGAGAACAGCAGGTCACGTACATGCTAATACAGATATATTATTGGACCGTCAAATTTAATCGTGTTCATTTTGTTAAATACACGACAACTTAACCCCCATGAGTATAGTGTGGGCAGCTGCAATTCATACCAGGTTTACCGATCTGAATATGGAGTAGTCAGGCCCTGTGTTTGGTACTAGAGATGTTTTAAATATTGTAAATATAACGTTCCGTCAACATCAGCACCCTTTCAGTTATACTTAAAGTAGCCTGGGTGCATCGCTTATGGCTTCCCGGACAAACCGGCAAATCCAAAGGCCGTGTGCTTCACCCAGTTTATTAGATATTGCCCTTGCTCAAAATATTTCCGATAAAACTTTCAGGGAATACTTACCAAGGGTAATATGCCAATAGCAATAGCTTTCCTGGGCGCACCCTGGCCTCTACGCCCAAGGTGCTTCCAGCTGTTGACTCGGCTCAACCTTTAAAGCGCTAATCGCTTCTATAGTTGTTTTCACATTACCGTTAAACAAATAATGGTTAAAAGATTCAAATTCCTCATGAAGATACATTTCATTCAAATACCAGCAAACCTAGTCGAAAACAAAAAGTAGTTTTAGTCAACAGCCTTCTTCGGGAAACTTTGGGTGCATTGCGGGCAAAGTGTCCCGAGGAAAGCTATTGACTCAGTTTTAAATCAGCGCCTTAAGAGTTACTGAAAATGTGTCCTTGTGAGAGCTAACATTGTGCCTTTTCAGTATTTACAATAAAGCACTTCTAGGGGAAGAAACACAGAGTATAAGTGTAAATTAAATCTCCCTAGAAGGTGTGATACATTACTAAACGTATTCGTATCGAATGTTAACGGCAATTGTTAAGACTGTTGTGTTAAATGTAAGCAACCCAACCAGCAACCAATCTATTTCAGGAACAACCGATGTCTTTTCCAGGAAATGGATGCTCAAATGGCGTACCAAATTTAAACATGAAATGCAGATCGCGCATCTGGGTTTTCTCTTCCCTCTTTGCGCTTATTCAGATTGGGAAGATAGGGTTATGTTCTTATCACTACTTGTAAAGCACCAGGATGAATACCCAACTTCATCTTTTATTAGAATAATTTTAATAAGAAATTCATTTCTTATATCACGCAGGGCCCATCAGATATTCAAGTCGTGTCGAAATACATATTGGAAAAGCATTTAAGCGATGGCACACAGTGATATATCCTGTGGCTGTTACGACGTTGCTTCTCTGGGGGTTCATTATGCGGGTGAATAATCCAATTGTCCTCTTTATAGTTTACAAATAAAGGCGTCCCACGCTCCTGTCGAAATAGATAAACTAAACGGTTTCAGCTAATTAAAGGCAAGAGGTTAATCAGGCAATGTACAGTCATCAGCAACACAGCGGCTTGGTAATGACAATTTTTTGTGTGTTGTTTTCTCATAATCATATCCCCAATGGCTGGTTGGACACCAACACGTGCTTTCATCTGATTTCCCAACGTCTGATGGAATACGGAGTTTTGGCTTGCTCATCTAATTTGTCTGATGGTTATTAACTACACAAAGCCCCAGATATTAATAAATGATTTATCATGTTTACACTATTATGCCCAAGAGATAATTAAACACGTGTTTGGATTAAGGTCAAATCACATGCAAGATTGTGGCGTCCTTGTAAGACTTAAAATTTTGTTCCGGCTGGAGCACTATGTCTGTAAAGGGTCTTTCCTTACACATAAATGCTTTCAGTGGAGCACATTTTCTGCCCGAAATAATGTACCTATCGGTTTTTTTTTTTTTTTTTTTTTTTGTTTTGTTTTTGTTTTTGTTTTTGTTTTAGTTTTTTAATCACTGGAAGAGACACCGTTTCCGTTATAGTGTAAAAGAGTTTGGACAAGATGACTCGATATTTTGAGGGATATTTAACCCTTTAAAGCCACGTTGTCGGCCCGCTCAACAGCTTTTCTCGGTGAACGAAACTGTTGACCTTAACCAACTCTGCTAGTACTGATTAACACTTTCAGTTCCAAGCTTTGACTGGATCAAGAGCTTTCCAAAGCGTGTCGAGAGAAGCTATTGACATTGATAATTCTTAAGATATGTGCAACAGTACGTCTGGTGGCACTGTAGGTATGGTAGCGTTTAAATGAAAGGTCGTTTTAATGAAGAATATGAATCCAGTGGCATTATTTCTATTCAAAGTACAATCAGTAATAAAAGGGTTGCAGTGCTGGCCTGATGGTTCATGAACCAAATGGAATTGCTTTTAATGAGGACTTTTCTTGTGATATGCAGGAAAGTGGCTAAAAAACAAAATCCTCATTCGTCAGAATATCAACATGATCAATGTACCTTACTCATATCCTGTGAGTCATAAGCACACGAAATTTTGTAGTCTCGTGCAACTACGCATGGCTGCATACTGTAAATTGCTTTATTTCCGCGTGAATAAATTTTCACGTTTTTTTTTTATTTTTTACATTTCACTATAGTTTTAATTTTACTGTTTTGCACAAAATTAGGATTCAAACAATGTTAAAATACTTTTTCACTGTGTTTTTATTTTCATGGTTTTGTGCCATCAGCGAAATAAGAGAAAATAAGAATACAGCAAAATTAAAGCAATTTACAGTAGATGGGACCATGAAAGGTCACCTGAAAGGGCTATACATGACCACCAATATCAACAAACACGCACAGGGCTTTTTAACTTCTTCGATGCTGGGATTGTAGACTGAGTCATCCATTTTCATTGAAACGCTTCACCTGGACCACTCAGGTAGCCAGGAAGTACAGCTATGTCAGCCCTTAAAGTGCTAATCACTGATATATTCGTTTTCTCATCACCTTGAAACCAATAACGATTAGATGACTCAAATTCTTCGTGAAGATACCTGTCATTCAAATACCAGAAAGCCTAGTCTCAAGCAAAAAGTAATCTCTCTAAGTAGAGACTTTCTCTAAACGCAGAGAAAAACACCGACTCATACATCTTTATGAAATAATTAATGGCCATACACCTGCATATTTACACGATTTTATTCCAGAAAATGTGTCTAACAGAAATGCATATAACGTAACATCCAGACAGAACATTAGCCAGGTCCGTACAAAAACTAATACTTATCATGGCTTTTTTATGTCTTTTATTCCCGCAACGATTCGCCAGTGGAATTCACTCCCATCCAGTGTTCAGAATTCGGCAGATATAGATACATTGAAACGTAAAACGGATCAGGGAAACCGAAGTCTAGTGGTATGTTTTACTTTGGTCATAGGAAAGCTAACATTTTACATGCAAAAATTAGGGTGGGCTGCAGCCAGTTGGAACATAATATGCACAAAATTGGTACAGCAAATTCTCCTGTTTGCGTCTGTGGTGCCCAGGTAAAAATTCCCTTTCATTACTTCTTTGAGTGTGTCAAATACATTACTGCATCAAAAAGTATAGTATTGGCCCCTGTCACGCTACAAACTATTATGTTTGGAAATCCCAAGTGTAGTAAGGCAGTAAACCAAATTATTTTTGACAGTACCCACAGATATACTTTAAATACCGGCAGCTTCAAGTAAGGCCAGTGCGTTTTCCACCCAGGTTGGTGCACAAGCTTTGCGTGTGACGGGGGTGGGTCACGTACGGGCCGGAACAAAACAGCTTCCGCATGCAGTACTTGGTGTGTACAAAGTTGGCTGGCCACGTCGGATTCGATACAATGATAATGCATACTTCCTGTAATTGTAACTGTGATGTCATATCTTCCTTTATGTGTGTCCTCGTCAATGTAGTGACAATGTAATGCCCTGTGACCCGTCTTTACCTTTGTTCAGTATTTGTGTTGTTTATTTTCTTTTTTTCTTTTTTTTTTTATTATTATTATTATTTTTTTTTTTTTTTTTTTTTGCGAGAGAAATTTATATAGGCAAAGCCTGTTTCCAAATCGTTGTTTCTGAATAAAATATGTTTAAAACAAGTAGTCTTAGTCGACAGCTTTTCTCGGGACACTTTGCGCGCAGTGCGCGCAAAGTCTCCCGAGGAAAGCTATTGACTCAGTTTTATATCAGCGCTTTAAGGGTTTGTACTTGAACGTAAGGCCCATTTACAGAATGTCCATTAGTGTCATAATTCAGATAAGCACGACGTTTTTCACGTTTGGATAACAACGGGTTAACATGACATCTGGTCGCCAATCACCGTCAGTCAAGAGCGGTACAGTCGGATAGCAAACACTGAGATGACGAACCCGAACGAATGACATTTATGTAGAACCAGACAGAGGCAAAGGGTTTACTACTTTGTATTTCAGTACTTACGGGCGTGGAAAACACGTAAGAATAGGTAGATTGCCGTGCAACCATGCAAGAAGCCAACTAAACGAATGAGAAGCAGCCTTCGTCAAGCTGTATGCTGCGACAAAGCTGCCAGGCGTAAATATGCATCTAGTCATCGGTCTTATTTGCATCCATGACTGGCGACTACGTCTCGGTCTCTTTTTTTAAGAATATTTCCATATTTGCCTTTTGAATCAGCCGCTATTGTACCTGAATTAAACACACATGACAATTGCTCACTCCAGTTCTTAACAGAAAAAAAGCTACTTTCCTCTCTGGCACACCGTTAGCATTTCCTAGCACAAACTGTGTTCACTCATGCAGACTTTTGTTCGAATAATTTATGACACATGAGACGTTAAACACAGACTACGCATTTTCAAAGACGTGTTACAATGCTGAGTATCTTATAAAAAGATAATCCTATGGTAGTTTTATGCAATAGTGAAACCTTTGAATATAAAGTACCAAATTTTACAGTTTTTAGTCAATAATGACTATATAAGTGTGGAATGTTTATCTTGTATCTGAAGCTGCCAAGCAGTTAACTCAAGGGCGTTATGTTAGACAAGAATAAACCTCTACTTAATATGGCTTTACCGGATTTTTTATCAATAAAATTGAAACCTTCCAGGACAGCGTTGCCCTGCTCAATGCATGGCTTTCAAGGGCTCATTTTTGACGGTGATAGGGCTGTACATCCATGGTCATGTCTGACACACCTGTCCAAGACCTTGGCTTCAACAGCTCACATATGACAGCAGTCCAAATATACATTCATGCTATTTCATGAGACATTGTTTTCAAAACCTATTATTTGACATGATCCGACTGCTAATATGCATCCAAGGTTTTTTTTTTTTTTTTTTTTTTTTTTTTGCAGAATTGTTTTACACATTCATTTCAAAAACAAATACTTGACGGTGATCCGGCTATACGTCTATCCGGCTATGCGTCCATCCGGCTATACGTCCATCCGGCTATGCGTCCATCCGGCTATACGTCCATGCGGCCATAGGTCCATCCGGCTATACGTCCATCCGGCTATACGTCCACATTTATTTATGACATGCATTGCTGATTTTACAAATGTTGCCGCTTTTGTCAGAGCAAAGATTTTGGGAAGCATATATACGCTACTCAGGGTGCTCTTATGCTGAGTGAACTTAAAGTACGAAGCATGATTCGACAGAATAGTAAGCACGGAATTATTTCATATGGACTAATGCTCTTGTTGTTGTTTTCTTATGGTACAGATGGTCTTGGTTTCTAACATCACAAGTCCACGAATGCAAGTAGCTATACGGAGGCTATCAATAGACTGCAAAATATGGTCTTAACAGGGATATCATTCAAATATTGTGCAACAAACTGGGACCATATCGGCGGTCCTGATATAGAAATGGCCTTTGTTCTTAATTTATCATACGTTGTACTGTATGTTAAGACATGTAGGCTCATAAGCCTCATTGGGCTGAACTACCGGTACCAAGTATCTTGGTGTTCTACGAAGGAATTATCCACGCTAAAATCTATTGGTATTAAATCTGTTTGGTGCTTTCAGGGTGCAAATGGTATAGAGGAAAGCTGATAGTCCCCTCCACATTGCCACTGTCTGACACTATGCATGTTGGGCGGGGGGGGGGGGGGCAAAGGGGGGGGGGGGTCTTGATCACAGTTCACGGGGAAAAAATGTTTTCACAGTTCACAGGAAAAAATATTCAGCTTATATGCATATTCACGATTCACGAGCAATGGTTTAATCACGAATCCCGAAAAATAATTATATTGTTTCACAGATCATGGAAAATAAAAAGATAGGATCAAGAGTCACGAAAATACCCTTGCCCCCCCCCCCCCCCCATGTTTGTATTTGGATGAAAGTTAAAATATGCATCATGATCATAATTTACCTGAACCGAAGTTTTATTAGTAAAACGCAGGTTTGGGGTTTATGTGCGTGGTCTGGGTTGGTTTAGTTTCTTGACACACAGCCTTGTGTTCCCATGATGCATATTTGTGACACGCAGCGACCCATGTCGAATGAGGTCATGTGGGTCAGCAAAACCCATTACATTACAGTGAAACTAAACGTTTCACCCTGCATATGAGTACAATTTTTGGAATTATCTTCTTCTAATCTACTTGACGTACATATCAGTATCTTTTAGACACACCCAGGTGTGACAAAATGAAAGTTTAATTTATTTGGCGAGATATAGAGAGGTTAGGTCTGTATCTGCTAGTCCCCCATGTTAATCTATGGAGAAAAAGGGAGGGTTATTGCAAGTGACCACAAGATGTGGGTGGCCAACTGTGAACAGGCTGGGCAGCATCACCTTTAGGCGAGCAGCATCACCTTTAGGCGATGTCGGTCACAGTCACTACTCTGACAGTGGCAGTATCAGGGGTGACCTGTGTTTCGGCCGTGGCTGAGAGCTTAGTTTGCCAGGGGTAGGCACAGCTATGCGGGCTCTCCCACGATGCCTTCCCATCGTTTCCTGTTTATAACTTTTATATAACTGTATATTTGATATACCAAGTTGTTTTCTCAGTTGTCTAAAATGTACAGATAGTGTGATCTTTACCTAGTAATAGGGTGGATAAACTGATATATGGAGAGTTTGAGTGTGCTATCTTGAAGTAAGCCTTGTGACCAATAAGAAATCAGTTGACGCAAGATTCTATATGTGTACCGATTATGTAATGCAACTACAATGATGTATGTTTTTGATGATGTGCAATCTGTATTTTATGCAATATATGTACCATTTATTACGGAATAAAAAAGCATTAAAAAATATATTGGCATAAGAACTATCCCATAATTTCTACTCATTTTCCATGGATGCTGAAGGGTTATCTCTTGCGTGCCGTGACTGGTTTTCCAGCGCAGCGTGTGATGAGAATATCGATGCACTCAATGACCTATTAACTTTCTAAATGAGACAAATCTCAAGTGAAAAGAGTTTTAATTGTGAAGATCACGAACCAACTCGCAACATCACTATCATGTCTCCCGTCGTTAAATGTTTGCTAACAAGCAACCAAGAATCTAGCTTCGAATATAATGAGTCAGAACACTGTATAAAACCTTTTGGGTCTTGAGATAAATGTACGTTTCGTCAGGTATTAGTGTCCCTCTTACACTTTCTATGCCATTCTTTGGACATTGAAAATATGCGTTCGTACTTTAAAAACCACTTGGCATTGCACTCTCAGAGACAAAGCATGACAGCTGTTGAGGCTGATTGGTGAATATATTTTCAAACACGAGAGACATGCCCCACATTATGCATCTGTGTATTCCCATGGTGTACATATCCTCTTCGTCGACTTCTGGCATATTGTGTGTGCTATAATATCCGTTGAGACTAGACACTTAAATATACTCACTTGCCTACTCAGTAATATAGGCACATTAGTTGGCGGTTGAAAGAAACACTCATTTTTGAAGAGACCATAGATCATCGCGCTTTCGTTGATCTGTGGGCGAAACTACCATAATAACTATAAAAGAGTCCTGTGTGACTCAGTACTTTAATTCACATTTCCAGTGAATTGAAAAGTTTCATCCAGTCAAACTTACGCCGGGGATGAGGGTTTCTATTTTATAAATGCAGGATATACTGTAGTTCTAATAATTTTCGCGTGTGGTTAATTTTGCGCAAACTTGTTTTTCCTTAAATTACAAAATATTTGTGTATTTTAATTTCGCGCATCATGGCTTGTCTATATATAACCTTTCATTATGCCAAATAATTTTGGCGCATCTTATTTTTGCGCATCGTGTACTAGCGCAAAAAGCGCGAAATTAAGTCGACCGCGAAAATTTGTAGAACTGCAGTGAGTGTTTTTATATCTAAATGCAGAATATAAGTGTTTGATTTCTAAATACAGGATTTAAGTGTTTTATTTATATATATATTTCGTTTCATTTCTTTCTTTCTTTCTTTTTTTTTTTTTTTTTTTTTTCATGACGAAATGTGCCTAATTGAGTATCTTTTCCAGGATAAAAATTCATCCGGTCATGGTTTTGTACACATCACCAGTAAACATAGGCGCAAAGGATCGTCACTCTGGAAGATTGAGCCATTGACGTTTCATCTTGATACGAACGGGAGGCATAAAAGCAATAACTTTCTTATTTTTTCTAAAGTTGATGATTGCCAGTCGTACCACTTTACAGCAGAATACACGTCCCAGGCTCAATTTACGACGCTTTATTCGACAGTTAATCAATCGTGGTAAAACATGTTGAGTTGCCGTCCCCAGGAGGACTGCAAAATATCAACCCTCAAACATGGAATTGGTAAATCCCTCCACTTATCTCCTGAATGTAGCAACGCTATACGCTACAACCCGTGCCCTTCATGTTATAAAAATGGCTTGATCGCATGCAACTGGAAGCCCTCTGGGTTAAATTGTTGACTTTTGACATGCACATCTGACGGGTTTCTCACTTACACTCAAACTATTTCATGAAAGAGAGCAGGCAATATTTATGTATATATTCACCGGTCGTTGTCGACCGGCTTGTTCGAAATCTGTTAAACCAGTACAATGTTTGGCGGGAAACACGGGAAGAAAATAGTTCACGAAGTGGAGGACGTTCAATGACACAACGGCAGAGCCAGGTACACAGGTTCGTAGGACTACTTAATGGAGGACTGAATCAGGACTGCAAATTTGTCCATTCAATTAGTTGATCAATACAGGCAATACACTGGGGAATTATACGGAGACACTGTCAGATTTTAGTCAAGATATGAGTTTCCTGCCTGAGCTGCATCTTCAGATGATGAACCGGATAGGGCTCATTTTCTGTGTGCAATTGGTCTCCAATTATTCCCAGACCTGTCTTGGTCAACAAAATCTGATTCTATCTGGCTGGACCGTTACGCGGGCATTCTGGGCCACGGCGAGTATCCCCAAAAACCCCGCATCCCTCCACCGAAACAGAGTACGAACACAAACGCACGTAGAGCTCCCGTCGGTACTTGCCACTAAGTCTTGTTCTTATTTTAAATCCACCAATACAGGGAATTGCATAACATCGGTTATTTCTGAGCATATGTTCACTTACTGCACCTACACAAAATATGAGGATGTTATCAAAATCAGATCATGTGTATTCAGGAAACCTGTTTCTTTTGCAGACTCTCACATCGTGCAAAATTGGCAACACATTATTGGAAAGGCTTCCACATTAACACAAGGGCAGTCAACGCAGCCAGTATGTCTTACCTAGCTGCCTAATGGAACAACCATTAACACTTGAAGGAGCTAAGTTCTATCGAGTTCAAAATGTAGATACAGAACATAATTTTCATATGCATAACAGCTTATATTCTTCACTCAATCAGTAACAGTATGAGTTAATACAAGAAATAAATCCGGTCTTCTTGACTTAACTGTTAGAAAGACAGACCCAAAGATTGGTTCAACCAGGGATCTCTGGTTAAACCTTTGAAGCTGTGTGCATTGTGAGTGTGAGCCTTGACCTGTGATAGTTGAGTTGAGATCACTGCTATATATTTTGTACATGGTGACTGTAAGCACGGACTTATGGTAGTTGAGATCACTGCTCTATATTGTACACATGGTGAGTGTCAGCATGGACATGTGATAGTTGAGCTGAGATAACTGTTATATGTTGTGTACATGCTGAGTGTGACCATCGACGTGTGATAGTTGAGATCACTGCTATATATCGGGTACATGGTGAGTGTAAGCATCAATCTCTGGTTACTGAGATCACTGGTGTATGCTTTGTAAGTTGTGAGTGTTAGCATTGCCATGTGGTAGTTGAGATCACTACTATGTGCTGTGTACATTGTCAGTGTTAGCACTGGCATGTGGTAGTTGAGATCACTACTATATGCTGTGTACATTCTGAGTGTTTGCATTGCCATGTGGTAGTTGAGATCACTACTATATGCTGTGTACATTGTGAGTGTTAACATTGCCATGTGGTAGTTGAGATCACTACTATATGCTGTGTACATTGTGAGTGTTTGCATTGCCATGTGGTAGTTGAGATCACTACTATATGCTGTGTACATTGTGAGTGTTTGCATTGCCATGTGGTAGTTGAGATCACTACTATATGCTGTGTACATTGTGAGTGTTTGCATTGCCATGTGGTAGTTGAGATCACTACTATATGCTGTGTACATTGTGAGTGTTTGCATTGCCATGTGGTAGCTGAGATCACTACTATATGCTGTGTACATTGTGAGTGTTAGCATTGCCATGTGGTAGTTGAGATCACTGCTATATGCTGTGTACATTGTGAGTGTTAGCATTGCCATGTGGTAGTTGAGATCACTACTATATGCTGAGTACATTGTGAGTGTTAGCATTGCCATGTGGTAGTTGAGATCACTACTATATGCTGAGTACATTGTGAGGGTGATCGCTGGAGTATGGTCGTAGGGATCACTGCTTTGGGATCAAAATTTTTGAGTGGTGAGGAGCGTTTGAGGCCGAGGCTTTTGTGTCTGGCATTTATATCTATTCCACGCGCGATTGCGCTGCCTAGTTGGCCTCTTGATACAACAGGTGATCCAAGGCTTGTCCCTGGGCCGAATGGTGACCTCTCGGAACGGAATAAATTTTTCACGCGTGTCAATATATGGGTCTGACCAGGAAGACACAGTGTCACTTATGGAGTCAAAAACTGTGAAACCAGTTTCCCAGGGAGCATGGTGGAGTACATTGTTCAAGTTGACAAAAGCAGCCCTCTTGAAGTTCCAGGAAGAGCGTTTGAAGGGACGATCCTTGTAATGATTCACATAAAAAGAGCAAAAGACAACAGAATGATCAGACGAGGAGATAGGAGGGAGATCACTACTATATGTTGTGTACATTGTGAGGGTGATCGCTGGCGTATGGTCGTCGAGATCACTGCTTTGTGTCGTGTGCATTGTAAGTTGTAGCATTGACGTATGATAATTGAGATCACTGCTTTGAGTTGTGTACATTGTGAGGGTGATCATTAATGTATGACAATTGAGATCACTGCTTTGGGTTCTGCACATTGTGAGTATCAGCATTGACAAATGATCGTTGAGATCACAGGTACATGATGAGGACACGATTTGGTACAGTGAATCGTATCACTGACGCGTCCATGAAGACAGACTTGACTGTGCATGTATCAGTCAACTCATGGCCCAACATGGACATAAGAATTGTAGCCGGAACATTAAATGAGTCGCTTGGTTCTTTTATTGACCATGTATAAGGTGTGAAACTGACCAAAACTTCTTCTACCAATCATTATAGCCGAATTAGTGTCATCAATTTTTGGACCGTGTAAGAGAATTAATGTCATGTGCAGAATGATACACACACTGGGGGTCAAAATACAGTGGAACCTCCTAAATAAGACCACCTAAAGGACTGAAGAATGTGGTCTCAATGGGGCTATAATTTAATGAAGGATAAACAGAATCGGTTATGTAAAGTGGTGGTGGTCTTTAAATAGAAATGGTCTCTTTATAGAGGTGGTTCAAATTAGAGATTCTGCTGTAGTTATTTCTCGTGCTCATAAAGGCAAGAATTGCTTACCAATGTGTCGCACTAATATGGTCTGACCTGCCACCGTTGAGTTAAATGACTCTTTATGTTACAATGGAGATGCTTTGTGGTTCAGACTGTAGGATCGTACCTTCAAGCACAGACTGGGAGGTCAGGGGTTCATGTAAAGACTGGGAGGTCAGGCATTCAAGTTAAATTTTTGCCAACTTCATGTGGACCACAAAAAGACAACAGACGCCATATGCACAAATGACTACTTAGCTGATTTGAGTATCAATATTGTTTTCCTGCCTCAAGTAAAAGGCAAGACAGTTTTGATTTTTCCAAAATACAAGGAACGTTTTTATGTGTTAGAAAAAATGCCTTGCCCACAGAATGTGATAAGGTTGAAGTAAATTAATTAACCAAAGCGTCTCAGAGAATCTACAGAAAGAATGCGTCATTCAACAGTCTTTCATTGTTACATTGGAGTACATACTGGACGCTGGATTCTTTAAATACCGGTCGTTCTCAAAAACCTTGCGTGGCAAAGAGTGTTCACCATGCTTGTTGCCATCAAAACTTCAGCAATATTCTTGTACCCTATATATATATACCTGCGTGACTATGACATCTAAACACCTGATTTTGATTGAAAGAAAAATAAGAACAGAGGGTGCATGGGTAATCATCATGCTCACGCCTCTTTGATACTCGTAAGAAAATATAAATATTTTCTTGCAAGTTCCTATTGGGATACTCACCCCTGTTTTTAGTGGCGTAATAAGTTTCAACTGTTTCTGTCAAAGGACTTTCACTGAACTTATATGGGGACCCTGCTATCATTCGCCACTCTGCGCAGTTTCTCTTATCTTTACAGCAACTTCCCTTCAAAGTGCAGTTAAGTCAAAATGATCATCGTAAGTAACCCACTAATTCAATTTTTTGATGATTTTGTTTGCATGATCGACTACCCCAGTGCAACAAGATATAGCGGGAGGCTAAATTATCATTCTTGGTGTAGAACTTAGTTGTATTGCAAAAATTGCATTCCCTTTATAGTAAAGTATGGAAGATTTACAAGGCCGTTGATGTAATTTTTCAGCCATGTTTGCATGCCACATGAGTGCATACGCGCTACATTTCAAGCGTATGTCAAAAAAAAAAAAAAAAAAAAAAACTTGTTGGCACAGGTTTGTATCACATAGACCCATACCCAAAGACCCTGTGGACCGGCAGCATTCACATTCTAACGCCAGCCAACAGCCCATAGAATCTTGAAGCCAAATATGGGATATGTCTCGCATAAGGTGCAGGGAAGCTTGGAGGGCTTGACACGGCGCCTCGAGGTCACATGACCACGAGGTCCATCTGCTATCTAAGGTACACTGCACAATGACCGTTCAGAAGCTCTAACACTGTCATTGTCCAGGTGGATATATTTTCAATATTTCATGTGTTATGATCCAAAAGAAGGCAAGGGGGAGTGACACAAAGGCCAGGGCAGACGGTGGGTCCCGGCAACAAGTAGCAATTTTGTTCGCCTCGGAAGCCATACAAACCTCGTAAATCTTTGGACGTCGGATATAAGAACAGCTTAGCACACGTGTTGCTCTTTCATGGTGGCAATGTATACGACTCACTACATTACCGTTTCCTGATAGTCTGAACATGAGAGAGATGAACCCAAGTAACAGGACGTGGCGCAAAAGCTATTCACCGCCAAAGAACTGTCAATTAGATTATGTATCCAGCCACAGAAACCGGTTGACACGAGCATCTTTACAATAACTTGTATCTTTAGACTAAAAATTGCCCACGTAAACAAGGCATTAAGCCCAAAGCCACGCTTGTTGTATCATCGCCAGACTGTTCTCACGCCTCAACACTTTTCCCCGCATCATCGGCGCATTAGACATCAGGAGGATGACTTCTCAAGAGGAAATTCGCAAAGTTTTGAAACAAAAAAATATAAACGATCAATGACAGAATGTTATTAACTACTTAATGAACCAAGAGAAACAACACCGGGCACGACCACTTAACCACAAGCTGAGCCTTGCATTAAGCGATCTGCAAGATGATTCATAGACAATTTGACTTTTTAATGTTAAATTTGAAACACATGACATAGTGTACTGGCTGCAAGTGGGTTCTGAACTAATATACACTAACTGCTGCTACTGGACAGTGACTGGTAATGTCCATTACTGTCTGTTTACAGATCTTTTCCCCCATCTTAAGCTGTCAGAAAATATTTTTATGAGAGAATTTGTAGAGACTACATGAATATTGCGCTCGTAATCAACAATTTCCATCGGGGCATCTTGAGTGCTTGGTGCCAAGAGGACGTATATTAAAAATTTTCGCATAGTCTCGTAACGTGACAGAATAAGGTTTTGATATACAGCTTTCAGCATCTTTGTGGAATTTTAGCCTGGGTATGAATGGACGGGGACAACGTTGTGTCAATGCGTTACATTTTCAATACATTTCTCAGAATTTCATTCTCGTTTAATACAGCAGTGCTGCAAGTGTTTGTAGCCGTAAGATGAAAATTCGCAGCCGGAACACACTAAAGATATCAACGCCACATCACATTTCTGCACTCTGCGGTGATTATCTGGCAACATATGGGCTTCATTAATCCACTGATCGACTCTTGAAATTCAATGTTTATTTATATATTTTGGTGTGCAATATATAAATATGATGACACGTAGTAACAGAGTGGCCTGTTCTGCTAATCTGGACCGATACAGTTAAGAAACAAAACAGGTGAAAATAAGAAAGGTCTTAATGATGTCAAAAAAAAGATCTGCCTCATCTGACGGGTATAATCGTGCTTGAATTACATGCACGTTCCACATATACGAGTGATAAATTACGATAAAGTTCACCATCCTGTCTTCAGTACCATGGCATCCGGCAACAGCTCTCTTGCTGCACCAAGGGGACAAGCTTTCGGATCAAGTTCTCCTTCATTTAAGGAAGCTGCTATCTAAATGAATATAGCACTCTGAATTAAGCCTGATTTGGACGGTCCTACCAATGCTGTGTGGGTGTCTTTGCATGTCGAACTCTAAACCATTTACACAACGTAAATCCTCTGCTCTTTTAAGCTAAATTATAGTTGTTGTTTTTTTTTTTAAGACAGTATAAGGTCAGTCAGGATTTTTTTTATCTGTTTTATATCATTTCATCAAAGTTTATTATCATCATCATCATCATCATCATCATCATCATCATTTTTATTCATTGTTTTTTTTTGTTTTTGTTTTTGGTTTGTATTTGTTTTTGTTTTTGTTTTTGTTTTTTGTTTTGTTTTTGTTTTGTTTTTCATTATATAGTGTCCCTGTGTTAATGTATTATGTTTGAGTCAGCCAAACTGAACATTATTTTCATCGTGTGAGCCAGAGGGGATTACAATGAAGCTTGAATAATACGCCCAATTCATTAGTTTTGGGTAAGAGCAATTTGTATTGCTCTGGTTCAAGATGCTGCACCGTGACGGTGAATCCATGCACTTTACCCTTTTTATGTCATCTCATGATCTGGCCACTTCGACCGCAGAGAGGACCCCTGATGCATGGCCAAAATCGCAATGTTCCCGGCCACAAACACAGCACCGTGGTGATTTGAAGAGAGATATATACTATAACACGAGATGTCGCCCCAATCGGGATTTGGTCTTCACTTTGAGACCATTTCCTACGATAGTAAGGAGAAATCTGAACACAGGGCAATGTGCTTCTGGCTTCGTTTTGTGTTTTGTTTGACAGGTTATGGACAAGAAAATTTAAATATACGCACTTAAGAAGCCAGACGTGTTGCCTGGAGTATTTACAGCCAAAGTGATGACAGCCAATGACGTCCCTGACACTGTTTAAGACGTATGTATACGAGAAGATCTCCTATGCGGACATAGCACTATCTGACACCTTTCGTTGTCTTGAACTTAAAAAAAAAAAAAAAAAAAAAAAAAAAATGTTATCTCTAGTTCAATGGGGGTGATCTGGGTTGGTTTAGTTTCTTGACACACAGCCTTTTGTTCACATCAGGCATGTTTGTGACACCTAGCAACGCATGCTATTTGAGGTCAGGTGGGCCAGCAAAGCCCATTACATTACAGTATACCTGAAAGCTTCACCCTGGATATGAGGACGGCTTTTGGAATTATCATCTTCTAATCTACCTGAAGTGCATGACATTATTTTTCAAATACACCCAGGTGTGAAAAAATGAAAGTTTAATGTTTATTGGAAACATATAGAGAGGTTAAGTATATGTCTGCTTGTTCCTCATGTTGAAGTATGGAGAAAAAGTGAGGGTCATGGAAAGTGACCCCAAGATGTGGGTTGACATATTTTACTGCTTTAAATTACCGTCGGTCAGCGTTACAACCTTTGGAATGTGCTACAATTTTGGACTCCATAAGTGGCCGTTCCACTATCAGTTCTGATCAAAGGATTGCCATACTTTGTACACGTACGCTTGGCATTTATACTTACAGCTTTTCATTTAAGTCATGCTGCAAATAGTAAAAGTTCGACCGGAAGCAATTTTTGTACATCCATTAAAACAAGACTGGTTCTATCTTGTCAGTACTTTATTTAGTCTATCTGTCTGTTTGTCTGTCCGTTTATATATATAGTTTTGTCACTCTAGGACCACTATAAATAAAATTAGCAGACGACATTTAGATTTTGACGGGAAAAAGAGTCATTAGTGTGGAATGAGTTAAAAAACGTTTCATAAATGGCAAAAACTGTCGATTGAATTTTGTAAACGACTTTGCTAGCTGCATGCTAGCAGTACAAGGGTAGCCCTGTTTGTTGACTCTTGGTCGTTTGCAGGCCTAACTTTGTTAGTAGGTTTAGGATGAACATACGACATTTCCATCCCTCTGACAGCGACGAATTTAAGAGAGCAGAAAAAGAGACCTGCCTCTCCCCTGATGCACTTTTTTTTATCCAGTTACTTTCTCAACCTTCATAGACGTCGTTAACGCAAAATTTTAAGCCTGCATATTATATTTTGTTTTATGCTCATGTTGCACCATTTTTAAGTTTGAACATTAGCAGCTATCCAAATGGATCATATTTTTGTACCAAACGACCAGTACGCTCATCAGAGTGCTGGCGAACCACCCGTACACACTTGGATCCGTCCCTGCCTCGCGGCGGGATACAGAGTTCAATGAATATTTCATAAATGGCATAAACTGTCGATTGAATTTTGTAACCGATATTTGTTAGCTGCATGCTGGAAATGAAATGAACTTTGTGCGCTACATCAACATCATTATTGACATTTTGCAAAAATACACATATTACACACAGGAACATGTACCAATACAACATAACCCAGGCACGTACACCACATCACAGTGTCCTCGAGAGGGACTAAAGTTTATAAATCAATCAAACAAACGATCCGTTCATCCAATCTTCTGAATTTATTTGAATCGCTTAAAGTTGAAAATGCTGAGAAAATGTCAGGCAGGTTTTTAAATAATATTTCTGTCTCACAGTTAAATTTAGAACAGTAAAGTACCATATGCGTTTCGTCTTCTAAAATACTACAATCTTCACAAATTCAAGGAGTTTTTTTTTTTTTTTTTTTTTTTTTTGGAGGTCTTCTGTGTCTTCCTGTTTCAATTTTTAAATTATGTGCACTTATTCACAGTCGCGTAATATTGTTTCTTAAAGTTCGATATTTTGTATTAAGTGAATAATTCTCTATTATGAAATGAGTTTTAAATTTGGTACGTAGCTTTTTAACGGAGTCCGAGTTCATTTGCACATTTCTTTCCCATTGTTGCCTGAAATATTCTCTACCTTTTTTCTAGAATTTTAACGTTGGAAAGTCGTTTATTAATAGTCCGAGAATTCCCCATATTGTTTGATAGAATGTACGCGACACAGAAATATAAGGTGTTGCTTTACGTCCATTAACCTTTTTCTGGCTAGCAACAGTGAACATTTTTAGCTGGGCACGGCTGCTTTGGTGCTAAAACATGGACAAGGAAAGTTATGGATCGTGGATAGTGTACTAGCAGGACTCACTTACAGTTCGCATTCAAAATATTTCTATTGCTCACACATTCAGATAACAAGCATTGAATCAGAAAAAAAAATATTCAGCCTCCTTTGGTCTCGGAGCGTGAAAGGATTCCACTTGGAGCGCTTTTGTCAAACACGTGTCAGTCGGGGGTATATCAAAGTAATATTGATTAAAGCTTCAGCGAATAAGTTATTACATGATGGATACTAGTTAAGTCTAAGTTGAGAATAGCCTGCAAGAAAAGCCTCTGACATCACTATTATGTTTATTGACTGTAAAAAACATCTTTAATGTTGTAAAGCACTTGTAACTTCTGGCAAGTAATGTTATATTTCCTGAGGACGTAGTGTGGTGATATCGACTAAATCCAATGTAACTCGACAATAATATTGCGGCTATGTACCTCTTCTTTTCTTGTCATTATTGCCGAACGCGCTGGATTTGAAAGCGCAGCTTGACATGGGCGGACCACAGTGTAGTGGTGTTCATCGACTTTTACAAGGTGGCTGTAGGAATACATATTATGACACTGATAATTACAATGGAAATAGTCGTGCATAAACTTTGCCTTCTACAGGCTTGGCACATCGCGTGTTGTGGTGGTGTACAAAGGGTCTGTGTCAAGTGGAAGGGGAGCGGGTCACAAATAAACCCGCATCCACGAGGCTATTGATATCCTTGACCAAAGCTTTTTCCCGGGCTTTGTCGAAACAACAAATGAACAGGTCACTCCATTATGAGGCCAGTACCAAAAAAAAAATAATAATAAATAAATAAAAAATAAACAAAAGGAGATATTTGCATTGGACCTTTGTACAGTATTTGTAAGCTTTATTTATTTGCAATGAGAGCGCCTTACAATCAAAGCAAGGGTCAGTTAAGAGTTTGGAACGCATACTCATATCATTTACATACATGATGTGGCCCACCATATTTTTTATCATTCACAAGATTAATATGGCTCACCACATTTTTTATATTTGACATGAACGGTATGCCTAACCACATTTTTATCTCTTACATGAATAATAAGGCTCACCACACTTCACGTTTACCTGCATGAAATGGGTCGGCATATTCTTATGTACACGCGCACACACAGACACACACATACACATTTGTATGTAAGTGTGTATGTGCGTAGGTACATACGCATGTATGTATATATGTATGTATGTATGTATGTATGTATGTATGTATGTATGTATGTATGTATGTATGTATGTACCTATCATCTATATCTGAATATATTATGGCTCGCCATGCCGTTCTCACTTGTATACATGATATGGTTTAGTATGCTCTATGTATTTACACACACTGCATAGTTTACTATGGTCTCATCATGTATTTACATGGTATTGTTTACTATCGTCTAATCATTTACTTATATGATTTTGCTTAATATGGTCTTATAATATATTTACGTGATATAGTTCACTGCGCTCTTAGCATTGCATAAATGATATGGTTAACTATGTTCTTATCTTTTGTGCACCTATGGTTAACCGTTCTATTTGCGTTCATTTACATGGTATCATTAACTATGCTGTTATCATTTATTTATATGATATGGTTTACCGTTCTATTTTCATTCATTTACATGGTATCGTTTACTTTGCTGTTATCATTTATTGATATGATATGGTTTACCGTTCTAATTGTATTCATTTACATGGTATCGTTTACTATATTATCATTTATTGATATGATATGGTTGACCGTTCTATTTGCATTCATTTGCATGGTATCGTTTACTACACTGTTATCATTTATTGATATGACATGGTTTACCGTTCTATTTGATTCATTTACATGGTGTCGTTTGCTGTGCTGCTATCATTTATTGAAATGATATGGTTTCCTATGCTTTTATCATTTATTTATATTATATTGTTTACTATGCTTTTATCATTTATTTATATGATATCGTTTGCTATGCTTTTATCATTTATTTATATAATATTGTTCACTATGCTTTTATCATTTATTTATATGATATCGTTTACTATGCTTTTAACATTTACTTATATGATATCGTTTACTATGCATTTATCATTTATTTATATGATATCGTTTATTATGCTTTTACCATTTATTCATATGATATCGTTTTCTATGCTTTACTACTCCCCTGTTATTAATGACTCCTGTAAATGTCCAATTTGTAATGTTTACTGGTACTACACACAAGTGACTATCCCCGTGCTATAAATGACTCCCGAAAATGTCCACTTCATTGTTATCTATTTTTGGGTACTCCACAAAGGTCTGTGCAAATGCTGAGTCCCGTAAATATAGCCTTTACTTTGTTTCTTGGGGACTCTTCCTATCTTGTGCCATTAATTGGTCTAGAAATATCTATATACTCTTTGAAATCGATTACTTTTTTTTTGTTTGCGCAATTTATGATCCCCATACAAATCCCCTTTATTTTATTTCCTTTAACTCCACCATGGTTGCTTGTCTTCTTTCATGATATTAATGGTTCCAGAAAATTATAATTATAATAATTATTATTATTATTATTATTATTGTTATTATTATTATTATTATTATTATTATTATTATTATTATTATTATTATTATTATTATTATTATTATTATTATTATTATTATTATTATTATTATTATTATTATTATTATTTTTATTATTATTATTATTATTATTATTATTATTATTATTATTATCATTATTATTATTATTATTATTATTATTATTATTATTATTATTATTATTATTATTATCATTATTATTATTATTATTATTGAGTGGGTACACAGGGAACGGGACGATTATTAGCTTGTGCCATTATTAATTATTCTTAGTTTGTTGAGTTAATATTCCTGTTTAGTCCTTCTTATTTTGTGTCTGTGCACTCCATGAATTTTACTCTTCTTAGTCTGTGCAATCAGTTATTCCCGAATATTTCCTTGCACTCCGCGAAATTGAGTATTCTCAGTTTGTGTAATCAATTTATTATGTGAATATCCTTTGCTTTGATTCTTTTCACTCAATGAATGTGGCTGTTCTTATACCATTAAAAAATGCTTCCCATGAGTCTACTCTTTATCTTATTGTATTTGTGTATTAGTATGTCTCTGTTGTTTTCTTTCTTTCTTTTTTTCTTTCTTTCTTTCTTTCTTTCTTTCTTTCTTTCTTTCTTTATTTCTTCATTTCATTAATTCACTTACCAATTCATCTATTCACTTATCTATCTGTTTATTTATTTACCAGTCTTTGTGTGTGTGTGTGGGTGTGTGTGTGTGTGTGTGTGTGTGTGTCTGTGTGTGTGTGTGTGTGTGTGTGTGTGTGTGTGTGTGTGTGTGCGTGCGCGCGCGCGACTTCTAATCCTCTGTGATTGTGTGATTTATAATTTCATTTTGGGTAATATATTATCACCGTGAATGACCATGTGCATTGCATATAATTTGTGATTCACACATGATTGATAACTTTTAGTCACTGTTATTTTTACGAGGTGCTAATTCTCGAGGCGGATGTTTATTTCCTTATTGCGTGCTTTATTGATTGATTGAGTGAGTGATTGGTTGATTGATTGATCACTCAGTCATTCATCAAATCATTATTCACTCATATACTGTATGTAAATAAGCAAACTTTGTGATATAAAAGTCAAAAGCAATATTTTACTTCCAATTGACAGTCAACTATATCAAACAATCTCAGTAAATTAAGTGTATGTAGTATGTAATAATTTCTTACTTTTAATATATGAGTTTATTTTAGAATTATTGACGACCATTACCTGCAATATTAATATGCTAAGTCAGTTCCAAACCGATGTCCGGTAGCATCCCTTGAGTAAACACGGGGGCTGCGCATGTATGTTCCAATACGTTAAAGCATTTACGGCCAACTACAGCAAACGAGTTTTCAATTTGAGGTAATTTGTTACCTGATAAAAATCATTTCATGTAAATCGTGACAGGTGTGCAAGTTGTCTTTGTGGAAAGGTAAAGGTAACTTTATTTGGCGAGACATGCTCTCAACCTCCTGACCTCTCTTCATCGGGGATTCGTACAACAGAGAAGCAAATTACAATGACATATATTTTTGGGATGGTCAATGCCGCGCGGTAGTAGGGCTACACGGATTGGTAGGGCCTACACTGCTCGCTCATCTACGTGACAAATTTGCCTTCCTGCATGTTTTTGGAACTTTGTGAGGAATCTGCATCTCAGTAAATGGTTCAGTTCACTCTACCAATACAATTGTAATTCTCATTCCACCCTGATGATGCTTTTTCCCGGTAATATCTAAATGTCGTCTGCTAATTGTATTTTACTTATTTAGGGATTATTTTTCAAAAGTTTGGATGAAACTTGCATAGAAGATCATTCCAAATTATATGCCCATGGTCAACAGCTTCGCTTGGCGCGATTTTGGCACATTGCACCCAGAAAGCGCCAAGGAAAGCTGTTGACTCGGTCTTCTATCAGGGTGTAATGAGTTAAACCCCAGGTACAGACCAGTACCAGTCTTTACACCGCATATCATTCGCAGCAATTAAGCCACGGTTTACGACGATTTACCATGAAAATGTTCTACCTGCTTATATACCGATATCACCGAGCACGTGGAAATGTTCAACCTGCTTTCATACCGATATCACCGAGCATGTGGAAATGTTCAACCTGCTTACATACTGATATCACCGAGCATGTGGAAATGTTCAACCTGCTTTCATAACGATATCACCGAGAATGTGGAAATGTTTTACCTGCTTATATACCGATATCACCGAGCATGTGGAAATGTTCAACCTGCTTTTATAACGATATCACCGAGCATGTGGAAATGTTCTATCTGCTTACATTCGGCTATTACCGAGAATATGTCAATTCTGTGTCCGATTTACTGACTTATTACCATTAAAAATGCCTACTGAACTCTGGCTTAAATGTGCTGGCTATGATATCCTGTGAAAATTGCAACAAAAGGGCAACTCACCATGTCCCACGGCTCCGTTTGCTTTGTGTGCCAACTTTTGGACCAGTACAGGCCAAGCGCAAGGATAACTTAATATTCTGCATAGAAATCTAAGCGCCTTATGTCATAAATTATATACTAAAGTTTTTTTAATTTATTTATGTGGTAAGTGAATGCATACGATTTTATCATCATCCTCAACGCAAGTTTGCTAGTTATATACTTGTTTCTTTTGAGTATGAAGTTTCCTAATCTTCTGAGTCCGGTGGGCAAAGGTTTTATTGCGTATTGCTACATTAGTCCAGTAACACATGCCAATTGCCCCCCAAAAAAAATCAATAAAAAAACAAACAAACAAACAAAAAACAAAAAAGCAAACAAAAAACAAAACAAAAATAAAAAAACAAAAACAAAACAAAAAAACCCACAAAAAACAAAAAACAAACAAACAAACCCAACCCTAATGAAAGACTTAAACGGAAATTGATATTTTAATATTACTTTGGATAGCTCATTGTTTTCTTGCCTGAATGTCAGATATTTCCGAAAACATTAATCTTTTGAAATATCATGTATTGATTAAGCTACATAAATAAACGGAAAGTCTTTATAACAACAACGAAGACCATGTCTTTGAGATGAAAATTGTATTCTAATAAAAACTGAAAACAAGGTCACCCTCCTCCTTAAAACTAACCTCTGAACTATGTCTACATGTAACACATACCTTTTGTCACGGGTGATATCAGAAGTAGGTTGACCATTGCCGCCCCGTATCCTTGCCCCATAAGAGTTACCGATAAAGGATCACCACCAAAAGCCGCGATATTTTCCTTGATCCAGTGTAAGGCCGCTACTTGGTCGAGTAATGCATAGTTCCCAGGTGCGTTGCTGTCTCCCGTGCTAAGAAAACCTGAAGTAGAGAAATACGAAGTCAGGTCAATCTGCAGTCTGTCTGCCACCCATCCATACCCATCCATCCCCCATCCACCCATCCATCCATCCATCCATCCATCCATCCATCCATCCATCCATCCATCCATCCATCCATCTATCCATCCATCCATCCATCCATCCATCCACCCACCCACCCATCCACCCATTCATCCACTCATCCACCCACCCATGCATCCACCCATCTACCCATCCATTCATCCACCCATCCACCCACCCACCTTCCCATCCATCCATCCATCCAGCCAGCCGTCCACCCACCCATCCATCAATCCATCCATCCTTCACCCATCCACCCATCCACCCATCCATCCACCCATCCATCCATCCATCCATCAATCCATCCATCCTTCACCCATCTATCCTCCATCCACCCATCCATCCATTCACTCATTAACCCCCATCCACCTATCTCTATGCACCCACCAATCCGCATCCACACATCCATCCATCCACCCATCCATCCATCCATCCATCCATCCATCCATCTCCATGTACCCACCAATCCGCATCCACCCATCCATCCATCCATCCATCCATCTCCCATCCACCCATCCATTTCCATCTACCCATCCATCCCCCTCCACCCATCCACTCATCCACCTATCCCCCAATCCATCACCCATCTAACCGTCCATCCAGCTGTCCACCCCTCAACAGTAAGGGTGAGGTCAGAGCCTGACACGGAAAGATCCAAGTATCTTGTTACGCGATATTTTTAACTGTAACGGGATTTTGTGTTTTGCTCGTTTTGATTAAATGAAGACCTAAAAACAAATCCAAACAACCAAATTTGGCTTTTAGGAAATTTGATTGCTTTGAAATGCCATTTTTAAAAATATACAGGGGTGCAATATACTCTTATGCACATTTAAATGTATCAACAGAAAAAAACAAATTTGGTGCTATTTTGTATCTTGCGTATTCCGCTTCACGTATTTTATTATATGCATTGGTTTCCAACTCTACTGTTATTACTTGCAGTCTCCCGTTTTGGAGACACAAAATGTTCTTTAAATGACATTGATTTTGAGGCAAAATTGAATATTTACTTTTATTTCACTTTTTACCATCCTCCCGGTCGCCCATCTCTGGTGGTTGACACCTCTGCATTTCCATAACCATTAAAAAACAAAAAACAAACAAACAAACAAACAAAAACAAAAAAACAGCTGCATACTCGTCCAAACCTGCATGACCATATAAACTGTGACATGTTCTTGCAAACCTAAGTAATCATACAAAGTGTTATATAGTTTTATACACCTATGCAATAATGCAAATTGTTACAGTCCCCGATCTGGGAACACTTTGAATACAGTACGTGTACTGGGTTACATACAGTGAACTGGGTCGTGTCTATTATAACATTCACCCATACCGGCCTATTCTTCGCCTACAGAACTATTCTTTCTAGGAATGGGTTTGGTGCAGTTGGTTTGTGCGTTTCCCATTTTCGATACCAGTCCGTTCAATGGTCACAAAACATATATATTGTCTTACAAACCTAATTGATAGTTCAAGATGCAACATTTAAAACTGCTCAGCAACGTTAACAATTTGACGATGACTTCAACCTCACACTTACTTTTGCATGATAAGTGATATTTCATACGTATATGAATCAATCTATGTAAACCATAAGAAACATAGATCGTGTAACATATAATATGTATGTGCATATATTATTTTGCATTTTGTATGAATGCATACATGTACACACACATACATGTGTATGTATGTATACATATATATGTATATATATGTATATATATATGTATATATATATATATATATATGTATATATATATATATATATATATATATATATATATATATATATATATATCTGTGTGTGTGATATATGTGTGTCTGTAAGTCTGTGTGTACGCGTGTATGTATGTAGGTACCTTTGCGTGTTTCACTCCAGGCACACATAGAACTATAAATTTGGGATATTAAAAATGTCAGCAATGTATTTTATGGCCACATGACAATAAGAGACACACATATTTTCCGTTACCCTGCATGTAACGCCATCAGTGACCATAACGTGATGTATTTCTTTCTTGATCGCCTGTCACGTTAGCACGGGTTAACACCAATATAACTGCCATTGTACAGCCAAATTGCCGACTTCCATCGGGAAATTAGTGGCGCCGAGGGTAGAAAGGCGGTATGAAAATGTTATTGCCCAAGGGCGTATCAGCTTAATGACGTGCCTTCTGTGTGTCATTATATTAGTTGACAGAGAAACATGCAGAAAATAAAATGAAATAAAACTCGGAGGGGAATACCTGGTCTATGTGATTATAGACATGCCAAAAATGGGATGATATTTTAGGAACCTGATTAAAAAACAGGTCTGTTACTCTCGTTTTATTTTCAATTTGATTTTATTCTTAGATTCTTTTTCTGTTGAGGGGAACACAGATAAGACGGCAAGTTAAACTTGGAAAGGTACAAGTTTGTTGTCATTGTGTCAACAAAGGTTCTAACTACAGAGAAGACGGGGTGACAGTTGACATAATGCTGCCGACTAATCATCTTAATAAGACTCCTTTGAGTATAATTATGCAGACTAAATTGGTCATAAGTGTCGTATAATGTAGCTTCATAACCCATATCTGTGCAGATAACAGGCAAATGTCCATGGCACGCAAGGTATCATTCCAATCATACTTTAACACTTTCGCACGCAGATGTAACTTTCCTAACTTAATCAGTTTATCCAAGGGTCTTTGTAAGGAAGTCTTGACTGCCCGGAGGAAAGGGCTATTATTAGTCACAAACTTTCCCTCTGCGAGAAAACAGGTTATATTATCCCAGGTTAGTAAAATTTGGTAGAAACCACTACATATACTAGAATGATCCCACGCCCAAATTACATCGTGCCATCTAAGACTTTTGAAAAATGTTTTTGGTGACATCACAAAGAGCAGAAAATGTCGTACTGAATTTGTCCGAAAACCAAGCGCACCCCCCCTCCCCCCCCCCCCCCCCCCAATTTAACTCATTCCATCCTGATGGAAGACCGAGTCAACAGCCTTCCTTGGCACGCTCTGGGCGCAACGCGCACAAGTGCAAGTTCCATCCAAAATTTTGAAACATAATCCCTAAATTAGAAAGATACAATTAGCAGACGACATTTAGATATTAGCGGGAAAAAGCCTCATTAGGGTGGAATAAGTTAAATCTGTTTATCGCCATATTGCTACAGAGGCATCGAACAAGTATATGATCTAGTCCTACTTTATTTAAACCATTTATGAATGATTTATCTAACCATTTTGATGATAAAATTTTGACCCGATTTTACATACTACCTAGGGAAATACTTTACAACTGGGGAGTATGTTGTTTTTCTACATATATGGGGGTGATTTGCTGCCAGTAGAGTGATTCAGAGAAATGGTTACAACTTTTGCACTTATTGTCAACATCGTCAACTACGACTAACAAGTCGATTTTTTCATTTACAATTACAATTACAACGGCCCCAATTTGAACATGCACATTTATATGGGAGGTTGAAATATATAGAAATATCACACTTACCTGGATAAACAAGTAAGGCAAGTAGTTCTTTTCAAAGTAACATAAAATCCTATGAGAAAAGGGATATAAAGCTCTCGAAAAACCGATAAGAATTGTTTTGCTAGATCAATTACAAAAATGTTTGACAGTACATACGAATAGGTAGCAATGTATGTACGGCTTTGAAAAAGGGGCGCATATACAACCTTACCTCCAACACTGTAACGAATGATGGTTTTCGTGAAATTACGTGATACTTCAGAGACCAATGATAAGGTTGGATTTCCAACAATTCTTGCAGAGTGTCTCGGGTTAAATTTATTGGCTTGTTTTGATTTAAACATATTCTATTAATCAAATGAGAAACAGGGCCCTATATGAATCTCGCTTGAGAAACAATAAATTAATTTTTAAAAAAAATCGAGAGATAGTAATGACAATGTTACATACAATGGAGCCAAAATTTACAATGCACCAACGCCACAGATATTGGGCTTATATAAGTCAGAGACACAAGGAGGTTCCTAGGAATCTCTTCGTGTCTGGAATATATTTATGAACTAGTTTAACTATGTTCAAGTTGGAATCAATTGAACCTGTTTCAGATCCATTGAGAATGGTGGCCAATGTGAATGGAGCATATTTCAAAACATTAAAGTGTAATTCCTCTCGTTGCACAATATAATTAGGACAATGAAAGAAATGTGCAGAATATCTTCATTTCCTCTACCACGAGAACAAATAGGAGAATGTTCCACTTGCATTTTGAATAAATAAAGGTTCAGTCGGGTGCCGCCCATTCGCATCTGTGCATGAACTCTACTAATATATCTATCACCAAAATTATAAAACGACTTTTGCTTAAATATTAAACCTACACCTTTTTTTCAGTATGCTCCTAAAGTCGGACACATTTTCAGAATTCCGTATCCGCGCTGGTAATGCGTTGCAAAGATTTATTGTAGATGGGAAAAAGGATCGGGAAAAGGATATGGCCCTTTTTAAGATAGGTAGAATATTAAATCGATCACGTGGTCGCATGTTGTTTTACCCTTTTGTTCTTCGACTGTAGGTAATACATTATACAAATAGTCTGGCGTTAATCTATTAAATATTTCATACATTAATATATGTGCCAACTTTTGGTGTTCACGAGTTTTTACAAGTGTTTACCATCCAGTCTCTTCATATAATTTGTCAATTTTATCGGCTTGCTTCTGCAACTTTGATTAAAGTGCGTTGTTATATTCTGGGCGTTATAAGGCCAGGGAGCCGAGGAAAGGCCATAGGGTAAAAACAAAATCATAACAAGAAAAGATGATTTGCTGTGTAGCAAATCAGTCTTTAAACCATATTGTTATGGCAATGTACAACTAGTCCATAACACAGGAGTAGAAGTTGGAATGGCATCTCTATCGATAGCTTTGAAGTCATCCAAGATTTAAAATTTCTGATGGTGGTACTTGGCATTATTGAAATTGCTACAACTTTTGCTTCAAATTTATTACATGCGTAATGATCAGTAACGCCCTAGTACAAGTTCAAATAAAAAGTCTATATTTATAATAATTTTGAAGATATTCAAGTTTTAAAATTTCAAATTCTGCTAATTAGCATTGTTTAAATTGCTACAACTTTTGTGTTAGATTCAATAGATGCGCAATGGTCAATAACACTCTAGTAGAAGTTAGAATGACATCTCTATCTATTTTACTTTTGAAAATATAAAGATTTAATCTAAAATTTGTGTATAAGCCTAATTTTTATAAAGCAAAATGCTCCAACTTTGGTTCTTGGTTCATTGAATGTGGCCATGTCACAAACCTATAAGAAGGAAGTTTGAATGAAATTAGTATCTATAATAGTTTTTAAGCTATTCAACATTTTAATTTTGTGCATTTGCCTAATTTGTATAAATTGAAAGGGTACAACTTTGGTTTATGGTTCACTGAATGGGGCTTTGCCCCAAACCCATACATTGAAGTAGGAAGGGCACCTATATCTATAATAGTTTTGAAGCTATTCAAGACTTACATTTTGCATGTTTACCTTATTTGCATCAATCAAACTCCTACAACTTTGGTTCATGGTTCATTGGATGTGACTTTGCCACAAACCTATATATTGAAGTTGAAATGGCACGTCTATGTATAATACCTTTGGAGATATTCAACTTTGAAATTTTTCAAAACTCCTTATTAGCATAATTTGAAATTCTACTTAAATTATACTGTCCATTATATTGGCAGGTGTCACAAACCCATATATGCACATTGAAATTTTGAGTGTCTGCAATATTTTGGAAGATATGGAGCTTTTAAACTTTTAATTGCCCCTAAATTTCCAAACTTTTGCACATCATGACTATTCCAACAGAGATGCACAATTTCACAGGTTAGGTCAGTCACCATAGCAAGTTTGGTGGTTTTTCGAAAAAAAGAGTCCTTGAGAAAATCTCCAGAACAACTTGGTCATGAAGAAGAGAAAGAAAGAAAGAAAGAAGAAAAGAAAGAAATATGGAGGGAGAGAAAGAAAGAATATAGGAAAGAAATGTGGAGCGTTTACTAATACAATGAAACCTCTCTACAGTGGGCACCCTTGAGACTAGAGACTAGAGACTAGAGGAAAAGACCCCATGGGACCAGAGAAAAGTGTCCACTCCTGAGGGGGTCAGCCTTTCTGTGAAGTATGGATGAGTAAGTGTGTATGAATATGTACATTATTCATACATGCACATATCTACATACAGTGCATACAGATCATAATTCAAGGGGATGTGTATACATGCAATACAAAAGTGTCTTTCTTCCTTTATTGCATTAACACTTTTTAACAGAAGCTGTAAAGAAACCAAGAAAAGGCTATACTGTCTCAGTATTGGCTATGAAGAACAGGCTTCATCTCAGTGGTTACAAGAAAACAAAGACATGAAAGTGTCATACCCTCCTTGGTCTGGCCGACTCAGCTCTGTATACAGTCTATTTTAAACAGAGGGTATGCTCAGGCTTGTTCTGCCTAGATGTCTAGAGCCTGTGTTCCCTTGGGACTAATAAGCTCAGCAGACTGACATTGCCTGAGGCAAAACAGGCCAGTTCGGACACCAGTTTTAGTCACGGTGCACTGACAGGTCTGTGGAGCTCCAGTGGAAACTATAGCCTGCCTGGCACATATGGCAGCATAGAGTCGATCTGTTCTTGCATGGACCGAAAGAAACCCTCTATTCTATTGAGAACCTCATTACACAGCTGTTGGGAGTCACCCCCCCCCCCCCTTTTTTTTTTTTTTTTGCTCCAAGACCCAAACTTTCCAAAGCATACACCTAACATGCATGGATAGAAAGCTGCCTGTGAGACAGGTTCAGGCTAATTAATTAAGACTGCAAAATGACTGCCTGGCAGCATAGAGGTCAAGCAATAGGTCATACAGCAAGCAGTTTAATCCCTACATGTGGTTTGGGAGAAAGTTAGGTAAATTAAGCATACATTAAAAATCGCCAAGTTTTGTTTGTATGCAACAGGATTTACCGGTTGTCTCAAACCAATATGTGCAAGTTAGAACTTTGTGTCTATCTGCAATAGTTTGGAAGATGTGGAGCTTTCAAAATTTTAAATGCCCCTAATTTGCATATTTCTAAACATCATGACTATTGAAATCTAGATGCTTAATTGCACCGGTAGGTGAGTCACCATAGCAAGTTTGGTTTTTGTCAGAGTAATAGTGTCTAAGAAAAACTCCAGACACATTTGGTCGTAAATAAGAAAGAAAGGAAGGAAGGAATAAAGAAAGAAAGAAAGAAAGAAAGAAAGAAAGAAAGAAAGAAAGAAAGAAAGAAAGAAAGAAAGAAAGAAAGAAAGAAAGAAAGAAAGAAAGAAAAGAAGGGAAAAAAATTCTTGAAAAACAAAATGTCCGGGTTCGCACCCAGACATAAAAAAACTGCATATTTCGGAAAAAAAAACCCGAAAATTTCCAGTTTTGTAAACATGTACGTTCAATGGCACTGTCAAACCTGAAATTTTGTGAAAATTATAATGCCACCTTCTCAACTATATATATATATATATCTGTGTTTGTGTGTGTGTGTGTGTGTGTGTGTGTGTGTGTGTGTGTGTGTGTGACAAGGTAACGCATTATTGCCATTAAGTTGGCATTAAAAGTAAATGACACAGGAGTCTGCCCAGATTTCCCAGGCAAAACTCGTGCTATCCGTAAAGTCAATGTTTAGAGATACATAAATTTTAACTGTATAGTATATGTCGTGCTTTTTATTCTTTTAGTGTATATATGCCTTCCTGTGGATTGAGTATCAGTACGTGGAACCTGATGCAGTTTGAATTGTACAGGGAGTTTTGTGTGGCTTTTTTAAAGTAGGAGATACTTTACTTCGGCAAGCAAGAACTGTATTTGTAGTCTAGCCAGTAGAGCTTCTCGTAACCTTGATGGACTGATTTTCTGTTGCAACTGGACCATTCTTGCCATATACTTGATGAAACAAGACCATTTAGCTTATTTGTCCACGGTAGATTCTGTGCATTCCGTGGGGAAGTGTGTCTATCGACTGCGGCATCGGAGGCCAATCCGCTGCATCGCCCCATCTACTGACTTTCGATCATGGTTCCCTCTGGACCATATGAGCGTACACGTGCCTTTAACACACACATTGCTGAACAATAAGGCGGTATTATCCTGCATCGTGCTCCTGCCGGAGTACAAAGTTGTGTATGGCTGCTATATATCTATTCCTGGATGAAAAGGCTTTGTCATTATTAACCCTTGCAGTGCCAACTGCGACCGTTCTCTAACTGCTGAAAGCAAACTGCTTTGAATTATAATAAGGATGCTATATATATGTTTCTTATAGCTCGAAAGTGCCAGCATACATGTAGCTACATGGACTATAAAAGTCCAAGTCAATAGTTTTCCTTGAGGCGACCTGGGTGCATTGCACAAAAAGCCCATCGAGGAAAGCTGTTGACTCCATCTAATATGTGGCGTGGGAAGAGTTAAAAAGAGATAAGTGCCTTGGCATGCAGCCTGCGTGTTTTGTTGTAGAACGGTCTTGTCGGTTACCCATGACGCCCGTTGTATGTCAGGCTGCACGGTTTATTTGCGTACATCGTACCTGTCTTTTAGTAGTGGGACATGGTGCATGCCTCAAACATTTCATTGCAGGCTATCATTGTGTTCAGTATGCCCTCTTTAGAGCAGAAAGGACCTACAGGCTACCCAGCATACCTTTATTAGTCATGTGTATAATAAAACTGGCAAATTAGGTTTCAAAGGGGTTGGAAATTACCAACAAACGTAAACATCTTTCAAAAACTACAGAAAAAAATGGTAAGAAACTTAACATGTTACCAATATGACACACACATTGCGCCTCTGTTTAACGATCTTCAATTAAGGTAAAGGACATATTTACGGTCAATGAACTTAGATTTTACCAGAATTGCGTCAATAACGAACTCTCTTATTACTGTTTAAAAAGCCCATTGCGAGTAAACACAGACAGATACATACACCACTAGAATATATCAATTTCATTCTTATTTTGATTTAACCACAGTGTTGCTTAACACCATCTGACAAACGACAAGGCCCATACAAAGTTATTTTTGTGGGAGATACGAATTTGAAGATGTATTTAGCTTTGTTTGAAAAAGTAACATCTCCAGTACTGTTATATGCACCTGACATTTTGGGAGCCCTTAATGCCTGACAAAATATTTGGTTACTTCAAAATAGAATCCGAAAAAATGAATATTCAGTTTCTTAAACAAAGCATAGATATACATCGTAAATCCTGTAATATAGCAGTCTTGGGCGAGCTTGTAAAGACCCCCCACCTTCACTCAAAATTATGACCTTGGTATGCAAGAATTGGTTTCGAATAGTAAAATCCGACTCAGACTCTTTACTTTATCATGCTTTTAGATGTAATTTTGAAATGTCTCAAGATAACCGAGCTATTTGGCTCAACTTAATACACCATATTTTGGCTTCATCAAATTTACAGGAACTTTGGAATAATTACGAATTTTTATCACGTTTTCTCAAAAGTATTTTAAACACGCATTACAAGAAAATTTGAAAGTCAACCGGAAAACGAAATTTCGCGACAAGACAATGAATCAAAATTGAGAACTTGTGCATAATTCAAAAGAGATTTTGAGTTTGAACAATATCTAGACGTTGTGACAAATTCTGGCATTCGGAAATAAATAACGCGTTTACGCTTAAATGCTCACAATCTTCAAATAGATATTGGTAGACACAAGCGGCCGAACAAAGTTCCTGTAAGCGAACATCTATGCGAAACATGTCAGCAGATCGAAGACAAGTATCATTTTGTTACGATTTGTACCAAATTTGAAACTCCCCGGAAAAATATTAGACACATCGAAGGAAATAGATGCTGATTTTGAATCATACAGTGCTCAAGAAACGTTTGGTTTTATAACAAACTTAAAAGATCCAGAATTAATTAAACTCTTTGAAACGTTCATTACACGTTGCATTGTAATATGGGGTAAAACATAATAGACTCCCATACGCAAAGCATTAAGTGCTACAGTTCTGCCTATGCATTCCTTCTGTTTGAAATCCGGTCCCTTTTTTCTTAGCTTTTGTTGTATGGTGTTGTATTGTATTGTAAGTGCTTAGTCTGTGCATTTATATCGTTTATGTCTTGTATTTGACAGATTGCTTATTAATGTATTGAAGCGCAGTCAATAAAGGTTCATTTCATTGAAGAAAACTCCTGACTGTATCAATGAAAAATACATAATAGTACAGGAAAACATGATCCATATTCATTAATTCCAAACCCAACAATGACAGCAAAGAGATTCCAGACTTGCCAAAGCATCAACACTTCTTTTCCAATACCAAAGTGAAGAAACAAATCTCACTCTTGACATAAGACAGGCAGTCACCCATAAAAGGCAACTGGTGGTTTTAAACCGGTCCTCTCAACCTTAGAAATATCCATCATTAACTGCAGACACTAGTTCTTTTCCAAATTGTATAGGCCTAACCACCCAGAACACAAATTTCACTACTTCTGCCAAAAATAAAAAGATACCTGTTATGCCTATCACTTATTAGTTCCGTTTAACTTGTCAGTAAGACAAGTTTACAGCAAAAGAGTAAAGTAGGCCTAAATCGTTTTTGTGATATTTATGAATCTGGAACATTATAAACACACTCTACCTCCACTATAACTATGAGTCGGAGAACAAAAGCTTACTTTAAATGGCATGGTAAATTACGTCAAAATACTGTACTATACGCAATTAAAGTATAAGTTTAGGTAAAGACAGTGATGATGATGATGATGATGATGATGATGATGATGATGATGATGATGATGATGATGATGATGATGATGATGATGATGATTTATTGGAAACTCTACCACTTTACAGCGGGGGCACCAGGGACTCGGGGTAAGACTCTGGTGCGTCCAAGAAAATAAAGGCTCAATACAAACATAAAATGTGTGTAAAACTGAAATATAAAAAAAGAAAAATTACTGGTCGGTCTAGGCTTGTATGCATAGAATGGGAGCCTTACACTCCACGCTTTTCTTAAAAAACTCCTCATAAATCTTATCGAACATAGTTCCAACGTTGTTGTTAAATAAGTGTCCATGGTCTTTCCAAAGTAAGGTTTCGTCATAATGGATGAAGCCAGCGACAATTCCATACATCCTCATGTCCCAGATTCTGACGATCGGTTTCCAACTTACCACAACCTTTCTAATGCATTTAGAGCGGGCTAAGCGAACAGAATGTGAGAAAGATCCTCCGTAGCACTCTTACACAATTCGCATTGGCTATGAAGCGTAGAGAGATTGGATAGTACTCTTTTGTGGGCGGAAGGTCAGAGCCTACACGGAGAGTATGGCATTGTTGCCCCTGTTGGTATAGTAAGTCCTAATCTCCCAGACTATTAATGTGTACCATTCTTATATGCATGTGTACATCTTTTGTTGACCGAATAAAGTTGAGTTTGAGTCGGGTATGATAACCGATGACTACCAAAAATCCACTTCATAGAATCAAAACAATAAAAGAAAGCCGAGAATTATTTTTGAGCCAACGTTAGTAACCTAAGCCTACCTCGTGCCTGTTGCTGGCACCAGGGCAATGTAAGCTACTAAGCGGGCTTGATACAGCAATAAGATTGTGTTTTTTAAGTATGCTTCTTCCACGACAATAAGTGTACACATGTCTCTTACAGCAGCCTTTCTGCTTCATTACTATAAGCGAAGATCATTTTGCTTGTGTCATTGTTATTCCGTAGACAAAGGTGTGGTACGTAAGTTGCTTGTCTATGTGGTCATTATAGCTGCATTGCGGTAATATGCTGCCAGGCTGAAAGATGGTTCTTTCATGGCGTAAGTTTGCCTTCTGCAGCGACATATCTGTTTTCAAATGGATACATGCATACACATGTAATTTCAAGAACATGTTAAATACACTAAGAAATTTTGATATACTTGTGCAATTATTTTCTAGAAACATATCTTTGAAATCAAACCGTCTCCAGATCGGTGCGTCGTTAAAATCGAAAATATTCATAATAGCCATTTCTTCCTGATGATTTCTTGGATCACTCATATATATATATATATATATATATATATATATATATATATATATATATATATATATATATATATATATATATATGTAAACTTTTTTGTCAATATGTTGTTATTCTAGTACAGTACAGAATTTCTACCCGCTAATAATATAACCCTGGGGACAATGATAACTGCTTTAAAACTTGCCTCGTATGACATAAATGTCATAAATTTCAATACACATATCACTTATTTATGGCAATAATAAAGATGTCTTTAGTAAAACATTGTTTTTGATGTTGATTAAATATGGTACAAATAGTTGATTTTAGCCCACTTTGACCATCAGCGGTCAGCGTAGGACTTATAATACAATGGCTTGTCACAGTGGAACTGACGCCAACACCTGCCTCCCGGCGGCACATCAAAGGAATGGAAAGCCCACAAATCAGAATTGTTGACACGAAAAAACTGCAATCAGTTGCGCCGTTGGATATGAAATCTTAAGTGTGGGTTTGAAGTAATATCTGGTAGCTTCGCGCATCACAGGCTAGACTAATTATGAACACAGCTGTATAGAAACTGGTCGTGTAAGAAAAAAATAAAAAACACCGCAGCGCAACCAAGACATCCAAATGTTGACCTGGCTGTGTCAATTACCTTCTATTGCTTGTGTTGCTCCGCCACAAACAACATCCAATAATCCGCAAGTTTAGAGTTTTATTGATCTAGGTACCCTGTGAAAATGTATTTTTTCAGTTACAAAGGATAGTTTTCTCGCCATTTATAGCATCTACGGGTCCATTTGTACTGAGTAGCCTGATACAAACAACAAATTCATTTTTGATCATTTACACCTCGGGTTTAACAGTGTTTCTAGTATTTATTCTCCAGAGTTTGCTAACCCAAAACTGTGTAAACGAGCATGTAATGTTGATATTTACATGTAATTGTACATCTATTTTTATAAAGCCCACTAATGGCTATCCCGAGGCCTCCCCCTCAGTTCGTACAAGATGGCCTCAATTAACTTGTTCGACCAAAGCAAGCAAATGATCAAGGAATGGAACGGTATACAGCAACAAACCAGTGCATAAACCCAGACAGTATTGCCTTTTCGATTAAAAAGACGCCCAGCTTAGAACAAATAGTTTGTCTTTATTTGAGAGGATAATAGAGCCAGCGGCAATGGCTTCGCTTTGGTCACGTCCTTTAAGTTTCAGTTTCACTGGCTCGATACAATCGGGAACATTAGCCGCGGTTGAGCAATTCTGTTTCCGTATTCCATCACTCAAAATCCATGTGCAATACACAAGGCAAAAATACAAGTGTATTCCCCGGGTACATCAAAGTAGTCTGCACTATTTTTTTTCTACCGGAGATAACACTTCCACCAGATTAGTATTGAACCAGGAATCAGCGTTCGGCTCCATCTAGTGGCATGAAGTCCTGGCCCTCCATAAAAAGACGACTGTGAGTAAGAAGCAGCCGCATCTTTTGTAAAAACGTGACAAGTGGACAAGAAAATTGGACACTATTAGATTGAAACCCCTGATTTCCAGTGATTGACACACTCAGGAAACGCAAATTGAGGAACATGACGACCTACGGACACGTTTACCTAGCCACAAAGATTCAGAGATTGCCAAGATAAGTCACAGAAAGTACACCGTGGTAATTAAGGGGGCCTCACAGAGGTGAAAGTGAAGCCTTGTTGTCAAAGAAGGTAATAACGTCCTAAAGAAGCTACTCAAGACCATAGACAAATATTCTCCTCGTCTGCATAGACACGATGGGGGAGGGATGCTGGATGTTATAGCTTTCCTTTATTTGATATGTCCCAATTGCCCCATTCCAAATGACTAGGGAGAAATGGCAGCAGATAGAACTTTCTAAGAATGGCTTCTTTCACGCCTGTAAAGCAACTGATACATAAGTTTTGTTGTCCTCAATGCATCACTTCGAATAACAGCATTATGAAGGTTGAATCATGAGACTTTTTCCCGTCGCTGGGGGTTTCGTGTCCATAGTCATTTTGTGCAGTGCGTACGTTTCCATCCAGTGTGAACAATTGAAAACGACTTCAGACAGGATAAATATCGTTCATCGGGACATGTTTCCCTTGGCAATAAAACTTTGGTATATAGAACGAAAACTATCTTCTGCCTCTGCAAAATGACGCACTCCCCTAATGTCATGCGCAAAGGATTGTCCCAGTAATCTTCATGAGTAGTCAGAAAATTAACTGTCACCTCACAAGGGCTGGTCCAGATGTTCGTTGTGAGCACAAAAAAAGCCTGTTGAGTTGATTTATAAGGTCTTTTAGTTTGCGATAGTCGTATCTTCGTCAAAAATCACGATGCCATAAAAACAACTAGATGAAGTAGATTGCCAGTTTAAAACGAAAAAACATGCACGTGATATAACATGTATAAGTTTAATTCCGGTAAAACGGCTTGTACTCGCCAGGATTCTAGGAGGCCGAGGATTAAAAACACCCCCGTCGGATGCAAGCAGGCACATTTTTCAATTGATCAAAATCTGTACGTAAAAAAGGTAGGAAAAAAATCGCCATCAGGGTTCTCGGTTTTTTTCTTTTTAATTGTCTTATGATTATTCTACATAATGGCGGAGGATAGCAGATTGTAGGCAGCCATAGTCTATCTCCTTAGGCAACCCCTGCCATTATGATGTCAGAAATGATGAGTGAGATTCTGCAGCTGACCGTGGGAGAAAGCAGCCTCGTGGCAGCTGCTAGAAGACAAATCAGCCGCTGCTACTATTTACTTGACAGTCTATGTGTAGCACATCCATCGATACTTTGAACATTGGGTGGCTTTTACTTCGAGCAATGTCAGCTTGAGGTTAATACAACATGGACCGCGGCTCCAACTGTCTGCTGGCATCCCAAGAAAGCTCACTGAGCGGCCGACCGTCACCAGTGATACGGCCTTTCGTCCAATATAAAGCGTTACGGTACCTGACCTTAGATTGCATACACAACTTTTATATTTGCGCTGGCGATACCGTAGCTGATTCTTAAGTGACATAAATATGCCTACCTATGGTAAGAACCCGGGGAGAGGCTATTTTATGGACTCGTCGAGTTATCTCTCACAAATTATTTGGCTTTCCAAAACAAATCTATGATCTGAACTTCACAGAAACAAATTCATTATTAAACACAGACATTAAGTTTCCCAGAATACTTTCTTTACATCTTTCTGTTTTCCGAATGTCTGAGCCTTTTCGTGGGTGCCCCTGTAACTCTTTTTTTTTATGTAGCATCGCCATAGCCCGACTATTGGAATTGATCCACTGATTTGGGGTGCTTAGTATTGTCAAAACTATGCAAGTTACATGACAAGTGGAATTATTGTTGAAGAGTTTTCGATAGCCCTAATACTAAATGACTGGCCCTGTCGCAATGCTGCTTGATATACATATACATATATATATATATATATATATATATATATATATATATATATATATATATATATATATATATATATATATAATTCGTACTCGAAGTAAGCTTTGTAATTTTCAAAAAAAAACTCAACAGCAGAAAGTCAGAATGTCAGTCCAAATCCCGAAGGCCAGGCCGCTGAAGAAGCATTTCATTATATACATTGCTATATATACTAGAAGATATCTTGTTACATGCCCATGGATCTCAGATATACAGGTACTCATCCAGTTCATAATAAATTTCAGCACCAACAATTGAGTAACAGCACCGGTATTTTACTTTGAACATTCATAAACTCTTCTGCATGACGTATTTCATGCTTGTGCTGCATATAAGTACAGGTAGTGCTGATGTCCCTCTTAGGCTTCCGCCATAAGGTGGCAGCTTTGAAGCTAGTGCGCAGTGAGGCCGGCAACTGTGGATCAATATTGCCCATTAATTTTTTTTCACAAATACATCAAACATATATATTTTCTGATTACTACATATCCAAAGATTTGTGTCCATAGGGGCTTTTTTTGCAGGATTTGAGTTTTTTGACATTTTATAGCATTCTTTCTGACTTTGTAGGATTTTCACATTTTTCGCCCAAAAGTCGCACTTTTTTATTTCTTTTTTTTTTTAAAGTTGAAATCAGAAGAAATTTAAAATATATATATCAATATCCAGGTTCGAATCTAATGGTGAGTCCTGAAATAGCATAAATAAAAAGTTATATATACATTTTTAAGATTTAATCTTGACAAGTTGTTCATTTTCTTTCTATAAATGGCTCCAAAAGTCACGAAAGGTGTTGTCAGAAAAAAAATAATAAAAAACAAAAACAAAAACAAACAAAAAAAAAAAAAAAAAAAAAAAAAAAAAAAAAAAAAAAAAAAAAAAACTGGGACCGCTCTTGGATATGGAATGATTCTTTTGATGTCCGTTGATTTTAATGTGATAGAGCAATTCATATGTTTGGAAGGCGCGCTACACATTGCAGAGGTTGAACAAAAAACAATTCCGAGAAAATCGCATTGAAAGAAAAAGTTGCCAATTCTTACGCATTTATGACTGTAATATGACACATACTCATTTCTTCTGTTCCGTGTTTTAATTGTTGTACGAAATAAACTTGTAGCTTTACCTCTGTGCTAATTTGTTTTTACTTCAATAGAGAATTTCAAAGTAATCAGAACAATGGTAGTGATTCTAGCCTGAACTGGTCCAATCTTCTCTCCACGGCTAATGGTTTCCTGTTCCCTATGAGTAACCCTTGTCAATTGGTTTCCAGGGTTCATGGACTAATGACTGTGCAAACAATGACATGCCTCATTATCATGCCCATGCAAACAAACCCCATGTGTTCGGCACTGCTTTAACTTTTCAGTATAAAGTATAAACAAAAGTTTTGAGATCAATTTTCTCATATAAATTATAGGTTCACACATCTGAGTTTTTTCGGAGCATGTAGTTTAAGTATCAAACTATCCAAAAATATGAAAAAGTGATTAAAGGTTATCCAAAGGTGCTGACTTCAGATCCGCCACCTTAAGGCACATTGTACATACGTACACAGCAGAGTTAGTATTATAGCACCGCTCACATTTACACACTGGCCGTCTCATTCCATCACCCCCGTAACAACACTACCCATCATCACAATGTCATGCTACATCACCCCCGTAACAACACTACCTATCATCACAATATCATGCTACATCACCCCCGTAACAACACTACCTATCATCACAATGTCAAGCTACATCACCCCCGTAACAACACTACCCATCATCACAATGTCATGCTACATCACCCCTGTAACAACACTACCTATCACCACAATGTCATTCCATCACCCCTGTAACAACACTACCTATCACCACAATGTCATGCTACATCTGGCCTGTATGATGATGCTGATGAATCAGCATCCGAATTATTTATTTATTTATTTTTTTTTTTATTCATTCATTCATTCATTCATTCATTCATTCATTCATTCATTTATTTATTTATTTATTTATTTATTTATTTATTTATTTATTAAAATACTATGTATACGTCTTACACCTGTGTTGCAATAAAGTTGTCCTTGCACATATACATACTCAGCCACACGGTCCAAAAGGGCCGACCCTCTCTGGAATGGGTACCTCCCAACATTAAGCATCTTTTCCACCACGTCCAAGGACGTGTCACTGTAGACAGGTTTCATTGTCAAAATAGACCTTTGATTTATGACCTTTTAAGGGTCAACGATTGTCAAAAATGAAATGATGTCGTCCATTTATCGTCGTTTGTCGTCCAAGTTAAGCCGATATCTTTTCAAACTACATAACAGTGGCGTGCAGTAGTGGGACCTATTTCTGCTAATAATTCTTCCTTGAGCTGATGCCAGTTTTTTTTCTCTCTCTCTCTCAAGAATAAATTGAAAAGAAAAACATGCATGCTGAAAATATATTAAGAGCCATAAACACAAAATTATAAGTAAAACTACAAACGATGATTTGCTGCATAACAAATCAGTGTTTGTGTCTTCTAGGCATATTGGTATGGCAATGTACAACTACTCCATAACACAGGGGTAGAAGTTGGAATGGCATCTCTATCCATTATAGCTTTGAGGTTATTCAAGATTTAAAATTTCTAATGGTACAACCTACCATAGTTTTAATTAATACTTTTGGTTTTAATTCAGCAAGTGTGCAAGTGTCAACAACTTCCTAATAAAAGTTGGAATGACATCTCAATCTATCATAGCTTTGAAGTTATTCAAGATTGAAAATTTCGAATACTACTGATCAACATAATTTAACTTGATACAAATTTTGTTTTCGATTCATTACATGTGCAATGGTCAATAACCCCCTAGTATAAGGTAAATCACATCTCTATCTATAATAATTTTGAAGATATTCAAGATTTTAAGTTTCAAATGCTGCTAATTAGCATAATTTAAATTGCTACAACTTTTGATTTAAATTCATTTGATACGCAATGGTCAATAACCGTCTAGTAGAATTTGGAATGACACTTCTATCTATTATACTTTTGAAGATATTCAATATTTCAAATTTCAAATGCCCCGAATTTGAATGAGTATAAACATCTTCATTCTTCTGCATAAAAAAGCCCAACTCCCTGTATGGGGGTACAATCGTGCCAAGTTTGGAGTTTCTATGTAGAATTGTGTCAGAGAAAAGTGTCGGACAAATTCACTGGTAAAGAAAGAAAGAAAGAAAGAAAGAAAGAAAGAAAGAAAGAAAGAAAGAAAGAAAGAAAGAAAGAAAGAAAGAAAGAAAGAAAGAAAGAAAGAAAGAAAGAAAGAAAGAAAGAAAGAAAGAAAGAAAGAAAGAAAGAAAGAAAGAAAGAAAGAAAGAAAGAAAGAAAGAAAGAAAGAAAGAAAGAAAGAAAGAAAGAAAGAAAGAAAGAAAAAACACTTTAACAAACCTGCAACATTAAATTTTACACATGGTCGTGAACAACAAAGGAAAACAATTTTACGCAGTGCAACATGAGTGGAGATGTGAACATGTGCATAATGCTTGTAACAAGCCTAAAGTATGTTTTGTGCCATTCGTGAGGTGGAGTTGCATGAACTCAAGCGCATTTCCACTGCAAAGTCTACTACATTATGTTATTTTCAGCTGACGTTTTTTGCCTAGCTCAACGCTGGAAATACTCATTTCAGACAAGGCAAGTTGAACGAAAGGTCCGTCATCTTATCAGGAATTCGAATCTGAAATCATTACAACAATTTAGATGAGCAGGACCTTGTGCAAATACGGCAAAGAGCATTTTAGCCCGGCGTGCCTGCATCAATACTGCTCTGTGGTACTCAGACACGTGTTAGAATCATTCACTTGTCTCGGGTCACGTGATGTCTGCTCACCAATTGCCACGTTTTAATACATTTATCATTCCCTGTATCTTCACATGTACACTATCACTGTGAATAAAATGATATAATATCTTTTCACAGTGTATTGAAGAGAATCTATCTGGAGGATAATGTTGTTAAACCTGATTTTTGTTCAGAATAGGTGGAGTGTAAACAGGAGTTGTCACTTTATTTTTAAAATGTCAGACGCCAGGGTTTATAAGTAACACCTGCAATCAATAACGCACACAAACAGTTCTTAATACTTGCAGACACACTGATGCATAAGACATAAGACTGAGGGAAAATAATTCGCCTGTGTTTTAAACAACTGGTCCAACAAGGAAAAGACAGTAAACGTTTCTGGTATTGAGTAACATCATAATATCTCCAAACTGCCGTCATTGGTGTTGAGACACGTATCCTTATCTTCTTGGTACTTCCGCTGTTTAAAACTGAGGCATGAATTGGCTTGTGTTTACGTGACAGTTCGATCCTGTTTTAAGGTAGGCTTTAAAGTGCCAACTATATAACAATAATAAGGAGTCCTATGTTGTCTTACGCCCTTGGTGGGTGCAGCTATTGTTACAGACCGCATCAGAACACAATTTATCACGCATGCGTTTTTGTGTAAAATCGGACTTCCAGTCGTGTGCAAGTTTCCGTCTTGTTTCATGCAACTTGATGCTGTCACATTAACAGCACTTTATACACATGTGGGCAGGTACTACCACAGACACAGCTAAGTCAATAAGCAGCCACAGTGCAGTTCGGCCCTGAAGTGTGTTTAAAACCAATAATCGTGCTAACCCTTAAAGTGCTAATCACTGCTATAGTCAGTTTCCCATTACCGCTAAAAATATAATGTTTAAAAGATTCAAATTCTCCATGAAGATACCTTTCATTCAAATAGCAGCAAGCCTAGTCTACAGCAAAAAGTAAGCCTTAGTCAACAGCTTTTCTCATTGCGTGCAGTGTCCCGAGAAACCTGATAACTCAGTCTTAAAGCAGCGCTTTAAGGGTTAATGTTTATGCGCTTATTTTGCACAATCTATCACATTTGATCATGAATTTTTTAACCGCATCACGATGCAAAATTTGCTTTCCTTAATCTGTGCACATATCAAATCTTACAGAGTGTGATTTGTAAAATTTGATATGTATGATTGATAAGGTGTATCATGCTGCCAGCCATCTTCAATAACATTTTCCGTCTCAATTCATATAAACTTTCACACAGCACAAGCATATGAATACCATATAAATACAATTAAAAAAAAATAAAACAAAATTCAAGAATAAATACCTCGGCCCTTCAATTTGAAATACAGTATCCGAAAAATTAACCGGATCCGAAAAATTATAATGCTATCTAATATTTCCTATTTAAACGAAAATGTAAACAATGCATTTTCCTAGAAACGGGTTTTTTTTATATACATGCTTTTTAGTAATTTTCAGTTTAATTAAATGCCTGTACAAACCATTGACTTTTCGTAGGTTCCCACAAGCCTTTATATGTTTTTTTTATGTCCCTGTCGCTGATATAATCCACTAATATTTTGTAACATGCAAGCTGAAAGTTGATATTTTTGTGAAAAAATAGGTTGGTCAGATCTGAATTATTCAGTGTTAAGTGTTTGGGGCTGTGTGGATTATAAAACTTTTTGCAATGGGAAACACGTAAACTAATTTATTTCCTCTCATATTGTTGGAAGTTTTGCACAAAATTGCAAGAAAACAAAGAAATAGTAAGGTTGTGATTTGGCTATGTTTTAGGATGTGTAAGTCCCTTTGGTAATTAAGTATTCTGGTGATGCGTTGGCCTTGCTCGCCCAAAGCTGTGTCTGCGCCCATATTTGGGCGGGCTCACCAAGGGAGTGCTGTATTACTGGTATAAAACCTTTGTGCTGCCTGAGAATCTTCAGACAGCAGAGGGTCTGAGGCTGGTTAATTGTTGTATTGCCTTGGAATAATAGAGTAATTACCCTGAGAATCCGAAGCTGTGCTGTTTCATGTTTAACACTTTTGTGGTTTTGCCAGGTCAGTAGAAGTAGATTTTGTGAATGTTTGTATTTGTGGATTTTATATTTGCACGTCTTCTATCTGTCTGTTTATTAAGAATGAGTGTTCTGTGTGTTGGCCTTGGGTGTGTGCTTGTGAAGAAGTAGTTTAGAGTTTAATAGTCAACTAACCATATACACATTGCACTGATGGTGTTGCCAGGTAAATAAATCTTGGTACAGCTTGGGCATGTCACCACTTTCCCGGCCTCCACTGTTTAAGCAAGCCAGTAGCCTGAGCAAAAAATCACTCCGATGAAGAGTGCGTGCGACAATATTAACACTTACTCACTACATTTATGTTACTTTGTTTCATTTTCACTGTTTTTACTGCAATGGACGCTGTTTGTTGTATGTATGATATAGTAGTTGCATCGTAATGGAATGAAGATTTTAAATAAAAATTATCCGGAAGCTTAATTTTGTATCTTTACTTCAAACCAAAAAATGAAGTTAAGCGTTGTAATAGAGTCCCAGAGTGGAGGCCTGAGAAAATCATGAAACTAAATTTGATAAGCATTTAAAAAATTGAGCGATAGTCCACAATTTTAAGTACACATGACATTTTTAGTATTCAGAGGCAATCACAAGACATCATAATGCAGACACTTGCGATTTGATTTGTTGTTCCATCTCCATATCACATTATGACAAAGAATACAGGCACATGATAGTACCTCACTGCTCCCAAAGCATACCAGCAGCTTCTGAATTAAACTTTCTTCTTTAAGTATCTTAATTTTACAGTGTGTTGGCAGTATTCCGCTGCGTTGTTCAGTTGATCTCCAGTAATATTGCGCTGCACCGTTCAGTTGATCGCCAGTAGTGTAACGCTGCACCGTTTAAATGATGGCCAATGTATTGGGCCAGTTGATCTCCAGTGTATTGCGCCGCGCCGTCCAGTTGATCTCCAGTGTATTGCGCCGCGCCGTCCAGTTGATCTCCAGTGTATTGCACCGCACCGTTCAGTTGATTGCCGGTGTATTGCGCTGCACTGTTCAGTTGTTTGTCTGTTATATTACGCCGTATAGTACCACACCACACCACATGTACATTCTGCGGCACTACATTGTTCTTACTGTGCACTTACTGTACTGTTATGAAATGTGATGTCATATGATGTAATGTACTACTCTGTTCATACTATGCATTCTTGGGCTGCACTCTTGTGACGTCATGGAACATCTAATATCATACACACTCGTTTGCGCTTGGGCTTATCCGGACTAAATTCCCACCTACACAGATTTAATATAATACCGTCCCCAGCTTGTAAATGTCTAAATCCTGACGAAAGTATTCTTCATTTTTTCCTAGAATGTCCCTATTATTCAGTTCCCAGGAAATCCCTGTAACTAGGCGGTTTGTTACATTCTAGCTCCAGGTGTGAATCCTAGTCTTGTAGTCTATCTAGCAAGTGATATACTTATCCGGTATCTTACACATGGTAACAATGACCTTTCTGCAAACCTTAACATTAAATTATTTGATGCTGTCCAAAAATTCATTTCTGACTCCAGACGATTCATATTTTGATTACCATGTTGATCCTGTCAATATACGGTTTATGGCTAAGACTGTCGTCATTTTTTTTTTTTGGGGGGGGGGGGGGGGGGGTTACCGAGCTAGTGACATAGTGGATTTTTTTGGATCAATAACTTGTACTCATTCTTTAATCGACATGTCTCTGCTTGTGAGTATTTACTTCATAGCATTCAGGAAAGTGTATTTTTCAATATTATTGTAACAATGAGCGGTACATACAAAGCATTTCGTGAACTGTATTGTCCTGTGTGTATTGTATATATTCTGTGTGTCTCTCTTTGTCTGGAGAGCCTGTTTTTAGTATCTCGATGTATACTATTAGGTGATCCAGAATAAATAAATATGTTTAAATTCAAAAAAATGTGGTGTCATCTAATGTAGTGTACTACACTGTTCCTTCTGTGCAGTGAGCATCGTCGTCGAAGTAAATTAAACTTTACTTAGAATAGTACTGTTAAGTAAAAGAATTTTTAGTGTGTATTATGACGTCCCGAAAACTGGCGAGTCAGCTCCTGGTACTATATTCTCAAAACCGCCTAGTTACATATGTGAGGGTGTAGCAAAGTTTGAAATATTTATAACTGAAGCATGAATTTTGTAGACGGAAATAATGGTTCTTAATGCCCTTATAGAATGGACTTGCTGTTGTTGTTGTTGTTAATCTTTGATCACTTATGTAGACACTTTGGACACTTCGTGGCTCATACTTTTCTACGGTGACCCGATGTTAAGCGGTTGTTTCAGCAATAATAATAATAATAATAATAATAATAATAATAATAATAATAATAATAATAATAATAATAATAATAATGATAATATTAATAATAAAATACTAACAATCATTATTATTATTATTATTATTATTATTATTATTATTATTATTATTATTATTATTATTATCGTTATCGTTATCGTTATCTTTATCATTATCATTATCATTATCACTATTATTATTGTTATTATTATTATTAGTAGTAGTAGTAGTAGTAGTAGTAGTAGTAGTAGTAGTAGTAGTAGTAGTAGTAGTAGTAGTAGTAGTAGTAGTAGTAGTAGTTTTTCTGTTGTTTTTGCTATAATTGTTGATGTTCTTATATGTGAAGGTATGATATTCTCACGTAGTGGCCATCCAACAATAATTATTAAATTGGCTCAGTGATTCCTAACGAAATTGATGGCGATTTTTCCTGATTGATCTCTCTTGTACATTTGACACATTACAGCACTCGCACACTCATGTCCACGCTTAGAGCTCACGACGCGTAGAAGTTACCACACACATTTATTGTAAAGTTATTTTTCTGGTAGAGAAGGCAGGATTAAAAACAAGAATATAAACAACATATTGCGAAATAAAAGAAAAAAATGTTTGTCCATTTTGGCTGGTACTGTATCGATCCAAGAATGATATATCCTGGGGTGCAATAAATTGTGACTTTTGATCCTATTCACATCACAATTTAATCACATTTTACCTTATTTTATCCTATCTTATCTGCCCATTTAATTAGCAAAATGGTTAAAAGTGTTAATTCCAAATTGATACTGTCTATCAGAAATAAGTTATGTCATATGTATATATCTCTTAGGAATGATACGTGAATAATATGAAGATCTCTGTGAAATGACTATGAGATGTCTTTTCCATATTCCAACACATATGACCATTAAAGAAGCTCTGTGGAACCCACGACGTTTCTACAGTGTTTCTCAACTCAGTTCCCCATTCAAGATATTCGTTGAACATTGGTTAAAATAAAAGCTTTATATATAATCCTTACAGCATAATTTTTAATTTCCGCATTGAGGAATGTCGGCAGTTTCACATTATTACCAGACAGTGCCCACAAAATTTTAATTGGGTTGGATTGTGTGACGTCATGAATTATGGACAAGTTAGTACCCTTTCCCTGAAAATGAAATTCTGTTTGTCGGAAAATTATGTACAAAGTCACTTGCCGACCATTTATGATTACAGAATTGTGCAGGGAGAGGAGATGTGGGTGTGTGGATGTGGATGGTGTTTATCTCCTTCCACCCTAATGACGCTTTTCCCGCTAATATATAAATGTCGTCTGCTAATTGTATTTAACTAATTTAGAGATTATTTCTCCAAACATTGGATGCAAATTACATGGAAGATCATTCCAAATTATACGCCCATGGTCAACAGCTTTCCTTGGCGCACTCTGGGTGCAATGCGCCCAGAGCGCGTCAAGGAAAGCTGTTGACTTGGTCCTCTATCTGGTTGGAATGAGTTACGTGTGTGTGTGTTTTTTGCACTGTGCGATTCAGTGCCTGGAGACAGGTACAGAAAAAAAAAACTCTTACTCACCCAAAACTCCAAGTCTGTAATTCAGCGTGACGACTACCACATTGCCAAAACTAGCCAAAACACTGCCATCATATGCATTTCCGGTTCCCAATTCATATGATTCTCCATGGATATAGACGATGACAGGTAAGGGCTCGGTCTCGTTTGCATCTGTAAAATACAATATGGCTATATATATAAAACTTATAGTGGTAATAACAACCCAAAAAAGTTTTGGAAAGAACAGGTTTCTTTCCGTCACGGTACTGTCCGATAGAAATGTGTACGATAACAATATCGTAAACGGATAAGTTTAAAAGGCTTTTATCTAATCGCGCTTGTTAAATGAACAGATTCAATCACAACTCCCAGTTTCGAATGACATTGACTTTTCTTTTGCTCGCTTAAGATTGCCAAGCATTTTGAAGGTCATGGGTATTTATACCTTTCCCTGCACTTCAAATCTTAAAACGGATCAAAATTTGTTATTGACCAGCAGTTTTCGAAATATAAGACTATAAATTAAAAATGAAATAAAATGAAATAAAATAAAGTTCCTGGATGTTAACAAATATATGAACTTTAATGGCCTGCATTTGCTGGCCTGAGATATGAAAATACGATCTGCGTGACTCATTTGGAGTCAATGGCCTTTGAAATATAACGAAAACAAAAACGAAAAGCCCCACTTGTCTCCAGTGCCTTTTGATGGATCGAAGATATAAATAAACAGATTCGAGTCCCGTCGCTTCTTTGAATTCTATTTGGCTTGCCTCTCAACCACAACTCCCATATTTATTGCATCCTTCATATGCCAAGATTAGACAAATCCGTGATGAAAAACAGCTCAAGATATAAATTACAATATTTTCAATCTAACGTAATTACTGATACATGAGGGTGGGTAAAGGTTTCTCGTACTAGCGTACTAGGGCTTTTTATTTACCGTACTGGCGTACTGGATGCCCTCTTATTTTACGTACTCTGTACTCTCCAAATTTTTGGAAGATTTTTATTTTCCATACTGCGTACTCTAGAAAAATAATTACCTGTACCAGCGTACTGAACCCCACCCCACCCCACCCCACCCCCCGAACTGTTTGTGTGACTAGAATCGTTTATTGTTTTAATGAGTCGCTGGGAGGCGTGGGTGTGCACAGTAAGTTGGTGTAGGCCTATCTGTGTAGTGTGCGCCCAGTTTATTTCTGATTCCTAAATCATATTTCGTTTGTTACTAATCTGTTGTAATTGTTAGTCAGCATTTTACCAGGTAATGTTATGGAAAGATGATAACAATTGTAACCCATACCGTGTCAGAGACAGATTAGTAAAACAGAGCACGCCTTGCGCATGTCTGAAAAACGACAGCGTTTGGCAGTGTGCTCCTGCCATCGCTTGTGTTCTTCAATTATTAGCCCAGTGCCACTGAACTTCTCAACACGTGTCTTGTAAGATCTGACCCACTCAAATCGTCCTGAGGTGCTCGGATGTATATTGTCGTCAGATTTAATATTATTGGTTAAATCTCAACAACAACAAAAAAAAAAAAAAAAATCGAATAGGACTTGATATGACGGCGCACCATATGTCAATAGGGCTTTGCTTTGGTTTTCATGATTTTTTCATGCCTTTGTGTGTGTGTGTGTGTGTGTGTGTGTGTGTGTGTGTGTGTGTGTGTGTGCGCGTTTGTTTCTATTGCAGGTTAGGGGCATTGCGTCCAACCTGCGCGGAGGACAGCTATTGACTCAGTTGTATATCTGACCAGAGAAGGTTAAGAAAAGGCAAAAATTGATAGGTGACAAGAATAAATACCCACCATCATATCCAAAACGGGCTGTCATTAAGTTTCTGACCATGGTGGATGGTGGGCGGGATTGAAATGTGCAAGAAACTGAACATACACACACATAACCCCCGTATTTGCTGCACCGGCTTTAACGTAAATCTGACAATATAAAACAAGGGGGAAAAAGAAAAAAAGTACCCTATAAAATCGGAAATATATTCATTTCCTCAAGGATTGCTATAGTATTTGGATTATACAGATGATTTACTTGGAAATCTGAGTGAATTGCAGCAAGACATTGACAACGTTGACAAGTGTAGATACACCTGCTGCACTGAATAATTGATCACGTTCCACCAAATGCTGCATCTGTTGATACAAATTACTGATGGTTCCCTTATTCCGCCGTAAAAACGTTTACCATTACAGCCCAATAGCCTATTTCATTTGTTGCCGCCATTTAAGATTATGCGATTGAGTTTTTGTTCCTTTACACTGTTAACGTTTGACATTTGTATGTAAGTCTTGGTTCAAGGATACTGAAGTTAATACGCCGGCAATCTGCCGTTCACAAGATGATTGTCATGACAGACACTTTCGTTGTTTAAAATAAAACGGCCTTGTCCGCCATTTTGATTTGCTCAGCTTCGTTTCTGGTATGCCTTAAAACGGTCACGCAAAACAAGTGAATACAATGATCAGTGTCAAGCTGTACACCTACTGTGCAATAAATTTAGGCAACCACTAGTCTGGATACAACAGCGACGCTTCCTGCCCGACGCAGTTTAGGGCGCCAGGATTGCCTATCGTTTCTGCCTCTGTTCAATCCATCTTCGGCTTTGCTCCTTCGTGTCATGTCAAAATTAAATAATAGCAATAGTCCGGAAAATCTGGAGGTCGACAATTAATAACAGATTTGTTTGATGTACAAACAAATGCAAGTGCTGATGAAAAAGGCCTCTTCTAAATGAACACGAGTTCCGGCATTGTGATTCCTATCAATGTGACAATGTTTCATTGAGTTTCATCTACCCTTTCTTAGATTCTTCTTGGGCCCAATTGATTCAGCCTTGTACAAGCTTCTGTCAACTATTTCCATTAATGCTTAATTTGCACTTTGTGTTCTTTGCAGGGTTTGTTTCCTAATACTTTATTCCCAATAGTATACTATACGTGCAGAAAAGTATAGAAAATATATTTTCATCAAAGCAACCAATAATCTATATTAGCAAGGTATAATATTTGTATCAGTTCCCAAAAGATGAACAGCATGCCCACTGCATTCAGTGGAAAATGCGGAAAGTTTATTTCATAAGTAAGCGTAAATAGCTGTTCCTTTTCTTGTAGTGTGTGTCTGTGTGTGTGTGTGTGTGTGTGTGTGTGTGTATGTGGACGTGCGTTTTAGTGCATATGCGTCTGTGTATGTACATTTAATGGTACACAGTACTTTGACATGATGTTATAGAAGGTGTCAGGAGTTCCCGCCGAATTTTAACGCAGTCGCTGTATCTCTTTTCCACACCTCAGAAACTTGACTCATAAACACATGCTACTGTATACTTCTACACAAACTGAAGCATGGTCAGGAGACACATAGTGAAAACGATTTTTCTTGATATTTTATTCTGAAAATAAAATGGGAGGGGGGAGTCTGAAGATAAACCTGTGGTGCGCGAAAAATTTATCGCGTGAGGATAATGCCAATTAGAAGTAACAGTATGCCTGCTGCTCTGTCAGCTTCTCTTTAACTTTGTCAGCCAGAACTGTGAATCTTCCTGTGCTAGCAACCAAAACCACCACGATATCAGATTACCTTCACAACATAAAGAGATAGATAGACAAAGAGACGGAGATAGGGTGGGAGAGAGAGAGAGAGAGAGAGAGAGAGAGAGAGAGAGAGAGAGAGAGAGAGAGAGAGAAAGAGAGAGAGAGAGAGAGAGAGAGAGAGAGAGAGAGAGAGAGAGAGAGAGAGAGAGAGAGAGAGCTTAAAGCTAAATGCACCGCCCTTTTTCTGCTTACCGCTACATTTGTAGGGGTCTTTCGGATTCAAGAACCAGGAAAGAACATGTTAGAGAATGTGGTTTCAGTCAGAAACTTTTCATTCCTTCTGTCTTCGTTCAATATATTTTCAAAAGCAGATGGTACAAATCCATTCGAGTTAACTTTGTAACACAGCCTCCACTAAGAGCTGTGGGATTCTGTGAGACGAGAAGCATTTTAACAATATCATGTCTCTGTCAACACTTATCGCTTCCCCTTTTTGGATGAACGTTAATTGTGGGGGGGATATACTTTATCTTCAAAAATCATGTTTCGGTATGATTTTTGTGAGGCAATCATACTCTTTGGCAAATGGCAACATGTCGGTTAATAATCAAGCGATTTTTAAACATCGCCATTACATTGTCCACTGTAGATGAAAATTTAAATGGTGTTTAATCCTGAACTAAACAGTGCTCAATATTCATGGAACAATTTAAAATATGTTGAATCCCCCCACCGTGGGCATGCAATGGCCTTCTGTGATAGCATAAATAATACAAGCGAGAGCTTCGGCAAGCAAGAATAAACAAACCGAGATTGGCAAACACAAAGGGACCATTTGTATTGGCGATCCGTATAAACACATGTATATTACTCAAACCGATCGAACATCTCTCTATTTTCCATTCCTTTCCTGAGAGATATCATTCGTGTTGACACGTGTTCCACAGATTTAATACTTAGAGTGTATAGCCTTTTCAATCGATGCGTCACTTTGACCCTATTGCTGGTGCAGAATTCTATAGATTCAGTCGTAGCAAACCCATGTCTGAGATAGCAAGGACATCTCCGTCGAGACAATAGGTCACAACCAAGGCGTACTCACGCTACCTTTATCCAGGGGTCACCATGTAATTGCAACCCTGTGTTAACCAATTACGCCGAGATACGCAAACGTTCATCCACAAACTATCACTCCATTTTGCTATTTGCTATCCACCAAACATAACAGTAGAGTCTTCTTCACGCGTAAGATGCAACTTTGATATGTACATGTGGCCATATGGTGCTTACTGATTCTGCTAATGCTTGCTTTTTTACCAATAAACCACATAGAAAGTTCATGGTCAAATAGTCCATTCCACAACACTATGAATCCCGTACAGGGTTAATTTTGTGCTCCTTTATTTATCTAGATAAATTAGGCAAAAGCCTAAGGTTCCGTGTTTGCTGGCTACATGTTAAATACCCAAATACAATAGGTCAACCTATGAATATCCACATAGTCCTAAAAACTACGAAAAATTCCCTCCGCGGCATTTCGTTAATGTCATCTGCTGACAGTTGTACGCATCGATCTTTGTAAAAACTGCATGATTGTGGTAAAACTTCGAATTACTTTGTGGGCGTACCAAAATGCTTCATGATGCTAGGTAAATAACATATCTGATGTTTTTATTGATCACGTGATACAGCAATAAACCTTAAAAAGAAGTCTCCATCAGAGGTGTTGAGCGACAAAGATACTTTAATTTGCTATATGTCAAACGGTTGCGTAATTATTTTCAGGAAAACTGACGAGTTCTTATTTGCTTTCAAAAGACATTAATGTATAGATAATGGCGTCAAATATCAGATTTCGAAATTCCTGATGCGGATAAATGGCTATGCTTCTATTCCTCCATAGATTTCCCTGAGGACCACATCGCCTGGGCCTCAAGTCACAGCAAATGAAAAGAGAATCTTCTAAAGCTGTGGGATACAGTACAGTAGAAGAGCACACACGGCCCCGTAGATGCAGTCGATCTTAACGGAGCCAAAATATAGGCAAGGTTCTATAAAGTAAAGACAGGGAATCCGGCTCTTAATCTAGTCGATCAAAGTTAAGCTGGCAAGCTCACGCAGTCATAGGATTCTCTATTTCATGCAATATTCCAAGGCAGTCTCACAGAGGTCTGGTTGAGGGTTTACACTCCAGTCTCGGAAGATGTTACTTGTAGATTTGTCTTTGACTTGGACTTCCAGAGAGATGACTATTCGGACGTACCGGCTGATGAAAAAAGGACATGCCGCAATATGCATGTAAAGTTACATAGCATATCACATCCGAAGATTATATTGACCGAGTGTTTCAGTACATGATCCGCATGAATAGAGGGAGTATTGGCTATTCTCCCTTTTGTCGATTTATGGATAAATAACGTTCCATAGTGAGAATGAAAATGTCAATACTTGAGTTAAACTGACAGATGTACAACACAAATTATCAGAACAGTAATATTTACAAGTCGTCATTATATTGCCTCAGTAGTTGACCCTTTGTCGGCCAGAGTACAAAGTAAACTACCCTTTGTATTCAGCGCTCACAAAGCTTTTGGCCGGACAAGCAGTTGATTAGTACATTTTTCAGCATCGTGTTAAGAAAGTCTTATCTACCTGAAATAATAATTCATAGTTATCCATATTTATGGGGAAAAATGTAAATATTTCTAACAGCATACACTATGGCAACATGATAGGAATTTGTTAAAATGAAGGCAAAGATAAAGTGAGTTCCATTTTCAAGTCTACAACGTTTGGACCTATGACAAGGAAAAAAGATCCTATCCTCATCGCCACGTCTTATAGGTATGGGTCGTAATGTTAACATTTTCATTGTCTGACCATTTAATATATGCATTGCTATTTTTCTCATTTTTACTGCCCTTACAAGTTAAAAGCAATGTCAGTCCCTATCATTCTTCAGTGGGTCAATATACATGTAGTTCGCAGACAAACTCGTGTTAATTGGTAGATGACTATTCTGTAAGTTGCTCAATATAGTAACCAATTAAAATATTACGCCCGCATATTGCATACATTTCAATTTCTTATTTATTTGTTTGTGTTGGGCTAGACTGGTCTACGCTACAGGATAAGCTATCCAGCTAGAAAGGGTGCATACTGGTTCAGGGGTAAGTCAAATTGTTCTTATCTGAACCTGTACCATACACATTTGGTAATTATGTTTTGTTTGACAGGTATTCTTCTTTCATAATGGAGCTCTGCCTTTACAAGCAAAATGTCACATATTTAGCTAATTCATCAATTGCCACGTTCATATTTATTCATTATTATGTGGGTTGTCTTTGCTTAATATTTAGCTTAGACAAGGAGCTTCTCAGAGAGGCCTGTATGCGAAAAGGTTCCGAAACACGTTTTTCGAGGAGTTACCCGCTGAAGACCCTTTAATTCATTTGGGCTTATACAGCCTATGTCAAAATTCTACAGAAGAATGTGTGCCATATGGACAATAGTACCTCCATATGTAAATGGGTTAGACAGTGACAGCCTATCTTATGGAGAGTAAAGAGTTCGGCCTGTGAAATAGCGTAATAACCACCAGGAAGTGGTTTGGGGTAAAAAGACACAAATACAATTCTTTTAGATAATCATACATTGTGTACTTACCTACACATCAACCTTATTGTCGTCTACTGGCTATAGTCCTCTTATTATAGATTTGTCAGAAATATTGGGAAAAAAACGAAATCGCATTCTCGGTTTCGTCTTTTGTCTGATTTGTATCAGTAAAAAGTGATTCACTCTTAAGCTTTTCACTGAAACTGTCTGAAATTTTTAGTCAATCTATGATAAGTTTTGTGCTCAGTGCCGTCATCGTGCAGCAGGCCTCTATATAAGTTGCACCCTGCTTCCTTAATTCTGGACGTGCTTTCAGGAATAGTGAGGTGATCTGATGTGCCATGTGTAGAAGGCACCGCTTGGCTTATAACAAAATCACGACGTTTTGTCTTGTATATCTGGTGTGTGTTTGAAGCTGGCTTAGTGTGTGGCCAGGATTTCTCAATTTAAAGACATGTTGAAAAGGTGGAATGTTCTGGCCTAAACGAATCACCCGAATGGGTCATGGGTTGTGCGAAGCCCTAATAATGTAAACAAGGCATATATATATATATACCCTAATCTGCACTATTTCTCCAGTATGGTATAGCTGATACACATTGTGAATCTGCAAGCTTTGTGAAATACATCGGAATACAAGTATGTGCAATTGATATGGAGAAACGAGTGTGATTTAACATATGTATATTTATTTGGTATGTATATTATATATCGGTGGCCTCTCTAACACATCCACCAAAGACAAAAACATATGATGTACATGCTGCAAGAAACCATATTAATGCCTCTCTGATCGCTTTCATAAAATCAAGTCGAATTATATTTGATTATGGTTGCACATGAACAACTGTTACCCGGCTGTTTGCCAATTTCTAGACAAGGTCAACACTTTTCTTACTATTGAGCCCCAGACTTACTGAGCAAAGCTGTTGCCCCTGATCATTTACGTTCTGTGGCAGTGTCGACTGTAGACTAGGCTATTACTTGAACAAACGGCCTTTACATGAGGGATTTGAAAGTGAAATCGCTGGAGTAATCTTGGCGTTTGCGACTGTCGTTCGTGACGAGAACTTACAGGATTCAAAATGTCTGCCCAGATACACCATTAGTAAACTGCGTAAAGTAGCACGCACCGTGGTTCTCTGTTAACTTTACATCCATATAGTTAACATCGAGTTAATTTCATATTTTAGTTCTGGACCGCAGTGATTTAAATAAACTAGATTATAAATCAGTATTTTCTTTAATTCCGGGCGATTTTATTGCAAAAGTAAAAGTAAAATATGCGATAAAAAAGTCAGGCCGGTGACACAGCATGTCATCAAGCTGGAAAACAAAGAATGGCTTAAAAGCAAACATGTCTGTATGTGAAAAGTATGCATATGTTGATCATGTTGATACCAAAAATAATCCCTGAAATAATGTCCCGCTTGTATGCTATTGATGGATATTCCATATTGTTAGTCAACATGCATAATAATAATCAAAGGAGATAAAATCATATATCTATGCCCAAGCTCATGTCAAGTATTGAATAGTTAAAGTTTGAAATGCTAATGATTGCATATATCTGTCTGTTGATTATACACATTTTGATAGCGAGATTAGTTTCAAATATGATATGTTACACATCTCCCTGGTATCCGATCTGCAGCCACTTCCAGAGCCGCTTGTGGAGAGTAAACAGTTCCTAAGGATGTCAGGAGGTCTTTGTAGAAGGCGTAAAGGGATATTTCCCCACTGGCATTCTGGAGCATTTTATTTTCCAAACCATCATACTGGAAGCCCTCCTATTTTATGTACTTTGTATTGGCCATTATTTCAGAACAATCTTATTTTCTACAGGCTGCCGTGGCGCAAAGTTACTACCTTTACCAGCGTCACGGGACCAATGCATGTATTTCTTTTATTTTTTCCAATTAAGCAACAAGCCTTCAAATCGTACCACTTTTGATCACATGTTCATCAGTGTAACCACCACAACTAAGATACATATAATATCTGCATTTTGTTTTTTCTGCCTGAATCTTATGGGGATTGAAACTTCAAAATGCCGCTAATTATTATTTGGATAATACCCTAACAAATACACTGCTACACCCCAATGCATGTGGTCAGTACTGTGAACAGTCACACTGCTTGTTTTGGTCACGCTTGTTGGACAGAGGAGTCAAGTCTATGCAAATGTACCTGCAGCCAAAAGTCACCTGGTCCTTTTACATATATATATATATATATATATATATATATATATATATATATATATATAGCTCTGTGGACCTCACAATCCTGTCTTAATGGACAGGTAGTCGGTGATTACGTTGGGGATATTATTGGGTTGTTCGGGTTTGTTTGTTTGTTCGTTTGTTTTTTTGTTTGTTTGTTTGTTTGTTTGTTTTTGCCTGTTTTTTTTGGGGGGGGGGTTGGGGGGTTGGGGGTGGGGGATGGGTGGGCGAATTGGTTTTGTTTTGTTTTTGTTTTGTGTTTGCTTTCTTTTGTTTTTAATCTGATGATGGACCATTTTTTCACGTGAACAGTGTTTTTATCTGTAAAATATGTGAAGACACACATGATTGAACTGTACCAATCCCGCTGATTGTTAACAGATAAACCAGGCTTAATGCTGAGAGGTCACGTGATGTGACGCCTACCCTGCAGCTTGGACATGTGTTGTCTACCGGTTAGAAGTCTATTCTGGTCAAGTCAGGAGTAGAGGGACACTAGTTCTTTAATAAAACTCAATGTGAAAAGTACCCACAATAGGAAGGTGCCTTTTTCAGAGAGGGTCGGTCGTTCTCAATAGTATGGCTCAGTATGTTCACTGATATGTACAACATTATTCAAAGAATCACATACAATGTATACATAGTATCATAATTGAACGGAATAAATGGATGTATAACATAAATGTATTTCTTCCATTATTATTCGAATATACATACATATATATATATATATATATATATATATATATATATATATATATATATATATATATATATATATAAACTGATTTGATGTTGTCACAATTGTATCTGTGAAGAAGAAGTCTCTTGTCACCGGTTACAAAATGAATAAAAAATAACATCGCTAGCCACAAGAGCCTGGAGCCGAGAGCTGAGATCCATATATCTGCACATGTTTTGTCCATGAAGCACAAAGTTATCAAATCTGCCACTGTAAGCTTGAACACTGTTATGCTTTGATGGTATTATTTGTGATAAGGGATTGAATCTGCAGGTCTGTACCTATAGGTCTAGTGGTCTCTTGGGATTGAGGGCAGCCTCAAAGACCTCTAGACAGTTCAGCACAATGCTAAGAACCAAACTGACACTTGACACAGACACATACAGATATATAGAGACAGAGACAGAGACAGAGACAGACAGAGAGAGTGGTCGCGAGCTTGTAAGACCCTCTCACCTTCACACTCATTGTTCCCATGGATAGAGACCACACATTAAACCACTTTGGGCTGCATTCGGGCTGGAGGCCCATTAAAGCAGAACGTTCATTGTACTGTAAAGAAAGTTGCCTTGGTGTCACGCGCTGACCGCATGAGCTAGATTTATTATGGCTACATAATAGCATGGATCCCAGTAGCCAGTTTTTACGTGTGTGTGGGGGGGGGGGGGGGGCATTGTGTGGAGGTTTAGTGAATTTCGGATTAATATTGCAATTCCTCAACTCTCGTCTGAATACGTAGGGGTTACCTATAACAGGTACCCAGGTAATGAACTGAGAATGGCACTTATGTTAGGTTTATAGATGTTCAACTTTAAAATTATCATGGCCCTCACGGACATAAATTTTAATGTCCCAACTTTAGTTTGTTATTCATTGGATTCCCCTGCAGCACATACTTGTGAATTTAAGTTGGAAGGTCACCCGTGTGTATAACAGCTTTAAAAATATGTAACTTTTACTTTCTTATATGTCCACAAATAGCAAAGAAAGACAGAATAGAGCAGCAAAAATAATATAGCTGTGTTCCCAAATGGTCATGGTAGCCATGTCTGAATTGTATTTACGTACCAATGCTGTCGCCTGTATGAAACATTCTGTGCATTATTAAATATATTCAGTGGTCTTTCTGTGGACATTAAAGATTATCTGTCAAGGATTATGGATTTAGATATGATATATATATATATATATATATATATATATATATATATATATATATATATATATGTATGTTTGTGTGTGTGTGTGTGTATTAAAAACTCATGCTTCTTTTTAATGAAGGATCACACTTTTGTGCCATCTGTAAAATACACAAACGATAACTGATGTGGATATCCGCAACTACAACCTCTGAACAAACACCAACTGCTTTGAAATAAATGATTATGCAAAGCACCGCGCGAAAGGTGGATTGTAATCAATGAGATGAAAAGAGGCCACATTTGGACATCAGACATGTGGTAATTTTTAATGTTCCAAAGCTTTACACTAATAAATATAATAAATAAGTCCCGTCCCACACGGTTAAGCAACTACAAGTTTAAGCGCACGTAGTTAAGACTACGGGAATGTGATGTGATGGCACCGACGATTATAGCTGACTGGCAGTCTATCATTTAGTCCATCAATGCCGACGTGTCACACTTAGGAGTCCATAAAACCTCCATCCCATCAAACAGAAGATTAAGGAGTCAACGTAATCATCTGCTGTGAGCAGACCTTTGACAGTCAAGCGAAGGTTTGCGTAGACACTTTCCTACTCAAATATAAATGTTGTCTTCTTTGCCTCTCCTGTGTAATGCTGGGTCTTACATACTATGTTTGATCTCAAATATGAAGGGGCTTCTAGCAGCTTAATATAACCGTTGTGAAAAGCTGGGCTTGGCTTACCCTAGGCACAACTAGCCAGATTGCCTATTGTGAAGCTGGCGACTTTGTCTTCCAATATGACCTGGTAACGGGTAACCCTATTTTTCTCTAATCAATCTCATCAAAGAATTTCATTGTCAGTGGTAAAATGACATTTATATTGTGTGAGAAATAAATTAATAGCATTTGTCGGGAATCGTCTTTGGCACATGGGTAACCAAGACAGCTTTGGACAATGGTCGATCGTTTAAGACCTGTCACTTGTCTTCCTCCTTACCTTAACCCCTGCATGCTCAAATTAACTTATTCCACCCTAATGACGCTTTTTCCCGCTAATATGTAAATGTCGTCTGCTAATTGTATTTATTCATTTAGGGGTTATTTTTCCAAACTTTGAACGAAACTTGCATGGACGATCATTCCAAATTATATACTCATGGTCAACAGCTTTCTTTGGCGCGCTGGGCGCCCAGAGCCCGCCAAGGAAGGCTGTTAACTCAGTCTTCTAACAGGGTGGAATGAGTCTAAGAGCAGGCCATGGTGTTATCAGCACATTGCACCCACAGCGCCTAAGAAACTTCTTGACCAGGGCAATCGAGCCTTACAATATTCCTCTAAGACCAAGTTCAACTGAAGAAAATGAGTAAACTGGCGACATACCAAAACATGGACACTGTAGGGCATTTGGAGCTGGAACTTGTTACGCTCCTTTGGTCTTACACAATCCCCATTGTTCGGAAAGAATTTGTTATCTAATAACACAATTGCAGCATGTTACTTTACATTCCCATTATCAGTTTATCTCTTAAGCTACATAATATGCATGTCAAATTGTGAATGACTTAAGGTATAGATTCTGCTCTCCGATGAAAACACCATCAGAATGTTATTATTCAGGTCTTTTTGGTGTGTATGACATCTATGCATCAAAACTTGCCATCACCTACTGGGCGTTTTGTCTTGATTTTGCTTTAATATTGCTGGATTCTGCTGGTTCAGCTGTTTCTCATGCAGAACTGGTGAGTCACGGAGGACCACCGAGGGATATGGTTTTATAATTTTTCTCTTAAAATAAGTGAACTTTGATCCTCCAACGTGGAATTAATGAACTAAAATAACCTAGATTGCAATTGGTAACCATATCTGTAGTCAGCTGGACACACAACCCAATACAGAAAAATTTGCAGGGCCAGGTGTGTGTATTCCAATTAAATGTCTGCTAGAGAAACATTGAATAAGTCTGCTATTTTTCTAGCAGAAATGAACAACAGGCGTATTTTGGCTACAAGTTTAGACTTATTACGAATATTTTTTTCTTCATGCAGAGATGTTCAAGGTCCTAAGCTACAAATTGTACTTAAATTAATAACAGTATACCACTTTAGACCTCTGGCATGCAGTGTCCTCTACAAGATGGACACAGAAACATTCTTTTTCTTCAGTTTCCTCCTGTGTGACAAACACATCAATTGTGGCGAGATAGAAAATCTTCTTTCCTTCTCTATTTCTTCTTCAATTTCTCTTCATGCAAAAATATATTGATAGGGAACGGTACATTGGACCATGGAGAAGAGTATCACCTTGATCCAGGGTGCCTCCCTCCCTCCCCCGTACTGGCGGCACGCTCCGCGCTGCAAACATAAAGCGCTTTGAATGCTATTATTGGAATTCTGGCCTACGAATGTGCCAACATCTTTTATATGTGGAAAAACAAATTGCGCAGTAAAACAAAGCAAATTCTTTATAATATGTTTGCGACCTGTGGGTATCTGACAAAGCACATGGACACAAACCAAACTCTAAATGACATGTTTGTGATCTTTGGGTATCTGATAAAGGACAGTGACAGAGACCCAGCCATTTTTGACATGTTTGTGGTCTTTGGCATCTAATAAAGAACACTGACATAAAACCCACATCTTTGTGACATGTTTGTTTAAGTATATGATAAAGGATGGTGGTGCTAACACAGCTCGTTAGGACATGCTTGTGATTTTGGGTATCACATGTTTGTGATCTTTGGGGGTATCTAATGTTGGTGACTTTGGGCATCTCATTCGCAATACTCTGAACTAGTAGCATAAGAATAAAGCTCCAAAGAAATTTTTGATACCAAAATTTAACGTTTTCAAAACTACAAAATATTCAGAAGGCGTGAGAGCATTTAATATCTGTTCATGATTATTTTACACCCAACAAGATATAAAGGAAATATGGTAATATCTTAAATTATTTTATCTGTTTATATTTCGAATAGCTACACTATCGTCTTGATGAACAGATATTCTGCTTAACTGCTTTTCTGTGCTAGCGTGAGTATGCAGTCATTTGATTTACCGCTGTTAAACCTTTAATAGGTTTAGCACTATAGATGATGACATGATCTGATCGTTTTCCATCAATTAAGTCTGAATTCTTATTAAACATTCAAAAGCTTTCCTTTCAAAACGCACAGAGAAGTTCACGGTGTATCTTCTTCGATGCAGTTTTCATTTTTTTCATTTCTACCTCCGTGATATCGAGTTGGTGTTTTTTAGTTTTTATTATTTTAAATTATTTGCTTGCTTGCCTGTTTTTTTTTTTTTTTTTTTTTTGGTTTTGTTTTTGTTTTTGTTTTTTTTTTTTTTGTGTGTTTTTTTTTTTTTTGTTTTTGTTTTTTTGTTTGTTTGTTTGTTTGTTTTTGTTTGTTTTTTGGTGGTTTTTGTTTTCTTTTTGTTTTTGTTTTTGTTTTTTGTTGTTTTTTGTTTCTTCGGGTAACAACACAGGTCGTCAATTTTACGTTGCAGATATGCAGGCAAAACAGCACACCCATATCTTGGCTTTGTTGTGTATTAAAATGTTCAACGGAATATGTTAACATTAAACGCAAATTTTCACACTTATGGGCTGTCGACTGTTATTTCAAACGGGCTTGACATACATAAGTGTGTAATGTGTCACATACAGATATGCAATCAATCAAGTTATACCATGCAGAATTTATAATGTGTTTAATATTGTGGTCTCAAAATCGGCATGGCTCTTATTTCTGCATGAACCACGTTTTTGTCTTGCGCCTAATTGTACTGAATTAAGCAATAATTTGTAGGAGCAGAAAGTCCTTTTATCGTTTAGAATCATTTAACTCATTCCACCCTAATGACACTTTTTCCCGCTAGTATCTTTATTTTGTCTACTTATTGTATTTTGATAATTTCCGGATTATTTTGTTCACAATTTTGGATGAAACGTGCATGTAAGATCATTCCAAATTATATGTCCATGATCAACAGTTTTCCTTGGCGCGCTCTGGGCGCATTGCGCCCAGAGCGCGCCAAGGAAAGCTGTTGACTCGGTCTTCCATAGGGGTGGAATGAGTTAAAAAAGTTATTCTCTCTTTTATCCGTTGTCGGGCCGACTGAAATTTCATATTACAATCAGCAATTTGAAAATTGACAAATTATCATGGCTTATAAAGGGGAGGCATAGGCCCTGAAGACAAGAGATTATATACTTTAACACATAGAAATGACTGATGGCACAGCATGTAGACAATGACACATAGATATATCACCGCCACAAAAATTACTCTTTAATTTATATATAATCTTAACATTGAAATATGAGATCTATCAGGAGCATGGTTTGCCAGCAATCTTGTTCAATCAATCAGTGTGCACGAACGCGCAGTATGAGAACATACATGCCGCGTAATTGTGATACATTTGTACGCTTTCAATATTCACAAAGGTAACTGGGTAAGATTAAGTTCATGGCGTCTACATGAGCACAGCTCCCACTTGATTTTCTCTTTCACTCTTATAGCACCCAAAACAGCCTAGTTGTCAAATGTCGTCGGCCTCAATGTTTCTGTGTCCACCACAAAGAGGTGGGCCATCCGTCCGCACCTGATTCCTTTTGTCCGCCATTTGTTGGTGGATATGGTATCTAAAGACTTTTTGCTTAACCGGAAACTCAAGTTTATCTGCATTGTACGTTGGCACCATTTCTTGATTTGATTATATTTTGGTGACCTTGATCTCGTTCCCAAGGTCACGAGAGCGACGCATGTGCAATGGCGGGCCTATCAATTAATGGTTTGCATTGAAGTGCCTCCTATTTTCACTGCCTTTCAATACGGCTAATGAAAATGGACAAATATCACCCCTTCGATAGCTTTCATTGACACGTGCTGGTCTCCCAGCCGGCCCCAAGGAAATCGGGTGACTCAGTGTCCATTTGGAGGATTGTTTATATAAATGAATCAAAGGTATATGTTCCATGCTACAATATTTTTAAAAATCAATTATAATATCACCGATTTTAAAGATTTTAATTTGAAACCTTTTTGTAAAAGTTTTCCCCATACTTCTTGCCATGGGGTACTGACTTATTAACTGGAATATGATGACATCAAGCTGACCATATATGGCGATTGAGTAAATAAATTGGAATTATCATGACCCTTCTTTGCACTCCAATGAGTAAAGAGTTCACATTTACAAATCTACAAAAGCCGCTTTCTTGTTTGAAGAATTATGTTTCCTTTTGTTTCAGCCCATTTGTGCAGGTATTGACAGATGGCAGATGTCCATGGGTGAAACAAAATTCCAGAGATAGTACCTTCTGTCGAATGGTCATTCGATGGCGGTAGTTTCATTATAACAACACGTCTATCATGCCTGTACAATAATGTTAATGTAAAATGATATCTCGTGGTCTTTCTTTCAATATTCTGGTCTTGAGATTCCCCACTACATTAATCCTCATCTTTAATGCATGACATGATCTATTTTTATTACCTAATAAATCTTCAATATCTTTTTGATTATTTGAATAACATGACATCTTTACTCTTCACGTGAGAAGCCTCTCATTTGATATATTATGGTAACATATTAATTTCAGAAATAGCTCTAATTGAAGTGAATGAGGGTCCATAAATGATTCGTTAAGGCTTCTTGTATGCAGGGCCACGTAAAATAATATCTGGACTCTACTCCCAACGTTAACGCGTTACACGATCCAGATATGCGAGTCCGCTGTACTTACAAAGCGTTTCTCTCGCTGTACAGTGCCGGCCACAAGCCACTGATACACACAAATCATAAATTACTTTACGGATTAGAGTCAATAAAACCGGAGCTTGTATATAACATTATGGCTCTTGTCTGTCGGACTGGAATTCCCTGCTTTCAAGCACTCGGCTATTTTACGAGGCAATATGACACAATGTGTTTCCTGTCTATCTTGAAGTGCGTTTATGTATTATATCTTGCATTGCACTTTGCTTGACAAAGAGAGTGCAAACTATGGCGTATTGTAACAATGTTGACGTCGGATTGGGTTTTGGCTGCAGGCAGAGAGAAATATCCTTTTTGTCACTCGCGTACATACGGGACTTGTGGATATTGGAGAATAGACCATCGTATCATTTATCAAAGGCCGCTTATGACACACTGAACTCATCTGATGAGAATGTACTTCTGATTTGTTCGCCAAATCAATGATGTGATCTTGCTTTACAGGTAGATATCTGCAGCAAATGTTCAAAGGAACGACCAAGTCTAGGCACTCCTCAAAGCTTAACTTATACTCCGTGTTGACACCTGTTGACGAATAGGAGATATGCATTAAGTTCCCACCCCAAAAGCATACCTGATTACCTAGTCTCGCTTGGTGAGATATGGCGAGATACGGGTCGGTACCTGTGGGGGAAGCGAGATATTACTAATATTTGGGAAATACAGAATGCATAATAAAGGCACATGGGAATTTTCTCATATATGGCTCGGAAAGTACAAGAAGAATACGAGTTTTGCATTTGTTAGCCTAAATTTCTCAAAAATGTGTTTGTTGTTTTGTTTTGAAATGAGCATTAGAGACTGTCTGTGACAGTGATGCAACCTGCAGGTCCCCTGTTATCGCCAAGCGTCAAACCCGTGCTTTGTGGAGGGATATTAATATGCATACTGCGTATTGGCATTATCTTGATCGACTAGTCTTACCCTTGTAGAAGTGACACAGACGAAGGACAGACTATCTTTAAATGTATACCTTTCAAAGCCTGCCCTTAAAAGAGATGCAGTCAATTTAGAAGGAATCGCAATGGTTTCAAATACAATTTGAACCTTTCTGTGCTAATAATCTGTCGATACAGGAGGAGTTTGCACGTTTCCAATGCAGTTAGCATTTCAGGGCTGCAGAACATGTACATATAGGGGCAAAATAAATAAACCTGACTCCATCTGCTCTGACGCTCCATTTCTCCGGGTTATTGATTGTAACTGGTATATGTTCAATGTAGTTGTCCACACCAAGTACATACCTGGCCTACGATCAGGGCTTCAGGCAACACTGTTAACCATGTAACTGTCAATGAGGGATTTGCTCCCCATTTTTCAATGACAACCTTACCCTTTTCCTGCACATATCGCTCAAGGTGGTTGCATGTAAATTGTCGTCTGCTGTAATGTTTTCTTACTTAAATTTCATGTGAATAGAAGAACTTTCTTAATGATGACTGTAGATAGGACCTATCAAGATGGCACGAACCTAGTCAAGACCTTTCGTTGGAGCAGGTCGGAAGCAAATGGGCCCGATCCATGTCAATTGAATTTATTGACTCAGCCCTTTTAGGCCGGGAAAGTTTTAATGGCCTTCATGTAACAAATCAGAACATGTAAGAAATCAGAACATGATCCCAGGTCCTTTGTTGGTATGCGCCCCTTTGTTCAGCCTAAAAGATGTTACTTTGCTGGGGATTGTGGATTGAACTTCTGCATGAAAACTTATCTTTTGTTTTCACGTAAAATTAATGTACAATGTAATATAAGGAAGTTGAAGTGCTAGTGGATGTCGAAGTGATCACAAATCAATATTAGCGGTCGAATCATACATCAAGATGAACACGTGAGCAACAATTTAAGACGGGCTGACAAGCGAAATTATATATATATATATATATATATATATATATATATATATATATATATATATATATATATATATATATATATATATATATATATATATATATATATATATACATATATATATATATATATATATATATATATATATATATATATATATATATATATATATATATATGTATATATATATATGTGTGTGTGTGTGTGTGTGTGTGTATGTTTTGTCACACATAATACTGGATGTAGCAAATTCATGACGTCAATAGAGTGGGTAATTACGTTTTGGAGCAATGTATCCTTTCCTCCAGTGCAGAATGGAATGGAAAAATCCTGATGACTTGGGGGCAGTAAACTTTATGTCGGGGTCCAATGAGAATATATTACGACTAAAAATACCGTAGCTACGGAACTCATTTATTTCACTATAATTTTTATTCTGCTGCTAGGGTTTCATTGTTAAATGTCGATGCGGGTTTAGGAACTACTCTTTAAACTAAAAGCTTAAAATCCGGACGCAAGTGTTGATATAGAAAAAAAAATCAGGGAACAAACATACATTTAAAGGGGGGAGTTTAAAGAATGAAGGGGATTCCTAATACAGCAAAAACGTGGGAACTGCAAGATGTAATATCCGCTCGAAACATATTTGTACTAATTTGGTCACCATGTGAACACCTTAAGAAGATTTACGTTGTCGTATTTCCTTGATTGATGCCGCGTAAGAGTCTGTTTTTCTCAATTAAACTGTCTTTGACTATTTTTCCACACGCAAATCATATCCAAAATGTGTTGTTGCGTTGGAAGATTCCAAAGTTTGTCAATTTTTTCTGTCGTTTTGAAATGCATAATGTCATTGTTATTTTCTCTCAACAGTTTTTCACACGTTTCACCTGTTCCGAGGTATCACTGTACTCTGGTTTACTCATCTAATCTCGGAGTTCACCGTGCACTTTGCCCATGGCTAAAATGAGTTTCCACTTCACTAACAAGCCTTGATGTAAGTTTGTATAATTTGATAACGCATACAGACCATATAAATTTGCAGACAAAACCATTAAAATGAGCTAATTTTTAATTGACATAAAACACCATAAGAAATGGAAATGAAAAAGTTTTCCAACGTTTGACGTTTTCTTCTATTCTCAACATATATCATTATCGTTATATTGAATCCATTTAAACTGGCTTGTATTTTAGCAAAAATCAATTAATGTATTCCTACGTCATCATACTTAAAATGTGTATCGCCAACACAGAAAATCAATAGACAAGGACAAGAACAGAAGGTTCTGGCCCTGCCTAAAAGAGGGCACTGTAGTCACTGGAGGGCTAGGATTGTGTATTCCCATTACTTCTTACATTGTAATTTGCAACTAAATAACTTGAAAACAACTCCACATAGAGATATCAAATTTCGCACAATAAATCTAGATTCGTAACTAAATACCTCACAAATTCATACAACCACAGCTACTAAAGTGACCAGTTTAGTTAAGGTTACTTTAACATGCAAACCAATGGGAATACACTCTAGCCCTCCAATTTTTTGTGTATTTGGATGTCTATTGGGGCGAAAAAACAATTCACAGCTAATTCAGACCTTTCCTATTGTAATCAACATTCAAACAGCCACGTCGTGAATACGTGTCTCACAACCTCATGCATAATAAAAATGGAAAATACTCATTTTGAAACTTTAAAATAACGCAGTTCAAATGTTTGTATGTAAGTTGTTCTTACCAGTTATCACGAGCATCAGTATATCTATAAAAGTTACAAAGTTAAATCAGCTGACCGATCATTCACCCTAACAACGAACTGGTGCAAAGCAGTGTCGCAAACAAAATGCTGATCTTCATAATTTGAAAAGGAGGCCGGGGGGAGTTTAACAGATTTTGTCTCCTCTTTGAGGAAGGGAAGAGAGGGATAAGAAAAAATCGTGCCCTCTGTTTTGGGAAGGAAAAGACAGTATAATTCTTCTCTGTTTGAAGAAGACGGGCAGGAGAGTATAAAAGATTGTGCCTTTTGTCTGAGGAGGAGAGGGAGGGGAGAATAGATTTTATCTCCTGTTTGAGGAGGAAAGGGAGAGAGAAATAGATTTTGTTCCATGTGTGCAGAGTCAAAGAAAAAGGGGGAAAAATGGCGGCCTTCTCTTCTTTCATCGTGTTTGCTTCTACTGATCGATCAGCAGGGCCGTCTTGCATAAAATAGAAGAAAAGAACTTTGTTTAGGAAGACCTACATTATCTGTTCAGTGAACAGTGATTTAGTAGCAAAACCGCTGCGGGATATTCAGGCGCGGAGCTTTGACAAATTACCGAGCATTAAGTCTGCGCCGGGTACAGAGGCTGTGATAACACAGTCTGACCGGCTATTTGCACATAACAAGACTAAAGTGAATGCCGTTGTATAGACAAGTATGCCGGGCTTCTATTCATATTATATGAATTAGCTATTATTCTTGTGTTCGGATCCATGTTTAAACATATAATTATAGTCTTATGTTGGACATGCTTTCAAAATGCAGAGTCTCTTTTCATGTAGATTTCTACAAGCGACATACCACATTGTAACACTGTATTTGACGTAGCAAATTAAGAAGCATACAAGATGGATGTTTTCTGTGTACATATTTCATTATTGGACCACTGAATTAGAACCAAGTCGGCGTTTGACAACCATTTGGTGTTCTTAAAACAATCGTTTAATTCATTCGAGTCAAGGACGCTGGCAGAAGTAATTATTTCCTAGTAATGTTACCTGACAGATTATAGTTATAGTTTATTCGCTCCAGATTTTTCACATTTTACGGACTTTTTGAATTCTCATTTCCGATATGAAAACATATACATACAATGAGATCTGTTCTGGCCGGATAATTTACTACTACTTGGCTATTTTATTCTCCTGTATGAACAAACCCATTACTATTGTAGTGATCGCATTTCCCGTAATATCGTAAAATTGTTTCTCGCAGAATGACTGCATGGATTTTTAGCTGAATAACGAATGCTAAGCACCTACATTTACAGGCAATTCATATGAAACTTGCCGTGACCGAAAGTATCCTTAACATACTTTCCAATCAACGTGTGAGTCCAACCTGAACCTTATCTACGTATTTATACATCAATCTATTTCAGACACCCCTTGCGTTCAATCCACATCAGAACATCATGTTGTATTCCTATGAGGCCATTTTCCATTGATTCTATCGCCTCTTTCGAACACTTCTTCAATCCAATTAGCTCTAAATGACGCAAATTTGTGGCTGACATACAGAGGACCTTGTCAATTGTTTTAGATGCCTCCCAGATAAGATGGCAGCCATCAGCCAGGGGGAGCCCGGATGTAATCCCTGTGGTGAGCTTTTGCTTTATTTATTGCGATAGTGTGTCTGAATTTGAGCAGAGCTGACAAGTAGTTGCGACCAATCAAAGCAAATGCAATCTGTAAGCAAAGGTGGCTGACATATTTACTGAATAGATCCTATTTAATTACATTTATGAGCGCTATTGTACAACACTGGGTAAACTCCCTTCCACACGTACGGGTGTATTGTTGATGTACGGCCGTCTGACCGGACCATCAGCGTCAGTCCGTTGCGAGTTATCCCGGGTTTCGGTCTTGCCCTGCCTTACAAGTCCTGTCATATTTGAGTAGCTGGCTAATATCAAGGATATGGCTGTAGCAGAACAGTTACAGGATAAATCATAAATTTGAAGTCTTTACAATTATAACGTTACTTGTGATCCATAGGATCCATGCCCGTTACATCAGTCTGCTATCGATCCATCCTGTCTTCTTGTGACACTTCACCTTTAAGAGAACACAATCCTTTCCTTCGCATGCCAAACAAAAATAAAGAGACGACAGGGTCTTGTGCATGGCGCTCGTCAATCTTTTCTTTCTTCAATCCCAGTAGCATGTCGTGTGATCCATGTTTGTTAACTAACTGTTCAATTAGAATTGTACTTAGCAAAGAGCATCCTTCAACAGCCCGTACTAAATCAAACAGCACGGTCTTGATATAGCACCCGTACTAAATCAAACAGCACGGTCGTGATATAGCACCCGTACTTAATCAAACAGCACATTCTTGATATAGCACCCATACTAAATCAAACAGCACAGTCTTGATATAGCACCCATACTAAATCAAACAGTACGGTCGTGATATAGTACCCGTACTGAATCAAACAGCACGGTCGTCATATAGCGCCCGTACTTAATCAAACAGTACGGTCGTGATATAGTACCCGTACTGAATCAAACAGCACGGTCGTCATATAGCACCCGTACTTAATCAAACAGTACGGTCGTGATGTAGCACCCGTACTTAATCAAACAGTACGGTCGTGATATAGCACCCGTACTAAATCAAACAGCACATTCTTGATATAGCACCCATACTAAATCAAACAGCACAGTCTTGATATAGCACCCATACTAAATCAAACAGTACGGTCGTGATATAGTACCCGTACTGAATCAAACTGCACGGTCGTCATATAGCACCCGTACTTAATCAAACAGTACGGTCGTGATGTAGCACCCGTACTTAATCAAACAGTACGGTCGTGATATAGCACCCGTACTAATCAAACAGCACGGTCCTGATAAAGCACCCGTACTAAATCAAAGAGCACGGTCGTGATATAGCACCCGTACTAAATCAAACAGCACGGTATGTGACATAACACCCCCACTAAACCCAACAGTACGGTCGTGATATACCGCCCGTAGTAAATCAAACAGCACTGTTGTGATATACCGCCCGTACTAAATCCAACCACACGGTCGTGATATAGCCCCAGTAATAAATCCAACAGTACGGCCGTGATATAGCACCAGTACTAAATCCAACAGTGCGTTCTTTGTATAGCACCCGTACTAAATCCAACAACATGGTCGTGACAAAGCACCCGTACTAAATCAAAGAGTAGAGTCGTGATATAACACCCGTACTAAATCAAACAGTACAATTGTGACATAGCACCCGTATCAAAACCGAACAGTGAGGTCGTGATATAGCACCAGCAGTAAATCAAACAGTACGGTCGTGATATAGCACGCGTACTAAATCCAACAATACGGTCGTGCTATAGCACCAGTACTAAATCAAACAGTACGGTCGTGACATAGCAACATAGCAGTACTTCCAATGAAATGCTCCTGTGGCCCATGTCAAATTCTTCAAAGGACAGACATATGATTGCCATTGCAATATTCCTGTTTATCCGCACTTTCCTTTGAAATCCATTCACCTGCCTTATGTTTATCTGACAACAGTTGTTTGTAAAATGTTTCCAAGCTGCCACATCACTTATACATTTTCTAATTTACAATAATTTATTGCCCTTCAACTACGTCCTGTCCTGCACTCTCGGCTTCTCGTCCATTGTTTTTATGCAATGTATATCCTTGTCTACAGTTTGCTCACATCGTAATTGTCTTTTGGCCAACGAATAACTCACAACAAGTGAAGGTCATGTGAGGTCAAGGTCACAGTATGCAACATATTTTTTTGTTGTTGTTTTTGTTTTGTTTTGTTTTTTGTTTTTTGTTTTTTGTTTTTTGTTTTTTGTTTTTGTTTTTTTGTTTTTGTTTTTTGTTTTTGTTTTTTTTTGTTTTTCTTTTTTTTTTTTTTTTGTTGCTTTTTTTGTGTCAGCTATTTGGGGGCAAGATATCATCCAATTATTGATTTGAATTATTATTTTGAAATGTATTTTTAATGTGTTGTGTAAAAAAAAAATATGGAGGGGGGGGGGGGGTAAATGGATAACCATCAATGTTTTAAAATTGTAGGGTGAAAAGATGTCATCCGCCGTTTTCTGACTTTGTGTGACCCAGTAGTTATAAATCGAGCCAAAAAAAAAAAAAAAAAAAAATACAGACAATAATGTCAGGGGAACCCGAACTAAATTACTCACAACATGTTTCAGTTTCAACAGCAGTTGACACAACACACTCATCGACTCCGTATTGAAAAACACCTTTCTCTATCGACGACCGATTATGGGCAAGACCTTTCAGACAACCGGTTCTAAAATATGGTTCTCTCTCGACTGCGGTTTATGTACAACACATTCCAGTGCAGCAGTTTGACAATCTGTTTGGCCACACGTTTTTGGGGCCAGCGGCTCAACACTTTGTTCCCCCCACACTTATTCGGGAAAAACATGTTTTGCTGCTTGCAGTTCACTTCCAACATTTTCTTTGCCCAACATTTTAGTTACTGCGTGTTTTCTTGTAGCCACTTGACTCATTTCCACTTACAACGAAAAGTCTTCTCTGACTTTCTCTTCTGTCGACCCGATGTCTAAATAAAACAAATATTGATCCATATTCCCATCGCCAATTGTTGGTCTACATGGAAAGCTCGCAAAAATTATTGGGCTAATGGAAGTTTTTTGTCGTCTGCATCCGGCCTTATTAGGTTTTCTCAATTACGGCACAAAGAGTGTGAAATGCTCGCCTGTTCCCGGCGGTGGTCGGTGCACTATAACACAGTGGGTGCAAATTATGCTGCAAAAAGAGTATCTGAAAGCACACCGTATAAATGTTGAACCACTACACACTTGTAGGGTGAATTACGGCGTCAATGGTTATACTCGATAGATTGAAACATTACAGGTCCATGACGGCATGGCGCCTTGAAACCAGGTCCACTGGAAAATGGAATATGAGTGTTTTTTAGCAAAACAAAACTTTGGCTTTCTCTTTGACTGTATGAGTGTATGATCAGTTGTTTGACCCCGGATCAATCCATGCAGTCATCTTTGATTCTTACTCTTTTTGAAACAAAACTTATTGTTTTTGACGATACGACTTTCGTGTTTCATGCGGAACTATGGTATTACAGCTTGTAAGTTTAATGAAGAGTTATAATATCACAACTATTATGCTTCATGGATTCTATGATATTACAGCTTGTAAGTTTTATGAAGAGCTATAATATAACAACTATTGTGCTTCATGGATTCTATGATATTACAACTTGTAAGTTTAATGAAGAGCTATAATATAACAACTATTATGCTTCATGGATTCTATGATATCACAACTTGTAAGTTTAATGAAGAGCTATAATATTACAACTATTATGCTTCATGGATTCTATGATATTACAGCTTGTAAGTTTAATGGAGAGCTATAATATTACAACTATTATGCTTCATGGATTCTATGATATTACAGCTTGTAAGTTTAATGGAGAGCTATAATATTACAACTATTATGCTTCATGGATTCTATGATATTACAGCTTGTAAGTTTAATGGAGAGCTATAATATAACAACTATTATGCTTCATGGATTCTATGATATTACAACTTGTAAGTTTCATGGTTATGTATAGCGTCACATCTTTCATAGGTAATGGGGGCCTATGATATTACAACTTGTAAATTTTATGAAGATCTATAGTATTGCGACTTTCATGGTTCATTGGAATGTATGACATTACAGTTGTTAATTTAATTGAGACTTGTGATGTTACAGCTTTCCTAGTTCATAAGAATCTGTGATATTGCAACTTATAAATTATATGGCGATCTATATCATTACAGCTTTCATGTTTTATGGAGATTTATGACATTACAGGCTGTAAGCTTACACAGAGATCTGTAATGTTACGGTTGTCATGGTTCATAAAGGACATTATGCTTAACCTATATCAGCGAGTAGTGTTACATCTGGTGGGACCTGGTACACGTTGCTAGGGTGTTTAAGTTGTCTTTCCTTTTTTATGTATATTTTCAGACAATAGATATGGTGTGTTACATATATTTGAAGAAAGCGCCCTGGACATGAGATACATAGGAAATGTCATTTGAAGTCTCCCTGAAGCAAATTGCATCTGGGTTAATTTTTCATACGCAAAGGCAAAACAAAAACAAAAACAAAAAAAAAAAAAAAAAAAACAAAAACAAAAACAAAAACAAAAACAAACAAACAAAAAAAAAAGAACAACCCCAAAACATAGATTTAAATTCACCCAGCGTTTTAAATCAATGTTAATACAAACTAAATGGTAGGACCTGCGGCAGAAATCAAGAGAATCTAATCAGGCTTAAAAACGTTTACTCTGGATGCATTAAGTTGAGCTCTCTGAAGATTTACTTGGTATAGACCCATATCTTGCACGCACGATCCCAAATATTTGTAGCCAAACAGAATGGACAGAGCTAGATCCCCCTTGATGGCGCCACTTGTTTCTGATCGACAGACCCCCTTCATGCCAGTGTGTTTCACATCTCTGTTAGACCATTTTCTTTCATTATACACATAGTGTACAGTTTTATTGAGCTCGCTATGAGACGATAAAGACCAACTGTGGCGGCCAAATCAACATCAATATCACAATCAGGGATCCTCAAGTAACTGACTGATCTGCCACATGCAATTCTAAAGGCTGATCATTTCTGCATTTGGAGGGACTCCCTTGACTAAAGATGGTGAGTAACTTAGCCCCTATAATAGATTGCTTGTAATCAGATTATCACAAGAGCCTATTTCAATGTACCTCTAGCTTACTAGATCAGAGAAATGTGTAATATATATCGATCAACTGATCAAATTAACACTTCCATGCATATTTATGCCTCTAGTAGATATGCTCGGGGCTTGATAGGACGCTAAACCAGACCGGCGGAAGGCACAGGCTGACAATGGAACGCTGCTTTGCCTGTCTGTCTCCCCAATGTACACAATGTACAGAGAGCACCTCTTACAAGTAATTTATTATTATCTTAAGAACTTTTGTATCAATAAATGCTCTATGAGAGCTTTGGTCTACAGGAAAGCAAGTACCATCCACAGAAATTAAAGACTGCAATTTGCCAATGTTCATTATTCTGCTCTGCTCTAAACCGGTATCGTTATAAATTTGCAGCATTTTCATGTGGCACAAACAAAGGCCATCGGTAATACTTTAAGAAGGCATTAATGGTCACGCGGTATCAATCCGGGCTATAGGCATCATTTCAGAAAAGGCATCAATGTTCACGTGGTACCAACGGGAACCATGGCTTTAATTTAATGGTCACGTGGTATTAACAGGAACAATGGACATCATTTAAAGGTCCTGTGGATTGGTTGGCGACCACAAATTAGAAAGTTGATGTTTACGGTGGTTAGAAATGATATCTGAAAACCACAATGTTAGATTTCATTTTCGAAAAGTGTTTTTTTTTAGCTCCAAACGTGCGCCATATTTGCGACAGGAAAGCGCGGGAATTCTCTCCGATCATGACCCTATGTTGGGAAGTGTTAGTGACGTCATAAACACAACCCGCTGGCCATGGTGTATGTGGTTTAAGCCAGAGTGCCTTCAGTTTGCCAAGAGTCATGGCAGATATAACAGTATAACAGAGCATAGTGATTCACGGGGAGTATGAATGGGTTTTTATTTACGTGGTCTGATGCCCATACAGAAGAATTAATAAGAAAGCCGAAGCAGCGCCAAAGCAGCAGAAGAAACAATCATTCAGCCCTGCACACATGAGGGGACACTAAGAACCCTACCATCACTGGTACTGCAGGGAGTGCAGCTGTGTTACAGCTAGGATATCCCAACTTGTCGCCTGAGCAATGATAATTCGTTGCTAAAGAGACATTTCCTATAAAAAAGTATTGGACTTCATTTAACAAGAACAAACATGAATGCAATAAATTGGAATTTGCGTCAGGATGGGCCAGGTCTTGCAGAGATTCAAATTCTAGCATTCACGAAAACAGCTACGGCCTGCGCCTACGGTGTATAAAAGTCTAAACAAACAGTTAATTTTCCCTTCCCATCTATATGGCCTATGGATGATAAAATATAATTTTGCATTTATGAAGAGCTTTCAATATCAGAATTCCTACCCGGCAGTAACCTCGCGACCCTTGGAGGGCAGTAATTTCGTATCCGTTTTCATCGTCATCAGTACACATGCTTGCGATAAACTTTATTTCAGATCGTATCCATTATGTCACAATGATACATATTTTCCAGTGACTGACTTATTTTCTGGTTAAACGACAAAGGTACAATGAGATGGAATTTTATACACCTGATTATTGGGAGCTAGCCCTGGCTGTCACAAACAGTGGCACATGACTGTAAAAGAAGAAAGACCAGCCACCCACCGATTTGGGCAGCTGCTTAGATGAGACGTGAACGTGGTACTTATCCAAACAAGTGTTATCTGGTTATGGGATTAAACACTTCGCAATATTCAGTAGTAATTGGACATGCACATTACGGTGGCCGGTTATCCTAAGCTGTTATAGACTGTTCAAGCCTAGACCTGGGTATGAAACAAGATGTGTCCTTGTTTGTCCACGTTTTCCACCCATTTTTCCACCAATTGAATCAAAATAGTTCAACACAGAAAGAGTGTTGTTACAATGTTACTTTGTAACAATATCCTAGACTGGCGTTGTCACTGTGACATTCGATTGATAATGATGCAATACATTGTAACAGTCGTAAAATTACTAGACCTACATTTTACTGTTATGCAAACTTTGAAATCAGAAGCATACTGAAGATTAATTTTAGAATACGTTCAAGAAAAGTAATAAATCACTGTTCCTGGTTTTATGAGTAATGCCCTTGGCCAGTCCCATGAATCTTTCCATTGCCCAGCAATGGGACCGCATTTGGCAACAGCAGTAGTTTTTTCTTGTCAAATCTATCCTAAATATTATCATATTTGGCAAGTCAAAGTCACTTTCCACAAAGTATTCCCTGCATAGGTTAGATCGGGTCCCAGGGCCTTGCGACTTCTCACTATAAATCTTGACAGCATGCGTCCGCGTTCTCCATAATTTTTGGTCTTTGGGGGAATGCAAGCAAGCTGTGGAACTTGTATTGGTACAATAAGAGGTATTCATAAGTAATTGTGGTCATGTACTACCCCCTATCCTACAACAAAGAACTTGATAGGAAGTAGGGCAGATTCTTGTATCAAGCAGGGTAAAATGTGTTTTATAATAAAGAAACAAATGCAATCTGAGAAAGCAAAAGCCGAAGACAATAGTCATTCACGAGGGTCAAAACATATAAAGAAATATTCGGAATGTTTCTTTTGTCCAGCAGATAAAGCGTGATTTTCGTATTTTTCAATAACAATATTGCTGCAAATGCCCTCATCATGGTGGAGGCATAGTTCTGTTGCCTAGCAACATAGGTACTAAGACCAGATTCGCAGTGACTAATGAGTTTCACGTATTAGCAGCAACATATTGACCCATCCGGGGGGGGGGAACAGGGACGAAAATGAATATTTCTATATGTATTTTTAATCCTGTTGATTAAGGGTGAATAAAATATGTTTAAACCAAGTGAAACTTTATAACCGTGGCTCCCTAGCATGGTCGGAGTCTTCCCTGTGAGCCAGCGGTGCTGCGTTTGTGACGTCACTGGCCTTATGCGCCTTGTGGGTGTGTCGCAAATGTACAGAGAGCGACCACTGAAAGCGCAGTGAGTTTTTGAAATAAAAATGTGAATAAAAGTATAATTTTCATGTCCAATTTTTTAAGCGCACCTATGGTGAGACCAATGAGTCTCCCATGTATCAAATGTGAACATGGTCAATCAAGAGAGCCTTTAATAAGAGGCGTGAATGGTCATGTGCTAGTAATATGGACTTTGGGTATCATGAAATAAAAGTCACCAATGGTCATGTGCAATTAATGTGAACCATGGGTATCATTAAACAAAAATACCCATGGTCATGTGCTATTAACCTGAATATGACTATTATTATTATTATTAAGCAAAAGCCGCTAAAGGTCATGCGGAATCAACATGCGCTACACTTATCATCAAGTTAAAGTCACAAATGGTCTAATGGTGTTGACCTGGACCATAGGTACATGTTAAGAGAGCATAATCCTGCTCACCGCTAGTGCTGCGTATAATTTGTCTGTCGCAAGTTCGTATTCAAGTTTCTCACTGAATAGGAACTTTTTATATCAATACAGAAGTTGACTTTTTTTCTTTTCAAAGTGTACTACATTCACATAGAAACAGATTTAGATATACATCATGATGATTCAGGTTAGGCAATATAGTTCATGAATTAAGGATAATGTAATTGTGCAAATCCCTTGATACGTAAGCATTCATCATTATATTTGACAGTTTTATTATATCAAAAAGCTATGAAATGATTACACGTCCGTTCTAAATTTATATATGAGTCAATGGCAGTGAATTTATCATAATTTAAAGTCATTGATGTTCCCAGGCTGTCCTACGTATAGCCATTTCGAAACAAAAGCCTGCAGTCTGGTTTTTAAGTGGCCGATCGAATGATTCTAATAAGAAGATGGCGATCAGTTGGACTCGAATGCAGACGATTAGTTGACAGACTGCTGACGTTTAACATTGTCTATCTCGTTGATTATTATCATTGTTATAGTGTGCATACTATATCTTGTTGATCAATATTATTATAGCGTACATTTTTCTATGTTCTTTTTCATTATTGTTATAACATACATTGTCTATCTTAGTCATCGTCTTTATTATACTATACATTGTCTATGTCGCTGACCATTGCTATATTGCACCTTATACCGCTTATTGTCATCGTCATAGTGTACACTATTTTATTTATCATCATTGTTATAGTGTACACTATCTTATTTATCATCATTGGTATAGTGTACACTATCTTATTTATCATCATTGTTATAGTGTACGCTATTTTATTTATCATCATTGTTATGGTGTACCCTATCTTATTTATCACCATTGTAATAGTGTACACTATCTTATTTATCATCATTGTTATAGTGTAAAATATCTTATTTATTATCATTTTTAAAGTGTACACTATCTTATTTATCAGCATCGTCATAGTGAAACTATCTTATTTATCATCATCGTTATTGTGTACACTATCTTATTTATCATCATCGTCATAGTGAACACTATCTTATTTATCATCATCGTTATTGTGTACACTATCTTATTTATCATCATTGCTATTGCGTACACTATTTTATTTTTCATCATTGTTACAGTGTAAGCTATCTTGTTTATCATCATTGTTATAGTATACACTATCTTATTTATCATCATTGTTATAGTGTACACTATCTTATTTATCTTCATTGTTATTGCGTACACTATCTTATTTATCATCATTGTTATAGTGTACACTATCTTATTTATCTTCATTGTTATGGTGTACACTATCTTATTTATCACCATTATTATGGTGTACACTATCTTATTAATCATCTTCGATATAGTGTACACTATCTTATTTATCTCCATTGTTATGGTGTACATTATCTTATTTATCAGCATTGTTATAGTGTAAAATATCTTATTTATCATCATTGTTATAGTGTAAAATATCTTATTTATCATCATTTTTATAGTGTACACTATCTTATTTATCATCATCGTCATAGTGTACACTATCTTATTTATCATCATTGTTATTGCGTACACTATTTTATTTATCATCATTGTTACAGTGTAAACTATCTTGTTTATCATCATTGTTATAGTGTACACTATCTTACTTATCATCATTGTTATAGTGTAAAATATCTTATTTATCCTCATTGTTATAGTGTACACTATCTTATTTATCATCATCGTCATAGTGTACACTATCTTATTTATCATCATCGTTATGGTGTACACTATCGCATTTATCACCATTGTTATGGTGTACACTATCTTATTAATCATCATCGATATAGTGTACACTATTTTATTTATCATCATCGTTATAGTGTACACTATCTTATTCATCATCACTGTTATAGTGTACACTATCTTACTTATCATCATCGTTATAGTGTACACTATCTTATTTATCTTCATTGTTATGGTGTACACTATCGCATTTATCACCATTGTTATGGTGTACACTATCTTATTAATCATCATCGATATAGTGTACACTATCTTATTTATCATCATCGTTATAGTGTACACTATCTTATTCATCATCACTGTTACAGTGTACACTGTCTTACTTATCATCATCGTTATCGTGTACACTATCTTATTTATCATCATCGTTATAGTGTACACTATCTTACTTATCATCATTGTTATAGTGTAAAATATCTTATTTATCATCATTGTTATGGTGTACACTATCTTATTAATCATCATCGATATAGTGTACACTATCTTATTTATCATCATCGTTATAGTGAACACTATCTTATTCATCATCACTGTTATAGTGTACACTAACTTATTTATCATCATCGTTATAGTGTACTCTAGCTTATTTATCATCATCGTTATCGTGTACACTATCTTATTTATCATCATCGTTTTCGTGTACACTATCTTATTTATCATCATTGTTATAGTGTACACTATCTTATTTATCATCATTGTTATAGTGTACACTATCTTATTTATCATCATTGTTATAGTGTACACTATCTTATTTATCATAATCGTTGTAGTGTACACAATCTTATTCATCATCATTGTTATATTGTACACTACATTATTTATCATCATTTTTATAGTGTACACTATCTTATTTATCATCATTGTTATAGTGTAAAATCAATATTCCTGTCATGTATGTTGTCTAGCTCGTTGATCATCATTGTTAAAGTGGACATTGTCGATGTCGTTGATCATCATTGTTTAAGTGGACATTGTCAATTTCGTTCATCATCCTTGTTATGGTGAACATCGTATATCTCGTTTATCATCATTGTAGTAGTTTATATCTTGTTGATGATCTGTGCTTTAGTGTTTATTGTCTATCTCGTTGATCATCATTATCATCATTATTATATTGTACATTGTCTATCTTGTTGCTGAACATTCTAATAGTGCATATTATCTACCTTGTTGATCATCCTTGTCAAAGTGTCTATCGCCTATCTCCGTAATCATTGTTGTAGTGTACATTGTTGAGCTTGTCGCTCATCCTTAGTGCAGTTTACTTAATCTATCTCTTTGATTATCCTTGTTTTAGCGTACATTGTCTATCTCGTTGATTATCATTGTTATAGTGTACATTGTCTATCTCGTTGATCAACATTTTCATCGTGTACTTTACGCTCTGTGGACTACTTTCTTTACTTTCTGTGGACGGCTTTGATTAGTTATCGAACTTTTATGCGCAGGGAATGACAGGCCGTTGAAAGCTGAGGGCACATACGTATGTCCCGTGATTTACTTCCACTTTATTTGTTTCACATAACAATATGACGATAAAGGAGCCATGAAAACGAGAGGCACGACCCCATTTGGAAAGATGCTTACAATTACTCTGAAAATATTTATATAGATGAGATATTCCTTTTTGTATAAAAGTTGAAAATTTCACCCGGTTCCATTTCTGGTTTTTTAAAGTAAATGTAGATTATTATGGACAGAAGGGGCCTGAAATGTTCAAGGACCCAGCAAAATATGGCAAGCGATGTCCACTTATCAAGCAGAATTATATCAGGTGTAGTGTGAACGACATTAATTACATCACCAAAAGGCCTAGGGACAGTCTAACTATTTTGCCGCTTTATCCTCAGTGTGAATTCTTCATGAAGTTAGATCATCACAATTACTCAGTCTTATATTTTAGACCATTGCCCGCAACTGAAACGCAGCACTCAACGCGCATCGGACTAAACTATGAATCAACTCCATATCGGGCTGAAAAATATGATAAAAGGCTTTGATATACGCCATATAGCCGCAGGCCTAGGCACAACACAGAACGGGTGCTATATGCACAATGTTACAGTACTCTTCAGGGAGTACCGATAAACGGAAGTGCACTACAACAAGACCGGGAATGATGTAGGCCTAGTTCAAAATGCAGCGTCTGCTAAGCCTACTATGGTGTTATTTGAACTGAATCATCTCGACACAAACTATGAATTTAACAAAAATAAATAAAAAAATGCTTTGTCGGCAACATGTAGTATATGGACTCTTACAGGATGGGGGGGGGCACATACTCAACATCAGGGTGGCTGTGTGCCTCGGACATTTTTAAACAATGCCCTATCTTAATCCTACACCAGATGTAAAAGGGAACCCTTTCTTAATCCTGTAATGTGTTGAAAGGAGTGCTGCATTGGTGCACCCTAATTGTTACCCCTATCCTAATCCAGGTGTGTACAGTTTGGGGGCCTTTTCTAATCCTGGGAGTAATGAAAAGAGGGCCTCTTCCGCGGCACATACCAGTACAATCCTACATGGGAGTAACAGACCCCCCCATACCATACCGTATACTTCATGTCGCCAACAAAATATACTATAATCTATATATACACACACACACACACACACACACACACACACACACACATATATATATATATATATATATATATATATATATATATATATTCGTCTTCCATGCAAGTTGTCTCTTCTTTCTCAAACGATTTTCCTGTTCGCCGTCCATCTTTGTATTTTATAATCATAAAATACATTCAAATCTTGAACATACATTCTTGCACATACATATATATATATATATACATATACATACATATATATATATATATATATATATATATATATATATATATATATATATATATATATATATATATATATATATATATATATGCAAGAATGTATGTGCAAGATTTAAATGTATTTTATGATTATAAAATACAAAGATGGACGGCGAACAGGAAAATCGTATGAGAAAGAAGGGACAACTTGCATGGAAGACGAAGGAGGCAAGATAAGGAACACACAAAAGGATTATCACGCGGCTTGCATAGGGACAGAAAGAGGTATTTTGACCTGTTACAATTTTTTATGAATGGAAAGCAAACTATTAAGTGGCATAGTTTATAGACACAATGGGACAAAAATGGCAGCAGTCAGATTACAGAGATAATATACGGTAGCATAAAAGATGGTTTGATGCTTCAGTGAAGTCGCGTACCGCAGAAACTATTAGTACATTTGATCAAAGGAACCAACGTTACGCCCATACAGTAACGGTCCCAATGTAAATGGCGCTACATTAATAATCGAGCTAGCTTATTTAGCCCTTTGTTTATCATGTGTATATGATTACATTGCCTTAAAAAAATGTTTATTTTTGCCTCAAAATATTGTGTCCGGAAGTGTCTCTGCAGATATAACACTGCATGATGGAAACAAGTCTCTCTTTGGGGATATGATATCACGGGAATATGGGGACAGGTCTGTGGGCCGATATGATATCACCACATCATGGACACGATTTGCTCTATTGATGTGATGTTACACTATAAGATGGGAACAAACGTCTGAGGGACAGCAAGCTGTTGCAGGGTACATTGCTTATAATATTGAGTACAGCTGTAGGCATGACAGCGGCATATCAAAGGGACAATCACCGCTATGGCCCCATCACCTAACCCCGTTTATTTGAACTGATTTCACTCCACGACAATAAAATAGTTCCATCCCACTACACCACATGTACCCAAAACATCAAATGGGTTTGTACTATTTTAACCCTTTCCACGGAAATTTCTGTTTCCCGGCACGTTGTTTGCCTACAAGAGTGTTGGTATGGAACGTACTAGGCGATGAATGCCTCGTTATGTCACAATCCTTATCACTTTATTTTATAGTTATCAGGATGCCAATGCCATCCGAAGCTGGTTTTCGTGATCTATGCATTATTTTCTTCCATTGAGTCTACTTTAGTCATTCTTTTGTTCTGCAAAACACTGCTACTTAGCTTGTACGAGGTTCTCTCTCAATGTGCGATATATCTTGAAGCTCCTTGTATGATGCACACAACACACTGTCCGTCCTCCATGTCTACTAACCATATTCATATTTATAGTTTTTTTCAAGGATTTTTTTCGGGGGTGCATATTTTTGAAATGTTTAGCATAGAGATGCGTACAGAAAAATCCATTAATGCCCAAAATATAGCTTTCTTTTGCTATACCGTATCTGCGTTGTACAACAATAGACTATCAGCTGCCTCTTTCATGAAAAATAAAACGCACCGTCATACTACGACGGGCAAAGTAACTGGAAATAACCGGCACTTGCGTCCACCTGGTCCCCATGTTGACAATACACAGTCAAGTCCTTCTGCTGAACAATATGCAGGCAGATGAAGCCCAGGCCTAACATTGATCAATCTCACTGGCTTTTTATCCACGAATGCATGTCTCCTGTTACCCAGAAAAAGAAGACAGATGCATATAGCGCTCCCTTTTGATTCTTAGCGATGTCTACTGGGTCTTTAGGTGTTCTAACGAGGTTTAAACAGACCCGAGCAGGACTGACCGCCACATGAGGACGATACTGAATTTTGTATTCAGCGGAGTATGGCCGATCATGCTCTTCTACAGCCAGAAAGCCATAAAACTGAGGATAAATGACTAATTGGTTCTAGGGAGATATAATGTGTATGGAGCAATGACTGATTGCTGGTATTTATGTCCCACTGACCCTCCTCTCCCTATATGAGCATGATTTCTAGATGACAAATGTCTGACAGGCTAACGGGCTACTCAGATCCCAAAGCCGCGTATGTGGTCGACTCGCACGTAGGGTAAGGTCTGAGACGGGCCCCAGAGAGTGCAAAACAGCGCTGTAAGCACTGACAATAGCATACAAGAGGGTTATTGTGTTTGATCAAGCAGCGTTGGGTCAGAATTGATACGGTATCCGAGCCACATTTCGTGCCAACACAATCTTCCTTACTTGGTAAACACCGTGCCTGCACAGTCTTCCTCACTGATAATTATCTTTACTGACTGCCCAGATGAAGTAACTCCCATCAGAGGTGACCTGAGACTATATCACCATCTTGTGGGTATCCTCTAACACATTTTGGACATTTTGCGAGCCGGAAGTGGCTAAGCCACAAGAAATCTGTTATAATTTCATAACAGTGTAGGTCCGCTCAGTGGGTAGCCATCAATTGAAACGTGCAGCCATCAAATTTGGACAAAACCTGCCTCAATTAAGCCGGATGTATTCTCTTTCCCCGATGGAAAAGGTGTAATACCTGTGTCTGCAGATTCTATGCCCGATTTATGACAACAGATTTAAGTTTGTTGACGCAAGTGACTTATGTGTAAGTCTACAAATACAGGGGACTAAAAGCCCTAGTCAATTTTAGTCCTTAGACATGGGTGGAATGAAGGTTTCCAACACGAGAGCCTTACATCTACGAACTCAAAGTTGACTGTACTAAGTCTGGAGTCACTAGAGACGTACGTCTATACATGTAAATCTACAATAACATGCTTATATATTTATTAATTTATTTATTTCAATTCAAATTGTTTGACATAATTTCTCGTTCTGGAAACAAAATGACAGTGTTGCAAGACATGACAGTCTCCAGGATAAAAAGTTAGTTGTGTCATGATAAGTCTTCTAGCCTAAAGCCTCTGGTGGCCTAGCTTCAGTGTCAATGACCAAGACTATAAGGAAGTTCAAGAAATTTTTGAGTGTGGTTAATTTCGCGAAAATTTGTTTTTCCGTAAATTAGAAAATATTTGCGTATTATAATTTCGCGCAGCATGGTTTGTCTATATCTAATCTTCCATCATGTCAATTAATTTTGTCGCATCTGATTTTCGCGCATAAAGTACTAGCGTGAAATTAAGCAAAAAATTATATAGCTACGGTAACTCAGATGTCTTTTGTACCAGAACTACGCCCCGTGTACGTCTACCACCTACAAAACAACGAATCCCTATTATTGGACGTCATATTCCAGCCAGTAGGTATTATAGCCAGCATACAATGAGTCCCTATGATTGGACGTCAGATTCCAGCCGGTACGCATCATAGCCAGCATGCAATGAATTTATGACAAACCTGCTTTATAGTAATTTCATAATACCGACAGACTTTATTAGGAGATTCAACGTATCAAAGGAATATAACACTATACAGGAGTATCTGTCCCTGGTCATCCACTGTCATTGATTGATGACGGAGTCCGACTGTTTGATCACTCATAATGCCTTGTGTCTGTCATTTTGTATTGTCTTCGCATAGTATCATTTTTTTGAAAAAAAAAAAAAAAAAAGTTTCATACATTTTTTTTCTTTTGGAGACACAGTTACATCACAAGATTCTTATCACATGACATACATCCATTTGTGTATTTAATCAATGTCATATATTGGACTGCACAAGTGCATAAATCACACCACAAGGGTATACTGCAGAAAGAGACAGATCTACTGGATCAAATAATGTTTCTATGATACAATTGTTTACACATCAAGTTTACATCAGCTGGCGTAAGAGCAAGTAGGATGACAAGCCGGCACGCCAAAACGAAATTTTGGTGCACGGTACGTACGAAGGAGAAAGCGCTTTGCAGTGCAAACAAGAATTGCTGATATATACAAATATTTAAGGACAATATCGACCAGGGTGTGGAAAACAAAAATCGATGAGTTGCAAAGTGTCCCTGCCTCCTCTAGCTACCCACCTCAATATCTTCACTTGATATGGCCTGTAGGCCGCCCTCTTTTAGTTTAGTGAGTTGTTGCCATAGAGACTGCAAACTCAATCGAATTCATATATGTTTACACCTGGAAAATCTCTAGGCAGCACAGTGAACAAATACAATTCACGGTAGGATACCGGTGCAGGCTCATAACCATACACAGTAGGATACCAGAGCATGTTCATGGTATATGACATTCACAGATATACCCACAGCTAGATACAGAGTAGATGTGCACAGGTTCCTGGAACTAAGACTTTGTCTATTTGAATACACAAATTTTAATAAATGCACATAAAGGAGCTCAATGGGGACATCTTTCGTGTCATTATTGAGAATGGCTTAGCAAAGCTTACGATATCAGGCCACACCTCGAAGAGTTTTATAAGCTTACATCAAGTATCCTTGTTTGGTAATATCTGGCATCGCCTTTTCAGAATGAAGCAACTTAGTTGCCGTTTTGAAGGTCCTTGCAGGCGAAACGCTAGTTTATTTTCTTCTGTATTTCGTTACAACATTACAATTATTCAAAACATAAACGATAAAGTTCCTTGAAAACATTTCCCGACTAAGACCTGCACATTTTCTTCCAACATTTACAGTAAGATAAACATACTTCCATCGGAAAATCTTCTGGTGTGCTAACAATATACGAAGACAAATTGAAATACTAAGTTTGTTTAACCGTGAAAATGACCTTTTGAAGGGCATGTAAAATAAAAGTCGTCTACAACCATATGTAGTTCCCATACAGAATTGAAAACCACCCTTATAAAGTCTATAAAGTGGTAGTACACATAAACTATACCTTAACGTGCATTTCACTGGTAAAAAAACCTACACTATTCTCGAAATTTATATTTTTACAGAATATGTTCGTTGGGATGCCCGGACTGCTAAGAGAAACTGTGTTATTATGCATGCAGATGCATACCCAAATCTCCTATTGACAGCACATCTTTATGTGTGACGCATAGCACCTTGAGCGAAAGTAGACATAATGCTAGGTTAACCCCCCCCCCCCCAGGTCGGTAGCAAGCAGCGGCTTACGCCAGTTACAAGCTTGCCAAATTGAACTTGATATCTGGTCAAGAAATATTATATTTTGGTTGTATTCTCCTGACTTATATACCAATGACTTTCATTTTTTTTTTCTGAGTTGCCCTGCAAATTTTGCTGTTAGTATCCAAAGATTATCAGAAAGAATGGCTACAATGATGTTACAGATTTTAGACTTGCCTGCTTTGCTACTTAATTATATCTTTTGGCACCATTCTGTTTTAATGTTCACTTTCAGACATTTTTGGGCTTACTTGTTCTTCTGTCAGGCTAAATCCCCCAAGGGCTATCGATAGCAAGCAGTGGCCGACGACAGTTACAAGTTTGCCTAATTGTCCTTATCAACTTGTTAAGAAAATTATGTTTTAATAACATGTTTTTGACATAAATGGTAGTGACTTTCTTTCTTCTCTGGCATGCCTAGATTCACAATTACTCAATATTAAAAAAAACAACTCAAAACTGACATTTTTTTCTCAAATATCACAAACCTTACACATCACGTTAAAACATTGACTCAGAATTAGCAGTAAAAATACAGCTTAATTGTTCGCAGACTTTCAAAGTGAGGAGTAGGTGTCATTATGGGGTTTGTTTCACATTCCTGGTGCAAGATGCCCATTGTTGCGCGGTTATTAGGATTTGCCTTGGTTTGTAGAGGTGGTCTAGCTGCAACTTTTTTTTTTACAATCACTGGGACTGAATACAATGCCCCAGTTTGTTTCTACTGCAGTTACACGATGGCAGGTGGTTGAACTGGGACGAGCTTTTCAGCTAGAAAAGGTGCATTGTGGTTCAGGGCTAAGTCAAATTGTTCTTATTTGAACCTGCATTATACAAATTTAGTAATCATGTTTCGATTTACAAGTATTCTTCTTTCATAATGAAGCTCTGCATTAATAAGCAAAACTTCGCGTATTACCTAATTCATCATTTGCCACGTTCATGTTTATTCATTGTTATGTGGGTTGTCTTTGCTGAATATTTATCTTAGACAAGGAGCCACAGAGACATGTACGGGTATAGGCTCCGAAACATGTTCTGAGTAGTTACCCGCTGAAGAACCTTTAATCTATTTGGGCTAATACAGCCTATGTAAAAAATTCTACAGAAGAACGTGTGCAATATGGACAATAGTACTTCCATATGTATATAGGTAAGAGAGTGACAGGTTAGCTTATGGAGAGTAAAGAGTTCGGACTGCGGAATGGGGGAATGACTACTAGGAAGTGGTTCTGGACAAAAACGCACATTTACAATATTTGAAAGAGAATGCCCTAGTCTGTTCGCGAAGTGTAAGTCAAAGGACAATTGCCCTGCATAAATGGAAAATATCAAACATCCAGGGAAATCGTCCTATTTTGAAAACACAAAACTAGGAATGACTCAGTGGTCACCAACCTGAGTGTAAACAGGATAAACACACCCAATATGTTCTGGCTGCCAGGTAATTGCAAATACAATATGGCTTCACTGTATTGTCTGTCCGTCATGCAGTCATATGTTGAGCTGTGAACATCGTCCACTGCAAATGTGCATCAGAACTCGTCAGACAAAGCTTTCAGTGACCAAAAGGATGTGCAGTGAGGACATTATTGTTGAAGTGGGCACAGTGGCGACTGATCCTGTACATTGCCATACGGATATAAATGCAGAAAGCATAATAGTTGGTCTGACACGTGAAGACAGAAGCGGTGTGTGAATACTGATGCTGTAATGTGACACATGAAGATAGATACAGTAACCACAATGGATACTGATCTTGTACTCTGACACATGAGATAGATACAGTTAGCAGAATGGATACTGATCTTGTACTCTGACACATGAGATAGATACAGTAAGCAGAATGGATACTGATCGTTTACTCTGACACATGAAGATAGATACACTAAGCACAATGGATACTGATCTTGTACTCTGACACATGAAGATAGATACAGTAAGCACAATGGATACTGATCTTGTATTCTGACAGAAGAAGATAGATACAGTAGGCACAATGGATACTGATCTTGTATCCTGACAGAAGAAGATAGATACAGTAGGCACAATGGATACTGATCTTGTACTGTGACACGTGAAAAAGATGCAGTAAGCGAAGTGCGCATTGATCTTTTACTCTAACACGTTAAGATAGATGCAGTGACCACAATGCGTACTGATCTTGTACTCCGACACGTGTGAAGAAATGCAATGAGCAGAAAGGGTATTGATCTTGTACAGTGACACGTGGAGCTAGATGCAATGAGCACAGTGGGTATTAATCGTGTCCTCCGACACGTGGAGATAAATGCACTGAGCACTCTGGATATAAATCTTGCACTCCGACACGTATCGGCCATTCTTCTGTCAGGGTTACTGTGGCAAAGTACATCATGGCATTGTTTTCCACCAGGTCCAAGATGATACAATAATTTAAAACATTGAATAAGAGAATGACATGGTGAAACTAACTTACAATACAGTCAATGTGACAATTGTTAAACACTCACATTTATGCTTATAATTGTATTGTAATTTCGTGTTGAAATAAATGCAGGTGTAAATTTCAGGTAACTTAGGAGGGAGTTCCACGAAGTTCCACCACTGAAGAAAATTCTATTTTGACCATATTTTTTTTTCTAAATTTATGCCGGGGTAATGTAAAATGATTGACTAGTGGAGTATTTATCGATATGAGCAGCGGTTTTCAGTAAGGAAAATTATGATATAGTCCGGGACGTGGTTGACGCCAGTGCTCACAGTACATATATCACAAAGGCTATGTAGTATCACAACTGGCGTACTTTTGTCTGCTTAGCGTCTAGTGCGAAGAGCCTTGCATTGTAGTAATTGTAATTCATTTCATAGTTGTTTGGGACATGAGTCCCAGATAGTATCGCTGGAGTAGAAATGTGAGATACCCAAGGATTTGTGAAGTATACGAAATAAATATCTACTTAGAAACATGTTCTTTGGATCAAGCAAAGCTTTCTTTGCATTCATCTTGTTACGTAAATACTTTATATGTCGAGAAAAAAATGTATGGTTCAATGTATCGCCAAGGTATTTACAGTTGCGTACCTATTCAATAGTTGCATTGTTCACTTTTTATTTCATGGAGCACCATATATTTTAATATTTTTTGTCTACGGAACATCATTAATTTTAACTTCTTTATGTATGGAGTGAGCTTGTTTGCTTCAAACCAAGTTGCCACATAGGTTAGCTCTTCATGTAATGTTCCTTTAATTCAAGTGATGTCAGTAGCTAAACATATGAAATTTTTCATCCCCATAAACGGAGATTTTACACACTCCTTGACGACTGATGTGAGGTCATTAACATAATGTACGAGTAACCGGGTTATAGAGATTATCATGGGAGTCCTGCGGAAAACTGAAATATCCAGATATGTATTTTAGGTAGGAATATAAGGGAGGGGGGGGGGGGGCGCTCGCCCCCCCCCCCCCCCCCACACACACACAGATTGTTCCTAGCGGCCTGTGAAAAAAAGTTTTCCGGGTTCCTCAGACGCAATGTGCTGACTGGCTACTCGTGTAGTGTTTACCCACTTCAAATGGCGGCAGCCATTGATTGGTCACTCCTTGTTGTCAGGACAGCCATTGATTGGTCACCCCTTGTTGCCAGGACAACTACTGATTGCTCACTCCTTGTTGCCAGGACAACCATTGATCGGTCACTGCTTGTTGCCAGGACAACCATCAGCGGTTAACCTGGGATTAATTCTTGTCATTGTGATAAGCGTCAAGTTCCTAATTTTGGTGCATCAGTGAAAGGGGGGGGGGCGCCCCTTGTAGTTTGATTTCACTATAAATGAAATATTGGAATAGCCGAGCAGACCTAAATGGTATGTAAATTACACACGCAGTGCTTAGTCTGCTAAGGAGGCAAATTTGTTTCCTTAAATGTCTGAGACAGTCCTTTACACCAACAAACAGCGTTAATATCTTTGAAGTGTACCGTTCACCGCAGCACGATAACCACATTAAGGCGTCTGTGTAAAATGATCGCTGCCTCGTTGCAATTGCCTTTTCAGACCCATTTTCCTTTATAGGTAATGTTTTAAATTTCCACTGAGACCGTGTCCCTATTAAGACTTAATTTTGCCAGCACCCTTAAGTTTGATGAACTGAAGAGAAATATTCTACAGGAACGTGATCGAATGTACCAGAAGGTGAACGCGATATTTCAGGTTAGCCTTAGCATCGGGGCTACATTGATTTGTTTGCTAGGTCTTATACACTAACATATTGCATGACCATCTTGTAATTGTTATAGCCCATATCGCACTTCGACGATCATGAAATTTAAGCATACTATCGGAAACAGTTATACGTTACTTATGATAAATATATGCATAAATTGGTCTGTATCGTCAGTACATGCCCCGCTGATCCGTATGGTGTGCATGGTAACCACACTGTGATTATGGAGAAAGTATCTCTTCGTGTCATCAATAAATACTTCCAATAATAACTGTATAATTATGAGAGAATAATTGTGCATATAGTTTTATGAAAAATTTGAGATTCAAATGCGATATCTGAATGAGATGAATTAAACCACTCCGAAAAAATTTATGTTAAAGTAGTGACATTGGCAAAATTGTTTTTCAAAATGTTGTTTTTATATTTCTGGATGTCTGTCAACTCGGATTGTAAACCGGGTCTTTGATGCCTTCATGTCATGTTACTGAACATCAGTCTACTCAGACTTTTACCACGATTGTTGTTGTCGTCATATTCCAAGACATCTGTCAACCAGGGTGTTTACCTCGCTCGTTGTTGTTTTCAGATACCTTGGCATAGATGTCTGCTCAGGCGTCTTCTGGTCGTCGTTGTCTTCACATTCTGGGACATCTGTGTATCTAGGCATTTAGACAGTTAATTACATTACATCAATCATTTTCATTTAGAAATTTGGACTGAAACTCATTATGAATTTGTGATACATATATCTAATATTTCCTAATTAGCCCTTTCGAAAACTGAGTTCAGATCTGTCTTACTGCATTATAACCACTTAAAGAACCAATAAATTACGAATTTGTTTTATTGACAGAATCACGGCGTCAGTATCTGGTGTATGCATGAAAGGAAACAGCCTGTTGCTGAGATAAAGGGCCAAAATGAAAACTATCACACAAATATTGACATCATAAAGCTTTTGGACATCTGAGGCGTTCATTAATGTTATTCTGACTCAAATCTTACCTTCTTAATTGTAACACAAAGGTGCTTAAAGTACTCCAAAGTATTATGACAGTGTAAGTCCTCTGAATTTAATGGTAATGTTCCTCAATCAAGTCGTATGTACCTCAACAGACCACATGGATCACTAATTCACCTTGTGTCCGTCCAAAACTTATTGCTGCTTGAGAAACCCTACTTTGCAGAGCTTCAAAGGACTTTAATGTTAAAAAAGGTAGAACTACAGCTTTCATGGTTGTCAGTTTTTCGAATTAAGGCTTATGCTATTAGGTAAGCCGAACCTTTCAGGGTCCATTTCTCTTGGTTGAAATTGACATAGACGAGATTTTATTTGGAGGATTTTGATACGGGAATGACATATTATGTGACAACATTAATGACACCGAACGGACTTGAATTACTTCTTTGATCTATGTAGAAATTCACTGGGCATAAAAATCCATTCCTCAGGGTATATCAAGGTGACCCTCCGTGTAGCAAAATAGATTATCTGCAAATGCAAATTTTAAAAAGGACAGCCAGTTCTTTATCTATTCCCTTAACACACAGAAACTAAATATTATAAAGCCGAAAATATGAAATTAGAGAACCATCAACAACACTGAAAACATACCCATCTGATATCATCGGTGATTAATTACTGAACAATAACTGAACATATAAATGAACTATTGTTCCATTTTTTTTTAGATATCTTGGCTTCTGATTGGTTGTGAGCTCTTCACGACACATTGCAGTCCATGGTCTTGACTTTTATCGCTGTATTCAATAATCCCCGTTGACGATAACAGCTATAGCTAATGACTGCTGCCACAATGCAAAGCGCACTCCCCATGTGAGAAGACAAGGAAATGGCGGGCTCGATTGTGGCTGATGCCCCGTCACCGACTCTTTAGCCACACACGGTGATTTGCCCGTCACTCGATGGCCGAATTGGATTCAAAGAAGAGATGTCTTGTGCCAAAGTCCTCACAGAAAACTAACGACCTTGCCGCTAGAATGCAAAAGGAGTTCATTCACGAACTTCAACAACGCACTCCCCACGGTGACCCGGTCGATGCTTCATCGAGTCAACCGCAACAAGAAAATTAAATGCCATGCCCATTGCTGGAGAGTGATAATTTTGAAGATTTTACAGAGTCACATCTGTATCTCAATGTAACTCATGTGTGTTTTAGGCAGAAAAGACCAAAAATGAGATAAAATTGTCAGTCAATGGTTTGGAGTGGACTACAGCATGGCTCACGATAAGATTAAGAAAGCTGTATTTCATTCGGCTATCGCCTCGTGAAATACAGCTTTCTTCGTGTGAGCTATATGCTGTAGCCCACTCCAAACCATTGAATAACAAATAGTCTATGTACTAATGCTTAGAGAAATGGGAAAATCAAAAATAACTCGAAATGATTAGCACCCATATGGTGGACATTTTATTTAACTCTTATGAAAGTCTGTTGAATTAATTTCAAGCTCAGTACAACTAGTAAAATTCAAAACATTTTATAACAGGCGGCTAAATGAATGTATCCCGTGAATGGTGCTTACCTCTTGCCCTCGATGTGATTGAATAATTTTAAATTTCTATTGTCTCAATAATTTGCGAACCAGCTTAGCTTGATTTTGGTTCAGTAGGAGCTGCAGGTCAATCCAATCAGTGAATTGGTCGGTTGAACAACCTTTCACAGAGACAGAAAGTTGGGTTGAAACTCTTCTCGTCACCTTATGTGTGTTGCATCAAAATGAACTGCCAAAAATGAATATTAGTCTGCAATCCTCACCTTCATCAACGACCAAACGGTAGAACCGATGAAACTGATAAAGATAGATGGGTAAAACAAGTTTGTTTGATGGAGTCTGAAGCCTGACAAACAAACCTAACCGATCCAATCATATTTGATTGACCAAAAAAGAGGGAAACCTCAAATTGGAAATAGCTCGGCAAATTGAGAACCTGAGTAGGAACCATTGACTTTAAGAAAAAGGTCTTGTTCCTTCTCTGGGGTGTGGAAAGAGAGAAAAAAATGTGCATTTATGTTAGAATGCGCAGTTAAACACAGCCTAACTGCTTTATGAATTTTTTATAAGATTTGAGAATTCGGCAAAACCTTGTGTGAGAGCCAGATCCGTTGAGTTACAATTTTAGGTTCCAGCTTTGCCTCTGTCGTTTCGACCTCTAGGGGACACTATGTTATGATTGCCGTCCTTTGAAAATGAACCCTGATACATAATTTGCATTTTCCGGACGCGTTAAAAATGTGCAAGACTAGAAGCTGGACAAAACGGGAAATCGTATAAGTCATGGCATATGCCCAATGAATGACTCCCAATGGGAGAGCAGCTTACAATGGCGACAACATCTGTCGGCTAAGGCGTTTGTTCCTTGCGTACGTGCAACTTGATTAGTTAATGACGTCAGGCACCTTGCAAATGATAGGCACGTTTAACCTTCCTAAAATGCCCATATCTTAGCTTGGTTTACATAAGAAGCATACTGTCAGATGGCATGTGTATCTAAGAGTGGCAATCTTTTCGAGGTCGTCAGAGGAAGGAATATTCTTTAAATTGAGGAAACCAAGAAGACTTAAGCCTAAACAATTTCCGTGAGGAGGAAAATGGCATTTTGAAATACCAGCCCTTAATGAGAGACTGGTCATCCTGAAAGCAATTGCGGTTCGCCATTTATAAGCCACCAGACTCCCTGAACGTGCTTGCGTCAAGGTACCATTGCACCTGAATCACCGACTGTAATCATTTCAATCTTGATCATCTATCTGCCAGTCGTATTGCTAAATGTCAGATTTTTCCAAGCCCTTGTGCATATGAAGGGCTAATGCATGTAAGTACATACATCCAATCCACTTGCCTTATTGATTGGCGTATCACCAACTGGCCGTGTCATATCTTTTAAACAAATATGCCCTTTATAATGATATTTACTTTGAAGAAACCATGCGTGAAATTAATCAAAGAGCATGTTCAATGAAACGAACAAATAATGGGCAATTTGAACGTTGGCTGTGCCCAACATGCAGTAATGTGAAGGAGACAGGTCGCGATTTTTTCTTAAAATATCTGTTTGAATGTAAAAACCACTTTTATCTTAGGGGTCTATACATAACAAACACATGGGTGATCACGGAGAAAATGTATCCTGAATTTGCAATATCAGTGCTATGTAGGCTCTGAAACGGCCTTTATACATTTTAAAAGATGATAAGATCTGTTGTCACCTATATCTGTTTTAGAGGAGTATGACAGCAGGCTATTCAAACGCAATTGGTCAAAGAATCATGTGGGACTGACTGTGTAACATTTCCATAAAACCAATATACCATGTTTTTAAATGTTCTGTCGTTCTCTCTTCTAAAGTGTTTGTCACAACGTACATTTATATATATATATATATACATATATATATATATATATATATATATATATATATATATATATATATATGTATATATATATATATATATATATATATATATATATATATATATATATATATATATATATATATATATATACATATATAGAGTGATAAAATAGATGGCTTAGGACGAAAGATGAAGGGTTCATCCACTACCTTATTGTGATCTCAATGGTACACGAAGCACATATTTCATTTATCAACTTCCTCGAATTTATGGTGCTTCGCCGCCCCCCCCCCTTTTTTTTTCTTTCTTTTTGCTATCTATTGTCATTAGCTATTTGTAGCATGCTGACAAGAATTATTAATACGTTTCTGGAATAAGCGATTGATTGCCGGTTCAAATATTTCCCTATGTGGACTGACATAGGCCTAACTGATATGTGTATAAAGAGTCGGAAAATATAACGTGCTACTTATAGTTGTAAAGATCATTGCCATGATATTAATCCGCCACAACATTTTCTGGATAAGCCGGTCGACAGCGACCTGTAAATTTCAAACCCTTTTCGAACTTTCCTCTGTGTGTCATGAGGCGTGTCCACCAGGTGTCGTTCGGAAACCACCAGGTAAATATGCCATGTCATTGCTTTACCCGTTATGCGCTCGGATCAATATTGATATGACCTACTGAGGGTTAATTGAATTCTAATAGAAAATAATGCAACATAGCTTTTTTGACGGAAGCTGACGTGGGTACACCAGGTCAACCTCTACAGGTGTAGATTTTACCTGTAGAAAACCTGAGTGATCCATATAACTGATTTAAAGTGGTCGAAATTCAAGTTCGGCAATATACCAGTTGGTTACATGGATAATTCCCTTTAATTTACACATCGTCTAAGCTATGCTTGTCGCATTCCATTTTGTGGATTGCAAACAGGATCACTTAGTAAGAAGCATAATAGAATTTATGCATTCATTTAGCATGTGTGGATGTGGTCTATAACAAAATGTTTGAAGCATTGCCTTTGGTCGGAATTGACTTGGATTTGTTTCATTAGGACTACGGTTTGGATATGGAAATGGCACTGTCTAATTGGGATACAGATTTTTAGGTACACCTACAACATCGTCGCGGTGTCGGGAGGAATGTGTCGGTTGACAGAAACAAGTGTAAGACAAATCCTGCTCATTCAGGAAACCAGCCATTGCAATGTTATTTGAGAGCAGGAAATCATTTTATCCTTTTCTCCGTACCAGAGTTTATGTGGTCTAGCTTTTGGCATCTGCACACTGCAATCGCCACAGAAATGAATAGAACATATAGCCGTGAACCCATCAACCATGCTGTATAAAATAGCTACAGTTTCAATGTGTCAGGCTGACAATACTTACTCTGGTCAAAAGGGGGAAGTATGTAAGTACAATAATTTGTCACCTTTTGCCTATTCTGTACGGCAAATAGAATTATCCATCCCCTTTACGGCAATAGCGACACATCTGTAGGAGCGGCCAATGTAATCTGGATCCACGTCAGATTTTAATAGTGCTGACAGTTTCCATTTAAAAAGGGAAGCAGCATTCTGCATGCCATCCCTGAAGAAGTCAAGTTCATTATGCCCTGAGTACAGACGCGAAAGAGCAGTATTCACGATTAGTTTCATTAGTGATGAAACTGATGTTTTTAGATTTAAATGGGCTAACTTTGATTTTGTGGTGCGACTGTAAGTGAAAGATATACGCTCACATCCACAACTTTACCTGCCTCGTAAAGGTGTACATATCGGACAAAAACACATGTCTGAACAATAATCGTTCCTAATTCAATGTTCTATCGGTAGATTTCAGTATGTACGCAATATGTCAACACTTACAGGTTCATTACAATTAGGCGAGCGGCCAGAGACCCATTTTGGAGAATTTAATTACCCCATTGTACAGAAAGCTACAACATGATTTTTATTTATCTTGAGGGTCCCATAAAATAATTTGTCCTGTTGTCCTAAGTTACCTGTGTTTGGTTGCCATGGAAACGGCATCTTTAAACATCACCTTTTTTCGGCAAAATAGTTCATTTTAGTGTCATCTACTATTGCATGTAAGCAAACTATTATATCTATATTGCTTTCACCGACCCAAATATACATTAAATTAATTTTTTCATACTAAGATAATGCTTCTCTGCTCCTAGACAGGTAATAAATGCTACAATGTGAAACTTGAAATATAAAAATTAGCCTAAATTATAGGTAGGACCATTTTACTTAAAGCCGTCAAAAAATGTCGAAAAGGCAACGAGTACCATGTGCTCTTCTTTTACCCCAGTATCATATTATTTACATATTATCTACAGCCTATCGTCCTCTTTTCTTATGACTTATATTGCACATTGTGAATATATATGCCATACTATTTAGCACAGCAGAGACACAAGAGAATGAATGGACAGAACAAGCTGTCACCGAGAAAATAGATGGTGGGGTATGCCACTCACTCCGAGAACGGGCTCATAACGTTTCTTCTCAGCTCCCCTGACTTGACAATCAGCTGAGTTTATAGGATGGTCCGTCATCCGTCCGTCCTCAATTCACATTTTCGACTTGTCAAGAATCGTGCACTTCCAACGTGGAGAGGATGTACGTTTGATCGGTGTCAACCACATTTGTTTAAAGGGTCATGTTCAAGTGATATTTAGATTTTTAAAAGGATTTTGGGGGTTCAAGTTTTGAAAAATTCTTTAAAAAATCAGCTACTCTGAAACTGCTTTGCCAATTGCTTCGAAATTGGATAGGCACACTTCTGAAGACCCTTTTAATTAGTTGAACTAGTGGCACTGCGTTTTTATTATTTTTAAACGGCTTATTGTGTGGTTTCACTATTTCCGACTTCTTCAAAGAAGTCACTAAAATTGTTCTGGAGTTTACTGGAAATATACATTGTGAGAGGGTCAAACACAGTTGTCCACTAGGTGGTCATGTTCTTTATTCCTGATTTTGAACTTTTTTTAATATTGATACTTGTCAGTTTATTTATACATTCCTTTCCATGTTTGTCAATGGGAATTACAAAAGGAATTCATATTTTCGGCTTCTGCAAAAGCTAGATTCACTTACAACCTGGTGGGGATATACCTTGGGAGGTTTCTTATGTTTGATGATTACTCTCCAGGGATTTTATCTTGTTTACATTTTTTGCTCCTATTTGGCATTTCTTTTTTCATGGAAACCGCGTCACCAATTGCTTGCATGCTTCGACGTTGCATAGGGACACTTCCGATGATCCTACACCTTTACTTACTCACCAGATGACACTACAATTCTGCTCCTTCTACTTCTTTTTATTATTATTTTAAGCTCGTTTGACTTGTCAGTCAGCTGAGCGTATCTTATGGTTTTCCGTCCGTTATCCGTGCGTCGTCCGTCAACATTTCCATTTTCGACTTCTAAAAGAAAACGTCACCCAGATGCACTTCAACCTTAGCAGTGATGTGCCTTGGGTGGGTCTCTACCATGTTTTACGCGTCAGTGATTTTTTTATCTTTTTTATGATAATTATCTTTGTTTGTTTGTTTGTTTGGTTTTTTTTTGGCGGGGGGGGGGGGCAAATCTTTAAAAAAATCTTCTACTGTAAAACCACTCACGTAATTGCTTTCATATCACAAAGGAACACCCATAGGGACTCCTAGTTCCTAATTTGTTCCCCGGGTGGCGCTGTGATTTTTTTCCTATTTTTTAATCATTTATGGCGTGGTTTTGCTATTTCTGACTTCTTCTCCAGACCCGTCACTCGGATAAAGGTGAAACTTTGTGGATAAGTTCCTTGTAGAAGGGTCAAAAAATGGGTGTTCACAAAGTGGCACTGCTGTGGATTTTAACGATTTTATTTTTCAATTCGGATACTTATGGGTAAATGCAGCTTTCCTTTTGAGTACTGCGTACTACTTTGTGAAAATGTTCCGTGTGGAAGGGTTAAACAAAGTTGTTCACCATATGGCACCGCTGTGAATTCCTGATTTGTAACGATTTTTTTTTTTTCAATTCGGGTATTTTTTTTTAAAATGGACCTTTCCTATGTAAGTCAATGGGCATTCTAATGCTAATTCATAATATAGACCTCTGCTCCCTAACCTTGATCCAGATTGACCTCAAATTTGGTGGCAATGTACATTGGGTGGGTCTCTACCAGGTTTGCTCAAATGGTCGTGCTCCAGTAATTTTTGGATTTTTTAAAATTAAATTTGTCTATTTGGCGGGGGGGGGGGGGGAATCTTAAAAAATATTCCCCAACACCGCTCACCCAATAGCTTTGATATCCCACACAGACACTCCTAGAGACTCCTAGTCCTTAATTTGTTCATCGGGTGGCGCTGCAACTATATTCTATTTTTCATTTCTTTTTCTGTATTTTCGCTATTTTTGATATTTTTTTCTCCAGAACCATCACTCAGATTCAGCTGCAAATCGCAAAAACATCTCCTTCTCTAAAACGGCTCACCCGATTGCTTTGATTTCACACAGGGACATACCGAGAGACACACAATTCTTAATTTGTTCAGTACTACCTAATATTTGGCAAAATCGTAAAAAAAATCTTAATAGCTTAGAGTTGGACACTTCTGGGTACCCCTAGATGCTAATTTTTTAGGAGGTGGAGATGATTTAAAAAGAAACAACTTTTTAAAATGATTTATGTGTGTTGTTGCTATTTTCGACATTTGTTCCAAACCGTCATTCAAATCATGCTGAAACTTGGTCAAAATATTCCTTGTGGTAGGGTCAAAGAAACTTGTACACTTAGTGGCATTGAGCACAACAGTTTGTTCATGAATGGTCAGCTGAGCACAGGACTACCAAAACCGCCACTCAAATTAAGCTGCAAATCTTATAAACTCTTCTTCAAAACCGTAAACCCGATTGTTTTGATATCACACGGGGGCACTCCTAAAGGCTCCTAGTTCTTACTTTGGTCAGCACCACCTGATTTCTTTAGCAAATCCTCAAAAAACCTGCATGGAGACACTCCAGGTAACCCTAGAACTTAATTTGTTCAGGAGGTGGCGCCCTTATTTTTTTTTTCATGAATTTTTGTGTGTTTTCGCTATTTTCGACATTGTCTCCAAACCGTCATTCAGATCATATTGAAACATAGTGAAAATGTTCCTTGTGGAAGGGTCAAAGAAAGCTGTTTACTAAGTGGGATTGATCACTCCTGTTTGTTCATGAAGGGCCAGCTGAGAACAGGACTGTCACAGTCCTCTTGTTTTGTAGTTGTGTGCGCTTTCGTTTCTTCGACTTCTTGCTTCCAAACCATGTGTTAGATTCTCTGAAAGCTCAGCACGGATATACTCGTTCTTAATATCAACCAAATCTGGTCACTACATGATGCTGTTGTCTGTTGAATGATTTTCAACAAATTATCGAAATTAAAAAAAAAAAAAAATGGAAGGTGTGTGTGAACATATTACCATTGTTACACTAGGGATTGTAGGGAATCCAACAATAGTGGTGACTGTAACATAGAATCACTATATTATTATCAATAAAGCTCTAAAATTGGGCTTCATGACTTCAATACAGTACAAAATACAGAAAATGTGAAATCGTGAGAGCAAATATATACTAAAGAGTTCGAACTGCGGAATAGGATATTGACTACTAGGAAGTGGTTCTGGGCAAAAAGACATAAATACAATTGTATGTATGGTTTGTTTTCTTCCCCTTAAAACAACCAGAAGTAAGGACAACATGCCGAAATATTATCTCCAGAAGCTAAAGATAAATATAGGACATGTTGTATATTTCTGTACGGTGGGGGTAATTAAACTCCTAAAATATAGCTCTTTTTGGGAGTTGGCCGCTCGCCTAAATGAGTTTACAAACAGATGTTCTTTGGTATAGTTTATCCCTTCCTGCTTCAAAAAAGTTTGAAACGTTAGTTTTATTTGACTTCCAGCTTAGCAGCACCGAAGAGCGCCGAGAAAAGTTGGAGACCTTCTAAGCCCTGATACATCTCAATGACAATTCCCTTTCCAAATATTTTTATTGATACATGCACAAACAGTACAGTTAGGAAAAGTCGACAGTTTGGTGTTTGCTGGCGAAAAACGATTTAGATTTATTTTACAATGCAAACATATGATTATCACAATATAAGTCGTAGTTCATGAGGCAGTTGTACACTTGATGTTACCAACAACTCCATGTAATGCAAGCCCAGGCTGAGCGACGGGTGGCTACAATCCGGTATTATCGCCACGTCTATATCACCTTGTACGCACAAAATAGTAAGACACAATACAGCAGTGAAGCTCTTTCTTCTGAATTCTTAAGCATAAAAGTTATGCACTTTGTAAAACATATTTTTATTTCTGACTTTGCTCTTTTTTACGAGGTTTGCCTAATATATAAAGGACTCTGAAGAACAGTTGGAAAAGGAAATGAATATAACATGTTTAACATATCCTCAAGATGGATGATAGCCTTGTCGAGACTACGCCTGCCTGACTTCATGATAGCCGGTTCTCCAGTCATTGGACATACGTCTTTCTGAGGCCTCGACAACTTAATGTAAGAACTAAAAGAGCTTCTGTTCTCTTGTAAAATGTCAAGTAAAATAGGCGAGGGTCTTCGATACGGAGCAACTTAGTCGGAGTAACTTTTAACTTTTATTCGATCATTTGAACTGTGGATCTAAATTGCTGACCACAGAGACTGTGCTCTACAGACAGCTTGACCAGCGCAGCCATACGGGGTCATTTCCTCCAGGGCCCGTCTTACCCTTGCCCAGCAAATCAGTCGGGGATCATTTCTCTCCCAGGCCCCGGCCTTACCCTTAGAAGACCAGCAAAAGGGGGTCATTTCTCTCAAGCACCGGCCTTGCCCTTGGTCCGCGTAGCAATAGGGGATCTTTTCCCTCAGGCCCTGGACTTATCCTCGCATTTTATCATCACTAGCACGGAGGATAAGGTTTGTATCCAATGCCCCCGCAAAATATATAAAGAGACCAATTACACATTGTCCTACCTCCGCCAGGCCACGCTCATCAGTCGATTAACAGCCCTCGCCCTATATATTTCTGCCAATTACACGTCGCCCTGCCCTTGCCAGGCCACGCCCATCCCGTTCATCTCCACAATAAGGTTGGTACTACTCTCATTGGCCCTTGCCAAAGCAAGTTAATTTACAAAATTATACAAATATTTGCCTACCTGATAGAAATCTGTATGCCTATCTAAAAAACGCACATGTGCAAATACTATAACCAATCAAGAGCCGTTCGAGGTCGCGCGTGGTAAGCAAAGTTACTATGCGAAGTGAATCGGTTGCAGAAAATGGCGGCCAAGTTGAATTCGTGCTGTCGAATAAGATTGTGGCATCAGGGAATTTACTGGGAAGGAATACAAGTGAACATATAAATTAAACTACATGCTACTTAATTTTTGTTAAGTATAACATTTGCACATTTCTGTGACGAACTTTACTGAATAAATGCGGCATATTTTTGGAAATGTGAAAGTTAACGGGTTTCTTAAGTTGTAAAGCAATGAGTGATGTACCACTTGGTACAAATCAATGTTTGAACTACAGGACTTTTAAAACAAAATTTGATTTTGATAATTGCATGGTTGAAATGTGCCACAATATAAAACCACCCTATGTAACCTTCCAATCTTTTGTTTAATGTTGAAAAAGGTCGTTATGTCCATTTACTACACAAACAACGGTACTGTATCCTTATGTATGAAAACAATGCATGATGAACATCATTTTACCATGGAATGATCGACACAGCAAGCATTACGTGAAAATATATGTCTCCGTATTTATTGCTAATTACTTACCCCCCCCCCCCCCTTCGCGGTACTTTTGGGCCTGTATCCACTACCTGGGCAGCCTTCTCCACTAAGCTCTATCTTGGACCCAGCGGGGTGCAACTATTATGTCCGCGCAGTGCTGCCATATAATTCATAGCCTGGGGGCGACTTCCATGTCTGATACCATATTCCTATTCTGGGGCCCTCCACGGCCCACGACTATTACCTTCAGGGCTTTGTATTTACAATTATAGGTAATGCTCACACTGGAAGAGTCCCATTATATATTATACATTACATTCATTCGACTAATTACCCTTCCCTTAACAGTAATGACATATATTTGGGATGCTACCTGTTCAAAATATCCAATCTGGACTTACCACAGATATATTTTGTTAGGCGTTAGGTAACTTGGACATTTGTTGATTTTTTTTTAAATGGATGTTTTCCCCTTTTACACATTACTTCCTTTAACGTCAGTTTAATTTGTAACCTGTGCACAGCCGGCGGCACTTGTTTCGTTAAAGGATTATTTGAATTTGCTTAACTACTCACTGCAAAGTTGTTAACAGCAAAAGTGGTAAATTTATAAGAAGTTTCAGCAACTTGTGGTTGTTCCTTGACATCAGCAAACACTTTTTACAATGCACCGATATCTACATATTAAAACAATCTAAAGGACCGTATATGGATATAATAAAGGATAACAGAGGGACTGTAAATTGGTGGTTGTAATAGAAATAGTCTCATAACAGAGGTGGTCTTAATAAGATTTTTCACTGGGTATTTGTTGAATTTATACTTCATGAATTGCCACCACATGTATTGTATTATTGTAATTTATTTTGGTCCCAAAACATCGCGTCATGGGGGGGGGGGGGGCGTTGATTCATCTGATTTTTTTTTTAAACATAGACATAGACATATCTTTAAAACCGTCGGAGTAAAGTACAGACACCCCCCCCCACACACACACACGCAAACACAAACACAAAAAGCTAGCCAAAGGCTACTTATGGTCATCGTGACGTTATCAGAACATCTATTAAAACCTTCAAACCACTGGACACAACACGCCATAAAACCACTGTATCCTACCCAACATAGCACAGCGTTATGTCCAGACACACCACTTTAAGGAATCATGGACAGCAAATAGTGCAGAAAAGCATCACCCTTGTTCATTAATTTCACCAACAATAAATGAAAATTAATAACAGCAAAGGAAAGAGATTCAGGAATTACCAAATATCAAAATTCACCTTCCTATACTTATGGGAATAAATAAGTTTGACTCTGATTTGAGACAGGCAGTCACCCATAAAAGGTAAGTGGAGCTTTTACACCAGTCATCTTAGCCTTTGACACATTTTTCATTAACTGCAAGCCTAATTTTTTTTTTCAAAACATATTGGGCTAACCACTTAAAACCAAGAAATCATCACTTGCGCAAAAGAAATAATGAGACATGGCAGGCCTCCCACTAGCGAGTTCTCCTGACTTGTCCGTCAGCTGAGAAAACAGCAAAAGAAGAAAGTAGGCCTACATCGTTTTCGTGATATTTACGAATCTGGACCACCAAAAAAACTCTTTACCTCCTTTATAACTGTGAGACGAAGAACGCATCCCACAGCATAATATAGCCAAAGAATCATTTATAAAATAGAAATGTGTTCGCTTTTACAGTACATTTTTGTTGCTTTTGCTTAAGTGTCATTATTACCTAAACATTGAAGTGTATTGAATTTAATGTCGAATAAAAGAATCTGCATCTGAATCTATAAATGGGGGGGGGGTAATTGTGTAAAGGATATAAAATGACTGTTTATCTTATGTCTGTCAAACCGAATCCTGTTTAATAATCAAAGGTAACACCATCAAAATGTAAAATAGAGTCCTTCTCGCTTCTCTCCGAGACCAATGTCTTCAACTGCACACTTTCGTCAAAATCATTGAAGTCCCCTGTTCAACACATTGAAGCTGATGGAACATGCTTAACGATGGAGGGAGGGGGATTGGCTGCAAAGTTTATGCTTTTGCGGTACACATCTACGTTGGACACTTCTCGTGCAAATGATGGGAAAACGTGTTGCCTTCATAATACAGGGTACAAACTGCCGTTCATCTTTGCAGGTAATTAAATGGGTCCACAGAATGATCTGCACAATAAACTGAACTGCAGATTGGGTTTGCAAAAACATATTGAATGTTTTATATCCCACGCTTCACCGATATCCTATTTAAAGAGATCAGTGGGTAGCTCTGTCCCCATGAAGTCGGCTGGTCACGTTACGTCCAGGATACAGCCTCTTGAAAATATATTTTCTGACGCTTGACAGCCCATTGCTTCAAACGTGTATAGCAGCAGTGGATACGTGTACAGGAAGATAAACAAGTTGCACCGTGCTTGTTCCATTGTATTTTGTCGTTGTCTTTGTTCCAGGTTTCGACGTTTTGCCCCCCACCCCCCACCCCCATTGCGGGCTAGCTTGTGTTGTGACTTGATGGACATGACCTAGTTCTGGTTTTCATCAAAGTAGTTAATTAGATGGCTGTTATTTTGTAATTCCAAACGAATTGGATTCGAAATGAAATGTAATGAAATTATACAATGGCTGAGAAAAAAAAACATTCATTATTACTATTTTAGTGGGAATAGTGATGTAGATTAACGTATCGTTAGTTTCTTCAAACGTGTTAGCCAGATATTCCGCACATTTAGATTGGTATAGCACGGGTGGATCATTGCTTTTATATCCTGATATTTTGCAGTAAAACCATGATCAGTAACACATGTATCATGACGCAGTAATACAGACATACCATCATAAATAATAATAATAATAATAATAATAATAATAATAATAATAATAATAATAATAATAATAATAATAATAATAATAATAATAATAATAATAATAATAATAGTTGAATATCTTTATTACGGTACACCCAGTCAGAGTTACCTCTGCTGTTCCCTGCAGACCATAAAACACACACACACACACACACACACACACACACACACACACACACATACATATATACATATATATATATGTATTATATATATGTGTATATATATATATATATATATATATATATATATATATATATATATATATATACAATATCTAGACAAATGTTACAAATATATGACAGATACAACTGAGCGCCAAACAATTCAAAATTAAAACATAAAAATCTTGTAATGTAGCAAGCCTTATAATTCATTTTAAAAAATTCGGATTTCATGATGTCAAAATTGCAGGATTGTTTGTGGAAGGACTTTGCTTTCAAAGCAAATAAGTACGACTAGGCCGATCCATGTGAATTTGAATGACAAGACAGCTCAAGATGAACCACAGCGCCATCTGCTTTAGGTGACCACATGAGGACTCGTCTGGTCCCAGAACAAAGGGGAGAGGGTCAGACCAGCCACCTTTCTATTGTGTCTGGTAATGTTTTTACCTTATTCATGTAATGTATCTATGCATATGTGTCTCTTTCAGCATACTCCAAACAGCTTCTGTGAATGCACTTTTTTCAGCTTACACAAATTCACATTTTAAAACATGATTATAATTTTGGCAAAATGGCACACATCAAAGCAAAGCATATGGAATCAAATGGGCACAACATGATAATAACTGCCCTCATTATCACTTAACATCGTTCTTGTAATTTTCATATTGTCATTTTCTCTTTCAACTTAATACACACGATATACATTAGCTGTATGTTTACCATTTTCCGTCATATGTATGCTAAAATGTTGTTAGATCTGTTTTACTTTTACAGTGATGGATAAAGGTTATGCCGCCAAAAGTGTGACCATTACCAGCCGTATAAAATAGTGGACTTTAATGTAAGAGTACACCGACAATCAATACATTGCCTGGTACAGGCCAGTTCATTATTCTGACTGTTTACAATTCATTAATGTTGGCTAAAATTGTGCAACACAATTCAACACAAAGTTCCTGAGGTAATTGGACGGCCGTCATTTCTTTCCCAGTGACGCCGAACATAGTTTAGCGTTTTTGCGGGGTTGCATTCGGCATGGGTTTTATCCATCCCTGGTGCATACAAAGCTATTATATGTCTATCATACGAGTCGACTTTAGTTTTTCTACAGCACCTGCCGCTAAATTAATATATCCTCCGTGTACTTATTTCTTTAGTTCTGTGTCATGTGCAACAGACACTGGCCTCCTGTAGGAAACAGAATGGTATGAGGAACATGAATAACGAAATCCCGTTTGCCACAAACAGCTGGGTCTGAAAAACATTGGTTAATGACGTTTAGGAAGACATATTTAAATGTACACAGGGGATGAAAGCAAACTGCTCTCTTTGTGGCTCAACATTTAGGGGCAGACACATGCAGTTCTTTCGAAACACGATGCGCCATGTGTTTCTGCATTGAATTCTAACCAGCAAGTCTTTCTCCCCTAGTGGCAAGCTTAACCTTTTAAAACAAGAGGAGTGAAATGCAAGATTGGGAGCAAGATGTAGCTGGTTATGAAATAGCGCGGAATATTTCCACCTTTCTGCGTACGCCGTGGACTGGCAAGGATTTGGTATTTATGAGATCACGTGGAACAATTTCCGTTTGGATGTATATGTCAGACTCTCTGCCTGTCTGTCTGTCTGTCTGTCTGTCTGTCTGTCTGTCTCTCTCTCTCTCTCTCTCTCTCTCTCTCTCTCTCTCTCTCTCTCTCTCTCTCTCTCCCTTCACCCGTCCACCCATACGGATATATCTCTCTGTTTGTCTGTTTGTTTGTTTATCCGCCATACTGTCTCCAGGTGCATTGTCAATAAAATTTTGTCATTATTGTAAGTAGGTGAACACTATGGAGATATGGGAATTCAAACTGCGTAGACTGTATATTATCACAGCAGTATCAAATCTCAGGCCACTTTGTAGCTGTGTACACTGGTGGCAAGAAAACAAAGACAGTAAAAATAATTGCTACTATATTCTTAGGTTTATTTGAAAATTGTTTTGTTTGAAATATTGACATATTGCTGAATTGTTTAACCAAAATTGTCTATGTTTATGTAAAAAAAAAAAAAAACAAGCCAAACAAACATTGTGACTTAAAACATAGTCTGCAATAAATTTCTGCCATGTGGGTCAGCGTTTGTTTTTATTTTTTATGAGGCTACGGATCTACGGCCTTGTGAGAAGAAGTCACTCGCGTTCTGTTTAATATGTAACCTTACCTTAATTTGTTGACCATGTAGTTTATAAGTGTCATAACTCACTCTAATAAGTGAAACCTTTACTGTTGTCACAGTTAGACAAGTTTCTATGTTATACCCTGCAACTGTAGGCTTTTGAGCACAAGAGAAAAAACAAACAAACAAACAAACAAAACAAAACAAAGCAAAACAAAAAACAAAACAAAAAAAGAAAAAAAAGAAAAAAAAAGAAAAAAAAAACAGTTTACAATGCGGATGTTTTAAATGAGTCAGGCATAAAGGTTTTATCATAGGCATAATAAGGTGCATAAATATTTAGGTATATTTGCCAGCTAAACCCATTACTGTACTTTGCTGAACGGTACCGTGACATACTGTTTTCATTGGCACGCGTAAGTTGCATGTTGCTATTGTATTTAAAGTGTTGTCTAGCGGCTTTGATATACAGGACAAAAAGCTCCTTCTGATACCCGATCTGGCCTGCCCTTGCCAGCCAGCGCTCTTCTTAACGTCTTTGTCTACTTACAGTTCTAGTTTGTTCACTAGCTGCCCTTATCTCATGGAAATTGCTACTCTCTCCTGCTACTTGATATTGACTCTCCACACTATAATTAAAGAAAGGATGGGGAGTAAATAGACCGTGACACTGGGAAGTGGGGGCAATCTATTAACCAATAGGACTGTCTCATATGACATTACTTTTGACCTACACCTTTAACCTAAGATGGTTTTGTTGGATTTCCATCTTATTTCCGTATGTCTCCCTATTACAGGTGACTCCAATATGCAATCATTTGACCAAACAAAGTATCAAGTGCCTCAAACAGAACGACCACAGTTTTGTGATATGATGGGTTTTTGCCATACTACTCAAATACACGACGTCATGATTAAGAAAGTGCAAGGAGCTATAGATCTTCCGCCTTCTTCATTCTTCTCATTTAGTCTATTCTTTTACCCATACAGCCTGATTATGCCTTCATTGCGGCCGAAGATAGATACAAATACTTCATACTCTTGATACATGTACGTTTAACCTGGTTGCGCCGCTTAGCGCAAAACCAATATCTACGTTTAATAAGTGTCAGGGGGAGATGCACAAACCAATGGACTACATTCCTTTAGTTTAAATGAGTCTCTACATGAAAGGGCCTCAGCTATAATTGCTGGGTGGATTGTGTCACGGAGAAATTGTTTTATCCCCTTACCACATCACGTGAGGGCAGTGGTTCGAAACAACAAAATTAAACCGTTGGCTTCACAATGTCAATGGCAGGGGGGAAATCTCCCCCTCGACGGTGTGGGCAAAGATTGGAAAATTGGCGAACACGGGTGCATTACATTTAGACAGCTCATTTAATGTGGGCAAGATTTAATTTAAAGAAAGTCACGCCGTTAATAGCGCCGAGGTCATGTGGATATTGCCTGCCACTACAGGGAGCAGTCCGTTTTTCATGTAGCAGTACGGCCTGACGGAAGTGTCCCGGTCAGCATTGAATAACAAATCTACGTTGAATGATTGCTTATGGTCTTGTACTTTTGTGCACTTGCTGCCCAGATTGGACACATTGGTTCAGCATTGTCCACCTGAAGCCCATTCGGACTGATAATGACGAGACTCGCAAGAGAAATCTTGTTCCTATTGACTTGGTCTTATTGCCTGCTGGGACTCCTTGCGGAAATGGAAACGTCTTCACTTCACGTCTATTTATGTGTCTGGGCCACGTGCTCTTTACAAACTTTTCTCTGGTTACACGTGCAAAGAATGACCAAAGGGCAATAATGTCTCATTTTGGCATATTGAAACACGTGTCTTATCAATACGATTTGAACGCATAGATATAATAATATATTCATTATATTACCGTAATCTATAGAAGTCAAGAATCTACTTCGTGGTTTAGCTGCTGTGGTGATACCGCGAAGGGCTAAGGGTATCAAGTGCGTCACCCCTTGATATTTTCCATCGCGTAAAAGTTGCTTTTTTTGAAGATAAGATGTGACACATATGCCATTGTATGTACAACTCTGTGTGTTGCATAAAATAAATGCATTGGATTTTATTTTGAAGGGCTCCAGTGATTTAACTAATTTAATTAGAGATATTTGTCAGGCTCCTGAAAGCATCTCATTTGTTAGGGGGGCGTGGCGGCCGGGCAAGGGTAAACATTTTGAGTCATATTTTGCATGCCTTCTCAAAAACTATTCAGAATTTCTGCTGAATAACATAACCATTACGTTTCCACCAAACAAATGCCCTAGCCAGAATTTAAATTACCAGAAGTATAATATACTTAAATAACATGCTATTATATCTATATACAGAGAGTTGCCTCGAAACCAATATCCTGACCATAATATAAAGTATTTTATTGACAGCATAATAAAAAAAAACGACTCCACCTGATTGGTGCACGTGAACGAAATCGATTTCTCACAGATTCTTTATTATTATTTTTTTTATATGGAAACCTCTCAACAATTCATGACCCGAAGTTGTCAACATTACGTATACATCCAAGCCATTTGATCTCGTAACGCAATTTGAATTATGATTAGATGTGTAACTTTGCTCAATTAATCAAAAGGGTACAGTTTGCAACAGGTGAGAGGAAAGTGCAGCTGGGTTTTCTGTTGTTGTTGTTGTTGTTGTTGTTGTTTTTTTTTTGGTTTTTTTTTTATTTTATTTTATTTTATTTTTGTTTTTGTTTATGTTTTTCTCTTTTTGTTTTTGTTTTTGATTTTGTTTTTTTTATTTTTGGTTTTTGTTTTGTTTGTGTTTTTTTCCTTTTTTCCCCTTTTTTAACTTTGACCCTGGATTATACAATTGTTGTGAGTTAGTAATCATATACGATCATGCCTGGATCCACTGCTTAAATATTTTAATTTTTCGATAGTATGTATTTTTGCAACAACTCAAGTGTCATCAAAGAATATACTCTTAGTTTTACTAATGATGTCAACTTAGTAAAGTCAATGACATTCATGTGCTTTTCATATTGATAATTTAGAGAAACACAACATAGATTCAAAGTGATTATAAGCAGGAAGATTCGACAAAACTGCATCAGGAATGTACAATTGAAACACACCACGTGTAGTCTACCTTTCTGGTTATATTTAACGGTAACCACGTCGGCGTACTTTCTCAAATTTCATTTCCCATTTTTGTCTTATACAAAACCCTTTCTGAAGGAAAAAACTCAGTTTCTTCGAAGAAGGGGTATACCTAGAGTGTTCGGGCACAAAGCATGTCCAATGAAACGTATGGAACAAAATACAGCCTGCTTGATAAGCCAATATTTTAACTCTTTCATGGCCACATTAATTTTTGTTGATACTCACTGTGTCTGCCAAATAAGTTTTCTATGGACGCAATTTTTGTTATCTTTGGCATTTCCAAGAAAACAATGCTGAAAGAAATAGCGCACGACTCGGCTTTATATGATCACACCATGTTTGGTAGCATTGGAAAGTTCAGAACTACTATATCAGTAAAATACTTTCTCATTGGCTTATGATTGCAATGCGGTAAATTTATGCTGTTTGTGTACGATAAGTATGAAAAACCTCTCATTTCTATACAATCACAACGTAAAAAAAATTGACATTTCGGTCAGATTAAGAAGCAGATAGATTCTGCCTACATGGCCAGTTGTTACTGGTTAATGATAGATATAGGACGGCTTCACTGACACTCTCCCCTTTTTTTGCCGTCAACTTTAATCTGGTGATCTGCCGTCCAAATGCCGCCTGATGGCTGGATGTATTACTGGCTAACACTATGGTGGCGCTGACCTCTCAAGGCATTGGTTGAAGCCTTATCAGTGATTTTCGCGAATATATTACAAGTAATCTTTAAAAAAAAATGGCGCGGCGCCGAACATAACAAAAAAAAACAAAACAAACAAAAAAAAAAAAAACAGAAGACAAAACAAAACAAAACAACAACAAAAAAAAAAAAAAAGGAAAAAAATATGATGCCAAAATATGATGCATGAAATGGGAAGACCAAAAGCATAAGGAAACTTGCCTTGGCTTGTTTTCATGATGGAACACAAAATCAAAAAAATATGCAAGTATGAAATCAGAAAAAAAGTTGCTTTGTTCAGTTTGTGGCTGGAATGCTTTAATTATTTATGAATTAAAAGATCGATATAAATTTTCAATAAATTAATACGCAAAAAAAAAAAAAATAATTTAAGCACCAAAGGTTTTAACCTTATTTTTGAAAATGTTCTTACATCCACTCTCTGTGATATACCTTGGCAAGCTATTCCACAACCTGCCACCATAAAATTTGAAACCTTGACGTTCACGAGACTTCACAGGCGGTAATACCTAGGACCTCTGATTTCTTCTTGTATTACACTGGATTGTACAAAATATTTTCCTCGTCTGTGCAAAAAATTTAGACCTTGATTAGCCTTACATTCCCACGGTTTACCGGAAATATGCCTTGATTCAGATACATACCCAGGTATTTTATTTCAAGTCTATTACCAATTTGTTCTCCATTACAAGTAATATTCAAGGTGCCATACTGGTTTAATTTTTTTCTTTGAGGCAAACAGAATATTCTCTGTTTCCCCTAAGTGCAACCAGGGCTTATCACGTTCTCTACTTATGGTTAATTCAATTACTTTTGCGTTCTTATTGGCATAAACCAGAGCGCAATCGTCAGCATACAAGTAAACCTCACAAGAAACAGATGATTCCATGTCATTCATGTCATTTGCGTATAAATTAAACAACAACTGTCCCAAAATTGACCCTTGGGGCACACCGCAGTCAATATTCATAGAGGGCCACTTTGCTCCATTTATATCCACATAATGCTTTCTATTTGTGAGGTAAGAGGTAAACCATGCTACTGAAATGATCCACAATATCAAAAGCTTTTTGTACGTCCAAAAGAATAACCCCATTATATAGACCTTTATCCATGTTATCTCTGATTTTATTTGTAAGAAAGATCAAAGCTGAATTTGTAAAAAATTTGAAGTAAACCCAGACTAAAATGTATGAATCAGGGAATTTTCTTCCAAATGAAATATGAGCTGACTGTAAACAATCCTCTCAAAAATTTTAGAAAATATGGGCAGAATTGACACAGGTCTGTAATTACTTACATAAGTACAGTCTCCTGTTTTTATACAATGGTATGACTTGATCTACTTCCAAGTCCTCTAGGAAGATTGATGTACTCAGTAATAAGTATATAATATGTGTTAATGGATCCTGCCTGTACAGTGTAGGATCTCGTGGTTACAGTGCGCTGGGGGGGGGGGGGGGGTCAAAGTACATATAGCAGCGGTATTGAAACAATGTGAAATGAAATTTATACTTAGTGTTCGCATGTGTTTCCATGCGTATTGTTGTGACAACAATAAAAATGTTGAAATCCGCCTGCGACGGGGGTCCATTATTGAAATATATCGCACGGCCACTGTTTTTCTTTCCTTTCTTTTTTTCCTTTTTTAAAGGGGGAGGGGGTCATATTTTAGCAGAGAACGCTTTGACCATGTAGTTTCAGAACAAGCGCGTTTTTTTTTTCTTGTGCAGAACCCAAACCCACAACTTAGTATTATATTGTCATAATTTCAATCACATTCTAAAGCACACACTCCTGAAGAAAAAATAATCAGGAACCTTAACTTATAAATTATAAAGATATCTTTACATTAAACGACGGATCATATACTTCGTGCAAAGATCCGGATTTTGCCTTTTCATCCGTTTCGGCCTCAGTTTTACGGTATGACGGGTTTGATGTCAATATAGTTAATCTTTCTTTCAGCTTAAACACGGAGTTCTCTACACATTGTTGGTTATTATGTATCGTGAAGCAATTATGTTTCGTGGAACAACATATTAATTACATGAAACAGTCATTTTTGACAGATGCTGCGGCTCAATAGGTTGTCTTATAGAATGGGTCGATGTCTGAACAGTTTGTTTTGATGACCAAAAGAGTGAAATACCTCTTATTTCACTTTAAACTTTAATATTAAATGCAGTTGGAATTATTTTGCATATGCTAAATTCAGTATGTAAAGGCCAAGATGCCCCTGCACTCCATAACGTGGTACTTCAATCATGGCAAAGGCTTTCAATACTACCGAATGACTGAATCAACATCTTTCCCCGGCATAACGCGCCCAAAGAGCGCCTAGAAAGCTGTTGACCTGGACCATTGCTATGGTATTTATTCTTGTATAGTGACGGGACGCATGCTGGTACTTGAATACAAAGTTCTTAAGGGAAAGATGTGCACCGAGTGTCATTATGTCAACACAAAGCATATCGACTCCTTGTACAATTGGCTGCAAAAGAAATGAACAACAAAACCAGATGGAGACGACAAATGGAGGTATATACAGATTACTTGGTTTACATATCACTTGGTTTTGTTCATTATCAACTCTCATATTGCCATGCATTGAGGCAGGCACGCTATCTAATTGGTTAGTTCTTCATGTAAGGACAAATAATTAGACCGGTTACTGACCAATGGTTCAAGCATTGCCAATAACTGCCATTTCCTTGCTTACTTAAGACATAGAAACAAACAAACAAATACAGAATGAAAAAGACCATGCGTTCTTAAGTGGTTTTCTTGTTATTGTATTCAACTTCTTTTGTGATATCAGAAGGCTACGTAATAGGAGAGGACACAATTACCAATTGTCTGTGTATTCAACTGAATACACAATGCAACACACAGAATTCTTCAAGGCTGGAGACGTGTATGCCCAGTGGATTGCATGTTAAATTAACCTCAAATTAAAAGACTACTTCTAAAGCTGGGAAGATAAAATTTATGTGAACATGTCTGCTGTGTACATAATTTCACCACATATTTTTTTTTTCTGTTTCTGCAACAAGTGGTTTCAGCTGTAAATTACAGTGGAAAGTAGTGGGAATACACACCTTCAGCCCTGAATGACTGAAATGCCCTCCACAGGAGAGCAGTAGAAGTTTCTCTTTTTGCTCTACCCTATTAAATAAAGGCAAACAGCACTGACAGCTGCCGGTCTCTGTCGAACAGTTTGCTGGGAATGGGCCAAAAAGTGTACTTACGCTCTGACTGTGCACATCATGGCTTTATCGCGGAAGGGCCGTCGCAAATTCTTTAAGTTTTTTTAAGATGTGAAGATTAAATACGACTTTGCTCTTGTATAGCCAGTATTTGCCACACACGCATCGAGGCGCTGTTCCCAGCAAAAAGCTCCCCCCAACCCCCACCCCCCACCCAAAAAATGCTGCTTAGTTGACGTCGCAGTTGCCACAAAATTAAGCCACTCGGCTTATGTTTTCAATTGCCGGGGATATGTGTATATATCAAAATTCGTAAAAGTACAGTAAATTATGTCCCCGGAGGTAAAAGAGCTTCAAACGTCTTAGATCTTTGTGTGTGCCATTTTTTTTTTTTTGGTGTGTTTTGCCCCATACGCTAAATTGAATTCTTTTATTATCCTTCAACAAAGATAGCTGGTTGGAGAAACCTGATGGCAGATTTATCTTAGATAGGCACCTGGTAAATAAGACCTTATTTTCGTTTCTCATTTACTATTTATCGACCACAAGGGCAATAGTTTAACCTGTTCGACCTTCTATAATTTTGCTTGGGGCATCTTTTATATTTATTGAGTTCATCCATGTATTTAACGCTGGCAGCTTACAGATATAGCCCTTTTTCATGCAACAGGAACCAGGTACTAGAAAAGGAATCAACAAAGTTTTTTTTTTTAACCAAAGGAGGCGGGGGGGGGGGGGGGGCACACAGACACAGACTCAGACTCAATTCATTCTATATTTTACAAACACAATAATGGTTCGTCATGAAAACAGCTACAAGACGAAAAGAAAGGCATTGACTTTCATAATTGTGAATGAAATGGTGATATTACACTTATTCTCTGGAAATGATATTACAATTATTTACTACAAAGTCAGGATATTTCCCACAAAGAATTTAAAATCCTCTATCGGGGGAGTTTTGTTACGTACTTACAAGTGATGTATTTACAAAAATGAGATACTGCGAACATAACAGTTTGTATTTTACGTATATCCAAGCAATAACATGGAAACAAGAGAGAGAGAACTTTACTGCAAATTGATGGGCAGGACAGGGCTACATGCCATACTACACACACGCTCACAAAATGAAATAATAGCGTGCATTATACACAGTCCCGGGCCAAGTGCAACACGCCATGGAGCTTTATAACATACGTCACTATGATGTTACACTGCCACTAACATACACACAAAAAAAGACAAATAAAAAAAAAAAAAAGAAAAACACCCCCCCCCCCCAAAAAAAAACTACACTGCATGGTATATGACAGCCACTCTTAGCGCCAAACACAATTTAAGTTTTATAGCAGAAAAAAAAAACATGCCTAAACCACTATATCACAATGTACAAACTTAAACTGTGGTTGCATCGTTTTTTATATCAAGGCATAGCTGGTAATATTTGGCAAACATTTTTACACAGTTTCCTTCAGAACTTAAAAGGAAAATATATGTATATTTTTTTTTTAAATATGAGGGTTTCCCAAATTTGCTAGACTCCGCATTAACATAGTTCAACATTCTCTGCCTTTGGTCTTGAAAATGACTACAGCATGGCACAAGGTGCTCTACGTCTTGCACTTAGTAAAGGCAATGCAATCATAAATTTTGTCAATTACATTCACGTAATTTTCATATCCATGACTAAGTTTCAGTATTGAATGAAATGATAATATGCCTCCACTAACCATCTGTATTTTTTTCAAAGTAATGCTCCCTGTATTTATTCAGCATTATTCTGTTTACTTTAGCTGCATCATTATGATCTACTCCACAAATTCCCGTGAGATGGATGAAGAAAAGTATTCCAGGACATTGTCCCAACTTGAGGCAAACTACAAGAAGCCTTGTAGGTCTCTGCCATAATACAATTGTTGCCAAGAGTTGTGAATCTTGCATTGGATTTCAGGGATTTCTTTAATACCTGTAACAAGAGTGGGTAAGTGCACTGTTCACCTCTCACTGCCAAATTAACCGACCTCTTATTCACTGGCAAATAATTTATATAAAAGTTGAGGAGTTGAGGATTAAGAACATCACCCTGTCCCACCCATAGCACCGTGCGGAAAAAGGCACGAGGCTTGATGTCGTGTTCACACAGCTGTTTACATTTTCGTGTATGCTTTTGACAATGTGATAAAGTTTTATTTACAATTCATATTTCCAGAAGGTTGTAAAATAACCCATTCCCCCACACATTTTAAAACTTTTTTTAATACGTATACTTTCATCAAAGTTTTCAAAACATACATGTGGTCAACAGTCCGGCAGTCTTTTTTGTTAGAGATCTGTCCTTCAGTCTCGTGATCATTATTGATTATGGAAGTACGTAGTCTTTTGTTCAGAACACCGTTTAACACCTTGGCCAGGCAGGTACAGATTGTGATACCCCTGTAGTTGTCTGGTATTGTTTCAGGTCCTGATTTATGTAGTGTCTTTATGATTAACGATGTCCAAACATTCGGATACTTTTCAGCCTGGAATATATGGGTGCATAGTTTAACGAACATATCTGGTGCCACTTCAAAGCTTAATTTAATAATTTCATTTGAAACGACATCAAGTCCAACTGCTTTTTTATTAATGAGATTTTTAACCACTTGTCTAACTTCTTGTACTGTGATGTTCTCGTCCATCATACTGCTCTTACTTCTGTGTTCCATTTTCAAAATTCTATCTTTATACAGCTCAACTTTTCATCGTTAACAAGTTTTTGTCGAAACAGCTGCTGGAAAAAGCTTTACCATGAATCTGGGGTAACTTTATCGTTACTGGCGTTAGCTTTGTTATCCTGGCTTTGTTACTCAATTACTAATCTTCAATGCTCATTTGGGTTGTTCGGGTGTAATTATTCGAGTTTTTTGTTATACTGTCTTTGTTCTCTCGCTTTTTCCATCTCAGTAACTTTTATATTCTTTCTTCTGTTAATAAAATCCAGAAATTTTAATGCGTTGTTTAAAGGATTTGCAGTAAATTTTCTAGCATCCGCTTTAACTTCTTGCTTGAGATCATTACAGGATCTATCAAACTATTGCTCTTTATTCACCTTGTTATTCTTTTCTTTTTCTTTGTCAGACATCTGTCTCAGACTTGTAATATACCATCAAAGCTTTATTTAACCCATCTCATTTCTCTTTATTTGCTGTGACAAGTTTGAAATTTTCTCTTGTATGTCATATGTACTCATCGCCAATTGGAAAAAAAAATCATGAGAATCATTGTACCATATATAGCTAAGAAGCTGCTGGGGTAGATCACACTGTGCATCTTTATTAGCCGGCACATCTGTTCATAACTCACACTCTATTAGGCAATGGTCAGACAAATGACCTAGTCGCCTATTCGCTCTAAATTATTCAACGTTATTGTAGAAACTGAAATACGAAAGCACATAATCTATTGTGCTACTCCCCCCGCACTCGTGATATTTGTAATCACCAATCAAGTCAGCAAAGTTTGCGCTGTTCAATACTCTTAGGCCTCTACATGTACACAAGATAAGGAATTGTCTATCTTACCCGTTTAAGACCTTGTCCTGGACATGTCTGCATCATGGGTGCGTCAGGAATGTACACATTAGGTAATGGGATATAATTATCGCTGCATCTAATGATAAAATCCTCAGTATTATCTAGCCTTGCATTAAAATTACCAATTGGCATTAAATCCCCTGGGCAGAATACCTGATTACTTCATTTTCAATCGCAGAAAAAAAGATCAAAATCTACTCTTGTTGTACATGAAGAATTTTCAGGGCTGCGGTAGGTTACAGCAATAAACAGATTCTTACTTTTAGAGAATGGGGTGCCACTGTGTTTTAGTCAAGGCCGATCGTGTGAGATTGTTTTGACTTGATAACACTTACAGCATTCTTGATTTAATTTTATATCAACATTTCAATGCCACTTAAGCCCCTTTAGCCCCTAACATTTTCAGGCCTGCAAGCAGAGTGGGTAGTGTAACCTTGCATCTCTATATACATATTATCAGTTGCATAGGTTTCGAGTAAACATATAATATCAAACTTTTTAAATGTATTCTCGACTTCTTTTTCCTCTAATTTCTTGCCAATTTCTTTACTTTGAAAGTCCTCACATTCCACCTGAACAGTTTGCATTTTGTGATTTGAACCATGACTTGATAAATAAACATTTACGCTTCGTACACCAATCTATGCGTTGGTTATTGTCTTTTACTCCTATCCAAAATGACCATAAGTATCAGGGGATATCGATCCATGTAAGGCCAGACACCAAATCCTAACTATCATTATTTACACATAAAAATGGTCATCAGCCCTGGTCTTAATACCATTTTGTCCTATATTTTCACAAAATGACAGTGCAATAAGGTGAACGGACCATCACCTTGCCCAATATAGACACCATGTTTTTATCAAATATTATACATAAATATAGCACCATGGGTCATCCGGACCTGTATTGACACATCATTGCCATGAACTAGAATAGCTTACTTCATTCCAACTATAATCACAGGCCTTGGTCAGTGGTTCTAGCACTGTCTGGCAAGCATGCGGCAGTTGCAGCATGACTTGCCAGACAGTGCCAAAACCACTGACTTAAGACTATAGGCATGTTGGTACATGAACGAAAGCTCTTTTTATGAAGAATTTAAACATGCAATTGTCGTCTTAAAGTCAGTATACGCGTTGTAAATGGGGTCATCTCATCAACTCAATCTTTGTCACTTCATCATATGTGTTGTACCTCAGTCTTAACATATTCCAAGTTGGGTGTGCAAAATATAGCTTCATTATTTCGCTAGTCACGGCTAAAATAGTAGATATTTCAATCGGTGATCACCGAAACCACCCTGGATTTAAAATTACAAATGGGTATGTGGGTGGAGTTGAATGTTTTGATGAATGGCTAGTTAATTGATACCAGAGACAGAGAGACAGAGAGAGAGGAGGGACAGGGGCCCACCCGTAGAGGGGCATCCAGTGGACATGACTGTGGTTGTACAGTTATGTAACATAACCCTATTCATCCACTTGTGCTGATGAGGCAAAGGTCCGGCTGGTTTCCACTTTACCAGACCATGATCATCTATTGTGAGGATGTGTCTTTGCAGTGGTACCCCTCTTGTGAGGCCCGGCCTTCTCACCGGACACCACCCCTCATGAATCTCCACCATTCATTTGCAGAAAGTGTGACAATTCCATCATATGGCCCCCTCTAGAAAGCCCCCCTTCCCAATAAGGCCACTTTTCTGATGCATTTGGAATGGACTTACAGGAGGCACTGTATCACCAAATTTATCTTTTTGGTGTAACAGGAACTTAACGGCCTGACCACAAAAATTAATGTGTGTTGTTTTCCCCCATGAATCCTTTTTGATTCAGTGATCATGAGAGATAGAAGCCAGAACTTTCATGCTGTTATTCTGTATTGGATGCCAATTGGAAAATCAAATAAATGTGACCCTATTCTCCAACATGGTGCCTGTAACATTAGACAGTATTGACTGGCCTGCCCTCTGTCCCATGTCTGCAGTTTTAATTTGTACTGATAACACATTCAAAGGGTGTTAAGACCACATGCTGGGGCTAACCCACAGAACCAGATATGGCACCTACATGTGCTCTTCGTTGACAAGCTGTCACTTTTATGGTTGCTAAGGAACAAAACACCGTAACAAGTCTTGCATATTCACTTGAAGCAACTGAAAATATTTATCCTTAATTTTCATGGAATTAGTAATATTTTTGCTGTAATGAAGGTGCAAGCAAGTCCCACAGGGATAAGATGTACCTTATTATACCAAAATTAGGCACACTCCGGAAGATCATTTTAGCGCATATACTCACTTTAAATTTAGGTACATGCACGGAAAATCAAGGACTGGTATGGAATGGGTTGAAAGAAAAGTACAATAAAAGGGTCATGTGACTCTGTAATGACACTAAAATAACAAAAATTGCCAAAATACAAGAAAGAAATAATTTCGCATGCTTGGGAAATCCAGAACAGATATGCGCAGGAACTTGAAAAAAGTGCTCTTCTCATGATATGTTTGGTTCATTCCTCTATCATGACCAAACTCTTTAGTGTTGCGGCCTCCTCCTGCTTGATGGAACTTGAACCATTGCAGACCTAAGGCCTGCTTGATGCAGTAGCCTCCCGATATTGATGATAGTATTTGGTCTAATCAGACACGAACGGTGCCACGGTAAGGACGAAGCATCACATGGTTAACTATAGACTCACCATGGTGGTGTCAGCATGCCCAAGTCTACGAGAAGTTGTAAATTTTACCTCCAAAATAGTTGGACGGCCTATCATATCTGACGAGCAGTTGAGAATTATGTCAAACTATAATCAAGGCATATTTTTCACTGCTTGTCGGATCAGACAAAAGCCTTGCCTGTACGGTGGCACCGTTCAGGTCCGGAGGGTAATTGTCACCGGGCCAGTTGCAGCCAGCAAACCTATTTTCTCCGTAAAAGAGGCGTGATGACGTCACTGGCAGGTTTATTCCTCCGGACAGACAGTGCCCTCTTCACACCGCGGTCTGAACCTTCCGGCCATGCCCAGACCTCGTTTACTTCGCAAACCCATCGCCAGTGCTTGTTTTCTCCCCCAATCCATTAAATATGCCATTTCCAAATTAAATAGTTTCTGCAAACTAGGTCTCCCCAGTCTAACAGAACGTTCGTAAGTCACAATTTTGTATTTTCGAGCAGAAAGCTATTTTTTTTTTGTCCGCAGAACATCTGCTGATTTCATTGTAAAACAGCGTCGTGTATTGATTGCAGTTGGAGAAAACATCCAATTAAGCAACTTCCGTGAAGTCTCATGCAAAGATATTTTTTCTAAGAGTTTTATCGTCTGTAAGTGACATATATCTCACATGCGTGCTCCACGAGTGGTCATGCGAAATACAATGTTACTGTATAGATTTCCTTTTCCTAGCAAGAAAAAGGATAGGCATAACATTACACAATGCCACCACTTGTTTTTAGCTCCTGCTTCCACAGCGACTTATTAGAGTACTTAGAGGTTTTCAGCTCGAGACGTTCTCAAATGCAACAAAATGACCAGTAATAAGCGAGACAATGTGAAGTGTGACATATCATGTATATAGCACTTGGTAGTACCAGCTGTATGACCGTATTTAAAATTGCGCTTATACAAAAAGCCATTAATTTGCTAACTACATCATTTGCTTTATGCAAAAGTGGCATGGATCAAAACCAAGTGAAGTCTACCATATACATACATGCATTTTGAATTCTGGAAGAGTTACCGTCGTAAAGTATTAATCATAAATCTGAAGGCAGCGAGGACACGCAGTTATTAATTTCCTGACATTTGCAAGAATTACCTGATCTCATTTTCAATTGTTTGTCAAATACGATCCGAAATGTACTATAATGTTCAGAAGAGGCATGTTTCAGTAGGTTAGAAGAGTTCATCATATTTTCTATAAAGGGAAACCCATAATCACAGAATGTGCTCATTAAAAAAGCAAACAAGAGTGATGTCGGATAAGGTAACAGAATAATTCTGCATCAAATATGGTTTTGAAGAATTTATGAATGTATACTAGCAAAACGTCAATAAGATATTGCAATATAGAATCAGCGGTCTATTAGGTCTAGAACTAGACAAAAAAAATTGTATTATTGGAATTTGGTAATATTTGAAACCGAAGCAAACAAGTGAACGCCTCTCCCATCTGTAACGTTATCAACCGTCAGCATCTTTTGAGTCTAAGTTAAATGAGACTGTGGGGTATCTTAGATGTTGTTTTGCAACGTTGGCATTTTTAATGGAACCAGGCAGAAATGAATGTCTGGCTGCTGGGATGGTCATCCCCTTTAAGCTGCTTCCTTGAATTCACGCGCAGGCTGGGCATGTCACCAAAGCTATATGCTATAAGGTACAAATATGTAATGTGGCGAGCCTTTTATTTTCATTATTCAGACAATGAAGCCACCACTTAAGGTTTGGGAAATTTGAGCATGTTGGTAATGACTAATGTAATTTACACTTGCGCGCTACTTGTCGATCCCCGGGTATCATACTCACATTAGATGAATGCACAACCTATTGACGCTTTCACCGGTTACATCATAGTCATACTCAGGAATGGACATTTCTGTGGACGCTGTCACCGTTTATAGGCTACCACAGTCATAATGAAGGAATGGACATCATATCACCGGTTATATCATATTAACACTGAAAGAATGTACATCCTACTGACGCATACGCCAATTATATCTTATTGACACTAAATAAAATACAAATCTTTTTGGCGCTTTCACCCGTTATATCATACTAACACTAAGTGAATGCACATCATATTGACGTGTTCACACTTGCCTTGAATTTGTCTATCCCCGTTTATTCCATAACCATATTTAATGAATCAACAATTGAGTAACGGTTTCACATTCATCCAGTATTTCCCTATTTCTAGTTATACCATAATTACACTCGATGGATACACACCTTCGTGTGCCATTGAGTAAACTTCACACACCCCACTTTCATGATATCATACATAGTGGAATTCTGGCCCTCGTGGCAAGATTGTACCACATCGACAGACGCATGCAGAGTCTTTACCGTAAAGCACAGACACGCCGCGACCCGTCTAGATGCAATCTGTGTGCATATCCACAGACACATCGTGAGCCACCCAGTTGTAATCTGTATGTATATCCACAGACACGTCGTGAGCCACCCAGATGCAATCTGTATGTATATCCACAGACACATCGTGAGCCACCCAGATGCAATCTGTATGTATATCCACAGACACATCGTGAGCCACCAAGATGCAGTCTGTGTGTATATCCACTAAGGAGCAAATCGTTAATTCCTGCACATATAAGGAATGACTATCACGGAAAACTGGTAGACCGACAACCAGGATAAAGAATAAACTTATTCCTCAAAAATTGTTTGCCGCATTTAACACCAAAGCACATATCTGGACTTCATTGCCGATTCCTTACAAATCACTCAATTTCTGAGGCCAAAAGAGCCTGGTGCCTTACGACAGCACCTTTATGTGTCTCAGTCTCTAGATTTAGCAAGCATGTTGTCTGACAAGCAAACATAATAGCAATTGGGGTCTAGTAATGCACTGAGACACAACATAGGTACTTGTATACGGCGTAACAGATGAGTGAATTGCATGATCTTATTAGACAATACTGTACCAATTATACCTACGGGTCAAAATATTATGAATCCAACGATGCCTGTTCATTTATTTTTCTTGCAATAGAGTGTATCACAATTCTTTCTATGTCAGAGATGCATATAAATGGCGTTGCTTCAATGTAACTGATATATTAAAGTAGCAACACAAGCCAGCAAGAGATGCTAGATTCAAAACCCTTGAGGAAACATACACGGGCCCACTCCATAGCAATACGGGACATTGGCTCGTACGCCAACTCTATGGTTTGGAGAGATTGATCTTGCGATTCTCCCCTGATCTGCCGTCTGATTAAGTCTGTTTATCTGCACTGCAGCACAAAATCAATAGGAAATTAATCATCATTAATTACTGATACCCGCAGGTCGTAGAATGTCTGCTCAGAGTCGCCACAAAGTATACCGGCGGCTAATATTGCACGCTTGGTCTTAATACCCTTACTTTGTAACTCATGACGTCATGTTGTTGAAGATACATACAAAATGTGAAAGTTACCTTTCCATATTATTGTTACTTGGTTTTCACCATTACATTTCTTCTGGGTTTTTTTATATTCTTTTTTTTTTCTCATCAGAATGAGATTTAGTCTTGAGTTCTCCTCAAATGAAAAGTGGTGAAATATTGGTTTCTACCAAATAAGAATTGCGATTTACAATGTTATAATTTACTTAAATTCTAAGACCCTGTACCATGGACAAAACAGTAATCAACGACTGACGACAAACTGATGAATGAGTGTTCAGCGTAGAAGGTCCAGTGACACTCCACAGTTTAGTATATTATTCCTCCTTCGTGTTGTCACCACTGAGACTAATATGATGACAACATTCCCTATTTTAAAAGTAATGGCTACATATTTATAATTAAATAATATAAGGCCGCCTAAACGGGCATCTACTTCTCTTGTGTATAATCTTGATAACAAACTCGGAAGCTTCATCACACAATCCCAGAGCTCTTAGCCTCTCATTCAATTCCTGGTGGGGTACTTTCGATTGGTCGGTTGTGAGCACAATAAACGCAGATAACTCCCTTGGGTGTGGTTTTTGCACAGCATGAAATGTCTCCTTCAAATTAGGATGGAGTTTGATTCTCATTTCTTTGTAGCTTTCTCATGACATAATTGTCTGTGGTAGAATATGCCTATCCAAACTTACGCCCGTCTGTCTCATTCTTCTATTTTTTATATATTTTGTATCGCAATATTGAAAAAAGTAGTCGATATTCCCGAATTTGAAGCAACACAACGGCGTGTCTTTCAAGACACGCGAAACAACATATGAAAGAATACACAATCAGGAAATTAACCATTTCATTCTTTCAGTTACTCATTGGTACTAATGGAAAATGACAATGATGCCATGAATCATTGAAACCAACACATCAAATAGCGCGCATAGATCCCATACTGCCAGTTACATTCTCTATTCCTCGCTAAATCTTGTTTCCAGCGTATGGACATTGAACAAATGTGACAATGCCGGTACACGATGCTCGAGTTGCTTTGACTGATTAAGACGGAAACATCCTATACCACCTTGTATCGATGCCTGTCCAAGCAGACTTTGGACATTTGAGCACCAAATCAGGTAAAATGGTATCAGGTGAAACACATGCCTACAGGCCACTTACAAGTGAGTTCATTGGCAACAGCACACGGCAGTCAGCAAGGTACAATACCTCACTAATTGCATGTTGATTGCCCTCGGTTATTTTATTAGGTATTAGCATGGATATGGAATGAGATTATTAGCTTAATTTGCTTTAAGATAAATTTGAATATTCCTCAACGGAAAACTAACTTATTGTTTATGGAACATATCATGAGCAATATTCCAAACGAAATTGCTTGCACATAGCAAATACCCGGAGAAAAGAAGTGAAAATACCGATGTTGAACTTCCTGATTTTTTAATGGAACTGTAAAAATGACTATAAAAGAACATTTGCTTTAAAGCAAATCTGTCTGTGCGCTTACAAAGGGAAGCTGTTGTCTTGTAGAGTACAATTGACGTTGGGGCAGCTGCATGAGAGAAAACATGAAATTTAGGGGAATAATAGGTGAAAAGGAAATGCCAGACAGAAGGAAAGACAACTGAATGACAAGTGCCATCAAACAAACAAGACTTGGGCATATAGTGAGAAACTGTAACTATTTTTTTTTCATTTGTAATGCAACTGATTCATTTCTATAGATCGCTGTTGACACAACCGCATGGATCAATGACTAATTGGTCTTAATATGCTAGCACAAAGTGTTAGGTCTGATATGGCTGCAAACAACAAATCCTAGTGATGTACATATGCATGTATGTACTTGACTATTGGTGACCAATCATGGCCTGTACTTGACTATTGGTGACCAATCATGGCCTGTCTATCACAACTATGCACGACTCTGCTTTTGTTGTTTCTAATTTGCATTATTTCAACTTTATTAATAAGGCTACATTGTTCAGATATCCTAGCTTTAGTGGTGTCTAAGAGCTTACCTCTGGACAAAGTTGATGATGTGAAAACCTAATATGTGAAGTCAGAATAACGCATTTACGCATAATAGTTTTTAAGACTCAACATGTAAATTCCTCAAATCTCCCTAATAGGAAAAAATCTAAATTCTACAACTGTTGTTTACGGTACGCCTACAACAGAAACCTGTGAAGTGAAGCAGGGATGACATTTCTACCAATAATAATGTGAAGATATTCAACGTTTAAACTTTTCAAGTGTCCCTAATCAGCATAAATTGATATTCTACTTTTGTCTGTGGTTGATTACGTGCCCGCACAGCACAAACCTATGGCATGAACTTAAAATGGCACTTGTATCTTTAATAATTTTGAAGAAATTGAAAATCTTCAAATGGTCCTAATTTGCATAATTTCAAAACTATCACCTCTCTTCAAGAAAACAAAATGAGACCTTGTGTGCAGGATTATAATCTTGCCACGTTTGAAAGTTTGTGCGTACAATAGTCTGCAAATCAAATGGACAAATTTGCTGGTGAAAGAAGGATAGATAGATAGATAGATAGATAGATAGATAGATAGATAGATAGATAGATAGATAGATAGATAGATAGATAGATAGATAGATAGATAGATAGATAGATAGATAGATAGATAGATAGATAGAAAAGAAAGGAAAAAGAAAGAAAGAAAGAAAGAAAGAAAGAAAGAAAGAAATTGGGCGTCTGCCATTGACAGGACACAAAATACGTAAGCTCAAGAGAGAGGTTAAGCCGAGGGCGGTCGTTGTGAACTGTAGCAGTTGTAGTGCCAACAGCACGATGTACCAAGAGAAGTCATGTCTGAAGACTGCCATTGGACCCAAGAGGTGGGCATGTGAACAAGGACCTTACGGAAGGAAGGTCTGGGTTAGCTTAAAAGCAAGGCAGCTGAAGAAAAAGGGCCACATTAAGGACACAACGACCCAGGAGGGTCAAGTTTATGTTCGCACAACGACCCAGGAGGGTCAAGTTTATGTTCGCACAACGACCCAGGAGGGTCAAGTTTATGTTCGCACAACGACCCAGGAGGGTCAAGTTTATGTTCGCACAACGACCCAGGAGGGTCAAGTTTATGTTCGCACCCAGAGTGATGGCAAAAAGAAGCAATCAAGTCCAACAATGACCTGCTAGCTCACCAACGCCGTGCGTGAAAACCGACAGTACAGACACCACGACCCCCGACACCAAACACAGCGAACCATACACGTGTGACCGCAATGGAAAGGGATATAGTTCAATGTTGGCGTCAGCAAACTAAGAAAGGCTTTGTGGATGGGACTCAAAGGATGCTGAAGGGCCAAACTGAAAAGATTTAACGCTGCACGTACAGGTGCACAGGCACACAGACACACAGACACACAGACACACAGGCACACAGACACACAGACACACAAACACGCCATGATGAAAAATGGTTTATAGTTTACGGTGACATAGATACCCCGACCCAGGAACCTCCTTTCCTAACAAACAAATACTTTGGGTGGCTTCTGAGATAGGGGGCGGGGGGGGGGGGGGTCACTTGCTGTGTCTGCAGACTATGTCTGTGCCTCAGTCAGACTGATCTGATAATCCAGGTGACTTTTGCAGCAATTGTTAAGATTATTTTTGTTTTCTTTTTCTTTGACATGTGACCCCCCCCCCCCCCCCCCCCGGCACAGGTCATTCATTACAATAAACATTTTAACATTCAAATTGACGCTTATAATTATACAGTGAAACCTCATTCTAGTGACACTCGAATGTACGGCATATTCCTTTCATGACCAAACTTTGGTAGACAAAAAGGCCATTTTCTTTGTTAGTTGATTTCATCAAGCCAAACTTGGTCAATTTTCATCCAACTTCAGTAATGTCGGACTCAAATTGTAAATATTACAACACCTCACATTTTGTAATGTACATTTGACCTCTGAATGTCAAAATTCAAGATCATTTGGACCTTGAACTTTTTATCCAACAATATTTACAACTGTTAAAGGCACAAAGACAGATTTGCTTTGAATCAAATCTTCTTTTCCGGTTCAAGACGGGATTTACCGTGTCTATAATGTAATGATGATTTTGAATTTGAAAATGTTGAATGTGTTAAGAGTGAAATCATATCCAAGGGAAATGAAAAATGCTTGCTGGGGGTGTTTTGAAAGGCCACCGAGTGATACCTTAGACTTCTGATAAAATTTTGAAATCATAGTCGATGCAGCAAAAGATACTGGTATTTCAAATATCATTAGCGCAAGTGACTTAAACGACCATCAGCTAAACCCGAGACATGATCACCTGGCAGATATTGAAAGAGTTGTGGCTTAACTCAGATCATTAACGACCGACACGCGTAACCGCAGAATCATCCAAATGCCTGGACGTTATTGCATCTACTAGCCCCGCACTTTATAAGCTTTGCGGGGACTGTAATCTGTGGCCTGCCTGATCATTGTGCTGTGTTTTTATGCCTCTTGTTTTAAAGTGCATCCCAGAAAAATTCACCCTTGAAATTTGGACATATGACCCCAAGGGTTTGAACGACACATTGAGGTCAATTCAAATGGAACTCATTTTCGAGAATCAGTCTGCAGATGAAATGGTCATAACATGGCGAGAATGTATTTATTATGTTTGTGCCAACACAGACATACTGTTTTTCTAGGAATTAAATATTATTTTGAAGGTTCACTTCAGGTAGAGGTCATCTCAAGGTCAAAGGTCATTTCAAAGTTAATGGCCACTTATAATAGTGGCTTTCTTCTGGCTATAACTTAATCATTTTTTTCCAATTTTGATCATGTTGGGCTAAAATTGTAGCTATTGGAACACTGCACATTTTGAAAATTACATGCAACCCCCAAAAGTCAAAGGTCAATGTCATCTAGACCTCTGAAAGTTTCACCTAGTCATAACTCGGCCAATGTCCGTCCAATTCTAATCATGTTGTCATCATCATTATTATTATTATCATTATTATTTTTATTATTATTATTATTATCATTATTATTATTATTATTATTATTATTATCATTATTATTAGTATTAATATTTTTATATAAATTCTCTGGTCCACATGGCAAGTGATGTCAATTTTTTTTTCTCGTCGCCGTGGCAACGTCACATGTCGTGTTGAGGCTAATATTGATAACACACTATCACAATCTAGTAAGTAATCATCTAAACTTAAAATTAATGAACTAAAGTTAAGTCCCAACAGTGGATATGCCGCCAGTCATTACAATAATTTAAGTTGGGTTTAAATTGTGGCTCTTTACCATGTTTACCGTCGAAAGATTAATTCGCTTGTTCATAGCACAAGTAGAGTTTGAAAGCTACTTGTCCTTATAAACATTTTACTTGTCCCAGACATAGGAATTTCCTTCCCCTGCAGTATTAGATCAAAATTATTTATGGAAGCCGCTAGGATGTACATACCTATTTGATTGATTACAGTGACCCCTAGTGGACCACCCTGGTTGACCACTGAAATAAATGTATACGTAGGTAAGGTTAAGCGTTCAGGCAATCCAGTCCACGGTGCAAAATATCGGAAAACAACAAATGATGTCATGATTAAATTCCGAGACGCAATGAATAAGTTGAAGAAACGCTTGACACAAAAAAATGCGTATTCCAATTCAGGTTACGCAAAATTATGGTAGAGACTTGTAAAACAAATCCTAACTAAACAAATCGGCATTTCCCTTGGAATTTAGACTTGTAAATCAAATCCTAACTAAACAAATCGGCATTTCCCTTGGAATTTCTACCGATAAAAGCTGGTGTTGCAGTGATAAATCATAATTTGGAGAGAGCAGAGTTATTTAACATACTTTGCAGACCAGTACATGCTAGACAGTGCAGACAATGTATCGCCAAGGGTTAACTAGGAATTAAAATCGTCATTGGAAAGTATTCCTCTCGACGAAAATTTTGTTGAAGAAAGTATTTCTCGCGATACCTTTTTTGTGGAAGAAAGCATTTGTTTATAAGAAGGACCAAAACAGGTGGCCCCAATAACATAACCCCAGTTTACTGCCAGGATGCTGCAAATCTACATGAAAACCCTTATGGTTGATCGTTAATAAGTCATTACTTGTTCATGGAAAGACACAACATGAAATCCTTACACACAAAAAAAGTTTCCTTGAAAAAGAATAATACTATGGAAAATAATAAAAATGATATAAATTATATTAATAACCAGGAAAGATTTTCTGACATAAGCAAATGTCACTATAACTATGAAAAAATGTCGTAACAACCAAATAGAAAGTAGTCCGAACCACATAAAAATGTCCTCCTAACCAATAAAATGTCGTTATGACCACATTAAAAGTGGTCTGAACCAGATAAAATATCATTATGACCAAACGAAAAGTGGAGCTAGGTTGACACCAATAGGCTTCCGTACTTTTAACTCATGTACCTTTGTTTCATGGTTCCCCTGGCTATGAAAGCAAAGGGTTCCAGAAACAAAAACTATGCAAAGTTAAAACGCACAATGCGGGATTTAGAGGGACATCCCCATCCATCTTTTTCCTGTTCAAGCGAATCGTGGGAGAACGAGAATCCCAAATTGTGAGAGATGCCGTGAATCATCGACGGTAAAACGCATCAGCAAAATGTGGAATGCAATTTTGTGGGACTTCTAAAGCACTCAGAAAATGCGTCAGTATCTTCATGAATTCCCTACAATACGTTTAAAAAATCTCACCCTTATATGTCCCACTGGGTAGCCACTAATATGACGGTATATTGATGCTCTTTACCCAACTATCCAATTCATGGTACAAGCACGGCTTCATTGAAGGGCATGAAAGAAATTGCCAAAGTGGTTGCCTTTGTCACAGTTTTATTTGTCGCCCTGGCTGAAGCCTAGTGAAGCCTGCTGAATGTACATGATTAACATCTTTGTTATTTTGTTCCTCATCTGCGCTGTATTTTTCCGAATAATGACTCTCTTGTGGGTCGTTATATGCGGAACGATTTTCCTTCCATAATAGCTGGCTATTTCCGGGAAGCAAAGGACAACTTAAAGTATTTACCGCACATCCTAAAACATTTATCACTCATTGGTGCAGCTCAAACAATAATTTAAAGGTACTAGATCAGGCCAAGTCAAAGCGGAAATGAGCATTAGCCGAAGGAGCTTGCGCGGACTAACTTCATCCCCACCCATTTGAAACTGCCAACCGGCTCATTATGTAAAACAAAAGAGTGGCACAAAGGTTTCTCTTCACCAAACACAGCCTGCTAAGCTCTGGACAAATTTAAGCTACATTTGCATGAAATATAGATCTACTACGCATCTAAATTGCCCGTTTTGTTCTGACAAATTTTAAATATTAAACTCTCAGGTCAGAGTCACAGTGAGGCAACAGACAGCTACATCCATTTCCCCATAGGGTTGAAGAAAATAAAAACGTGACTGTGACCTCTTAGTAAATCAAAAGAACGAAATGGTATAAAAGGCAGCCTGCTGGTTTGCATACAATTTTCGGTAATGAACGTAAACAACAGACGACAAATCCGTGTTCCAAATCAAATTCATTTCTGAAAAATGAGCATGGAGCGTCAACGATGGGCTCTGTGATCGCCGGGTATCCTTTAACCCTTCACAATCAGCAAGTCATTTCTTCCCGTATCTTCCGGCTTTTTTATCGTTAAAAGTATATAAATGCATGTGGTGTATAGCACACGCCATTGATCTGAGAATCAATTATTACTTGATATATTGTGGGCCTTTCTTCTTTAATAATGAGTGTCACCGTATGATTCCAACCCAATTCAGTTCAGAAAGCAAATTCAATCTGAGCAATCTTGGAGAGAGCGGAGCTCTGACGCTCATACGATTGTCAAATGTTCAGACTCACGTTGAACTGCCGCCATTTTGGACTTCCTTTTGCGGTTAAGCTTCAATTCAAACGCACTGGATATCTGCTAGTATTGACCGATGTATGTACTTACAGATGATAATTATTGTTATCGTTATCATTATCCTCATCGTTGTCGTCATCATCATATACATCAACATTGCCAGGAGTATTACCATTTCCTGTAGATCCAAGGGAACAATAACCTATATATTTATTAAAAAGAACACTGAATTCATTTTCCTGCATTTCTGCCTACTTCATACCCTCAAATTACATTGTAAACCGATAGGTTCAACTTTTATCAATATAAGATGCTTACATTTGGCCAAAATAACAACCGACTTAGATCACGTACACAGACTGCATTTTTAGAAAAATCGAGGGTCAGTGTACGTATACTAAGTGAAACGTGAAACGCTGAGACAGAGTTGTAGAGACTGCTGGGTGATCTCTCCCCTGTCTTTATATATGGCTCAGCAAGAGTGACGAGCTGCACCTTGAAGCGACAACAGTAATGACCTGTTAGTTGTGACAGTGGATATGACTGCAGATCATGATCTATTACTGGTAACCCTTTGTTCCCAACAACTCTTTAAAAAGAGTTGCTCTTTTCAAATAATAGTGAGGATTCCTCCCACAAATTTCTTTGAATGCCGTTTCACACACGTGTAGTCCAAAGAAACACCAGAAAAAGATGATTTGCTTCGAATCTAATCTGTCTGTGTGCCTACAAAAGTTGCAAATTTGGATCGATGAAAATTTCGAAGGTCCAAGATGAGACCGACATAATTAAAATTGGATGAAAACTGACCAAGTTATGGTTAAATTAAACTTTTGTAGGTCAAAATGACTTAGACTTTTGACTATTAGAGGTGGCATGTAAATCCCCCAAAATTACAGTGTTATAATATCTAAAAAGGTAAGCACAACATGAACCAAATCAGATGAAAATTGACCAAGTAATGGCTAGATGAAACTTTCAAAGGTCCAAATAACCTTACCCTTGACTTTTACCTGTCACATGTTATTACACAAATATGCAGTGTTGCAATACCTACAATTTGAGTCCAACATGGTCAAAATTGAATGAAAATTGACAGAGTTATGGCTAGATGAGAAGTTCAAAGTCCAATGGCATTGACCTTCGACCTTTAGCGGCTACATGTAAATAACAAAAATATCCAGTATTGGAATGCCTACAATTTTGGCCAAACGTGGTCAAAATTGGAAGAAAATTTACAGAGTGATGGTTGGATAAAAAATTCAAGGTTCCAGATGACCTTGCCCTTTGACGTTTACCGCTTATATGTAATTTAAAAAAAAAAAATATGCAGTGTTATTATACCTGCAATTTGGGTCTGACATGGTCAAAATTGAATAAGTATTAACAGAGTTATGGCTGGATGAAAATTTCAAATGTGCAAATGAATGCCTTTTGACCTTTAGAACTCACATGTAAATTGCAAAAATGTGCAGTGTTACAAACCTATAAATTGAAGTTGGATTGGTAACCCGCAGAAAATAATAGTTTACGAGATATTCAAGATTTAATATTTCAAATGCCCCTAAGTTGCATAATCTTCAATATATTTTCTTCTCTTTATCCAAAGGCACAAATTCATTTATAGACCTATAATCACGCCGAGTGGAAGTTTCTGAGTGTAATAGTGTTCGAGAAAACTGGCGAACAAAATTTGGTAGTAAAGAAGAAAAAAGAAAGAAAGAAAGAAAGAAAGAAAGAAAGAAAAAAGAAAAGAAAGAAGGAAGGAAAGAAATAACTCTATGAAAAACAGAATGCCCTTCTTGGCACAAAGACATAAAACTGGGTGTATTTAATATAATGTTCTATCATGCATTAGACCAAATAAACGCGTCAAGAAAACATATTCAATCATTCTATAACCAGGAACTGAAAAGGTTAACGTTCCGTATTTGATATGGTAGAAATAGCTGTTCGTCCGTGAAGAGTTAGCTCTGTCTTTTTTTGGGGGGGATACCTGTTTGTCCAATATTATTTCATTAGAATTAATTCTTCCTTATTAATATGATAGAAATACGCACTTGTCTGTTCAGAGTTAAACCTCCTTGTCAGTATGTACAAGCTCCCGTTTATTGCAAAGAGCTCACTTCCCTCATACATACTACCAAAATACCAGTTTGTCCACAAACTGTGAATCCTGTGTTATCAACGGATATGCAGTAGAAACAATCGCTGTCGATTAAAGATTGACCCCTTATTCTCCACATGGTATAAACATCTGCTTGTTTTCATCGTCTTCTGAAAGCATTAACCCTTACTTATTAATATCGAAAAAAATATCAGTGTGTCCATTTAGAGTTAATAATATGGTGAAAATACGGAAACACATTAAGAGTTTACTTTCCTTCATCGATATGGCGGAAATACAGTGTGTCCATTAAGAGTTAACCTTGCCTTATTGATAAAGTAGAAATACCCGTGTATCCAGTAGGGATTAACGTTCCCTTACGTACATAGTCGACATACCCCTGTGCCTATTAAGAGTTAAGCTTCGTTTACTTATATTGTAGAAACACCACATTTTTCCTTATCCTCCTGCCAGAATGTTTGATAAAGTTCCGCACCCACAGGGACGACCTGTGAAGCGTTACCATAACTCCTGATAACAACGCAGTTATACTGGACAGCAAACGTTGAAAAATGGCTTACATACGTGCGCGGTGGATGCAGATTTCAGTTGTTTGTGTCGTTTTGTCTTGTTTAGCATTGTCTTGTGTTGCTTTTCCAATTTTGGCAGCAGCTATTTTGTTTGTGGATTTTGTTCTGTAATGCCTGGAAGAGTCGTTGCCTTGCTCTTCTTTCCTCTTACAAATGATTACAGTGACATCAATGTACCGTTATTTTACTTGGAAAAGTAAAGTGCCATCTTTATTGCCATGGATACGTCATGTGTCACCTTTTTTGCCATGGACACGCAATTTGTCAGCATCATTGTGAAATTTGCCAGTCTTATCAAAATGAGTAATTTCGACAGACGGTATGTACGTTCTGCATTTATTATAATGAAGTTCTTTATTCGCTTTTCATGGTTCAGTGGAGAGTCATTCATTGTCTCAAGGTTGTCATGTGACTTATTTTAATATGCCGCGACATGCCTTTTGTCTTCACCCCTATCAATATTCTTGTTCTGTGTAGACGGATTTTTGTCTCGCCCTCCCTCTCACCCATGTTGACAACGAATTTGGTAGGTCAATTATTTATCATCATGCAATTCTGTTAATGCATATATTCACGATAGCGTGTTTCCTCTGTTGCTTTTTTTTAACTTTGTTAGTTATGTTTTTATTTTTATTTTTGGTAAATGTTTGTTTTGCAACAATTCTTGCTGTCTCGGCCAAAAAAATAAAATATTGAATCGAAGTTGTTTTTGTGTATGTGTGTGTGTGTGTTTTTTGTTTGTTTGTTTTTTGTTGTGTTATTTTATTTGTTGTTCATTTTGGGTTTTTTTTATTAGTTGTGGAGTAATTGCCATGAATGCACGACGTCTTATCTTCATTGCCATGGATACGTTATGTGTCATCTTCATTGCCATGGCTACGCGATGTGTCATCTCCGTTGCCATGGATACGCAATGTCCTATCCTATTTTAAACACACGGTTACTGTGATTTATATAATATTCACGTGTTGGGAGATTAGGTTGTGGATGAATGTATACGTTTTTTGGAACTATAATGTATCACTAAGTGTCTTTCATCAAGACAATAATGTGGATCCCTTGGATGATTCGAGTATACTTTGTAATACTTCACCATATGTAATGGCGTACAGCGATACATGTCTTTCATAGTCAAAACTATTTTGCATCAAAACGCACTGAGAAAAAAGTTTTGGCGTTACATAATAAAGTACAACACGTAAGCTGCACTTTCATATGTGTCTTTTATGAGATATCCAGTTACTTTCAATCTTCAGCCCACTGCGATGAAACCCCTTCTCCTCACAAACCTAGCGGTTACTTTCTTGTCAGCAACATTGCCTGATTCAGTGACGAAAGTCTCACATTTATGACTGGAAGGGAGGCCACTTATATTGCCAGTGCATGAGTGATGATGCTTTTTGCCAAAGCACCGCTCATTATATTCGACATGCGTTTTACGTTTGGTATTAACTCTTATTATAAGGACGATTATTTTTAAACCGACCTTCACCCTGATAAATAGGATACTCTTTCATCTTAAGCCATGAAGCAAATTACCGATGTAAAAAAAAAAAAAAAAAAAAAAAAAAAAAAGATAGTGACAACAGACCTGACCTGCGGGACAAAACAGGCATGACAGGACCTCAAGATAGGACTAGCAGGATATAACCAGCGGGAAGAGACCAGGAGGGCAGAACCTACAGGATAGAACTAACGACATACGGCCAGCAGGATAGGACCAGCGGGACAGAACCCGCGGGACAGGACCGTCAGGATAACACCCACGGGATAGGGCAAGCAGGATAAAACCAGGAGGATATGACCAGTAGGATAGAGCCAGCAGGAAAGGACCGGCAGGATAGGACCAGTAGGATCGGACCAGTAGGATAGGACCAGTAGTATTGGACCAGTAGGATAGGACCAGCAGGATAGGACGAGCAGGGTAGGACCAGTAGGATAGGACTATCAGGATAGGGCCAGCAGGATAGGGCCAGCAGGATAGGACCAGTAGGAGAGGACCGGCAGGATAGACCCATCAGGATAAGACAACCAAGATAGAACCGGCAGGATAGGACCTACAGGATAGGACGTGCAGGGTAGGGCCAGCATGATAGCAACCATATATAACCTATTACTGAGTCCCTAATTGGAGCTAATCGCGGCCATATTTATTGCATGCTCTACTGCTGATGAATATATCCGATGAAATGAAGCCATTCATTGGTTGAAATTCGGTTGACCTAAAATCCTTGAAAATGTTCCTCGATATCTCGGTAGATTACACGCCACAGGTGTAAGGAATCCACAGGTGACATAGAGTTGGTGGCATGATAAAGCCGCTGGACTTGAATTAAGCAATGTCCTGTTCTCAGCACGTACATTGCCGGCACATTTTGTAGAGCGTAAAAGGGAGACAATATATGCTTCTTCAAGGTTGTTGATATATATTTTCTCGAAACCTAAGTTAATATAAAGCACTGAACAACGGATGAAACGGCCATACCAGTCATATCGCTACTTTACCGATCAGACGGCCATACCAGTCATAGCACTACTTTACCAATCAGACGGCCATCCCAGTCATAGTGCTACTTTACCGATCAAATGGCCATACCTGTTCAAGCGCTACTTCACTGATCATAAGCAAACTGAAGCTACCAGGGAGCAAGTCAATTAACGTCCAGTTGAACACCAGCGCTGTGCCGTAGTGCACGCCATTTGAGATACTTTGCATTTGGCATTCCTGATCTTGCTCGTAACGATAAGTTTGTTTCACTAAAGCTCAGTCTTTTTCATTCACAAGTTTTTTGGTAGTCAAGCGGGGGGGGGGGGGGGGGAGCGCACAGGGAAGTCAAATTTTGCATAAGAATGGTACATTGCACTGGTATAGGTTGAGCCATGCTACAATATCAGAAAATGACAGTTCTGGATTTTGTGAGTTGACATTCAGTTTGTACAGCAGGGATACATAAGGTATCCCCATGGCATACTGAACCTCTACATAATAGAAACAGTACACAGTGAAAGAAATCGGAAACCCTTGAATGATTATTTAATGCGTACCCTATCACGAGAGGAGGGGGGGCAAAGGGTTAAAGAAAAGACAACAGTCGGGAACAGAGAATACATTAGAAATGGACAACACATGACAAATCAAGGGAGGAGAAAAGAAGTAAACAAAAGAGGACAATCAAAGACAGGAGAATATAAATAAACAAAAGAGGATTATCCAAATAGGAGCATAGTGGAAAACTGCCGAGAACTACCCAATACAGGGAAAAAAAGAGGTAGAGAACACAGGACAATCCAATACAGGAGAATACTAGTACGCGACATAGGACAATCCAAGACAGGAGAATACTAGTACGCAACATAGGACAATCCAAGACAGGAGAATACTTGTACGCAACATAGGACAATCCAAGACAGGAGAATACCAGTACGCAACATAGGACAATCCAAGACAGGAGAATACTAGTACGCAACATAGGACAATCCAAGACAGGAGAATACTAGTACGCAACATAGGACAATCCAAGACAGGAGAATACTAGTACGCAACATAGGACAATCCAAGACAGGAGAATAGTAGTAGACAACAAAGAACAACCCAAGACACGAAAATAGTAGTAGAAACACAAAACATTCCAAGACAGGAGAATACTAGTAGATAACAGAGGACAACCCAAATACAAGAGAATACTAGTAGACAGCAGAAGACTTCCAAGACAGGAGAATACTAATAGACAACAGAGGGCAATTGCTGACAGGAGAGTACCAGTAGGCAACAGAGGACAATCACAAACAAGAGAATAGTAGTAGACAACCGAGGACATTCCAAGATAGAATAAAAGTAGTGGACAACAGAGGACAACGCAATACAGGAGAATACCAGTAGACAAGAGAGGAGATTCCAAGACAGGGGAATAGTGGTGGACAACATGGGACAATGCACGACTCCTCAGCCTAGAAGTAAAAAACATATCATTAGCCATGCTAAACCGTGCGCAAGAATTGCTTTCGTTACTTTGCCTCATTTTCCCTTAGCAATTAAATTGTCTATTAGTATTTGGGAAGCCATAGTGTCCACCACAATGGGAATAATATATTTATCATTTTAAAGCGGGGATGAAAAGATTAAAAAGAAACACACAGGAAAGCTTGAAACAAAACAAAATGGAAAGTGATAGATCACAAAAAAGGACAGATACGAGAAAATGAAAATTAGATGAGAGGGAGGATGAAAAGCAAGTTTAGATCCAGTGCCACCATGGAGTAAAGAGGGCAGAAGATAAGGTACTGGAAAAACGGTGCGATAGGCCGGTATGAAAGACAGTGCAGGGGACATCGCCGCATTCTTAACTCGACCCGCGCCAACCAGCTAGCTTTTCCTCTATAACTGCATAACCTTTACATGAAATTCTGTAAGAAAATGCACATACATTATCTTTATCAAACTTCGATTTGGTGAAGTGTCTCAGTCATCTAACAGCACGACAGCTGGTGAACACAGGCACGTGGCCCGGTGTCCTACACATGTACGCACCTTGTGATAATTCATCTTTCTTTTTAAGCCAATGTTAAGGCCGTCATGTTCAAACCTTTTTAATTGATTCTGCGTAGAGCACTGTTTCAAGCCTTGTGCACAAATAAGATACTGAAGTTGCTCAGCAGTTTTGTGTTTCACTTTATTCAAATAGCCTTAAAGAAAGCCTAATACGCGACGGTGTAGTATTAGGCTGAGGTCTAGCACATCCAATTAGCGTAAAACATCAATTATACTAATGAGCTTTGCACGTTAAAACACATTAATCCTAAACGTCTTATTTTGGCAATTACAGGATCAAGATCACATCATTTGATATGATGGCACGCACCACGACCTCATTTTGGCAATTGACTGGTCTGTGTGCACACTTAAAACGCATATATCTACAGTCTACGACATTTGCTGATTTCAGGCCAGTTACGGCAAGTTAGATGTATGTATTTCAAAAGTGGGAACCGCATGGCGACCATTAAAGGCGTAAGGGTCTGTCAACGACAGTATATCATGGCCACAATTGGCGGGAAGTAAGAAGACAGTGGGCATATTTATAGATCCCAGGGGAGTGTTCCCTGTCCCTAACATCCTTATGATTTATGGGGTGAGCAGATAGGTCAAATCAAATGTTTGAAGTTGAAGATCTAGCTGGGGATAAGTGATTGTCTGTGCCACAGTAAAAGAACTGTATTCCGGACAAGACTGGCAAGCATGTCCGAGGGTGTGGTTATGATATAATAACACTGCTTATCAAAGTTACACTAAGTCGAACTTTTACACGGAAAGTAGCCCCATATCGCTGACAGATTTCTTTTCCTTTTTTTGGCTACGAGTTTCAAGAATTGGCCAATTACATGAAGTCTCGTATATTATGTGTGTGTTTTTATAACAAACGTCTGAAGTGCTTTATGAAGTGTTGCTCATGACGCCAGAGTCATGTATACTTTATCTCTTTCAGTGCCCATCACGACTAAAGTCGATCTATTAAGTCAAACTAGTCTCAATTATCATTAGGATCCCAGACTCGTATTTCTCGTATTCCTCGTATTCCTCGAGTTCCAGCGAGAGTATCCCAGGTCAACAGCTTTTCTCGGTACGCATTGGGCGCATTGCGCGCCGAGAAAAGCTGTTGACTCAGTCCAAAATTTGACACTGAAAGAGTTAAGATATCGATACACATGTACAAACGTATCCTCAAACGATAAGATTTATATATTCAGCAACCAAACGGTTCATCGAGAAAAAAAAAACTGCAGTTCCATGTATTCAGTGTATCTCTAGTGAGCGCCTAAAAGCGTAACTGTAAGTTAGATATAATAGAGAAGGGGAAACACCAACGGTATAGATGGCTTAAATCAAGTCTCTGAAGAACTCTCAAATGAGAATTAACTGTTGTGCCCTCAATCGTTACACGTTTCGTTTAGGCATTGTAAACTCACCTGTTTGCCCACGTGGAGCTCAGCGTGAAACTTTATCACTATTTTAAATGCCCAAGTTATGCTACAATAGGGAATGGGAACATCGGCTCCTTGTTATTAATTCAATACCTTGTTATTTACACAAATGTGAGATTTTCAGATGTCGCTATCTACCTTTATACCACATCAATTTGTTTGTGTCAAATAAATATAATCTGAGTAACCAAATCACATTTTGAATTCACAACCTTCAATCGGAAATCCTAGCGCGAGTTTTGTACGCTGTACAAATACGTTTGAACAACACACAAATATTGAGGAATCCACACATTTCTAATGATTTTTTAAACAAAAATTGCTATAAAACACATACTTCTTATAGCGTGAAAACGACTAAGTATTTTTTATTGTTTGAAACCGCCGCACTCCTTTGCATCCGTGTATAGACTGTGAGTGTATACAGTTCTTTAGAACATACCTTTTTCTGTTCACATGTACAGGGTATTCAGTCGACATGTGTGTTGTATACTGGGGGAGGAACCAGTACAAGTCATCGGCTTGTTTTTCATAATTGTGAAATAAAATATGTTTTAATCAGGTCAAGACACAATATACTGTATTTAAAAAACACCAAAACTGTCAGCCGAAATTGTTTAATCTGACCTTGAGAACACGTTGATCTGTGATTTTTAGCAAGACGAATAAACCAAGCCACAGCGAAAGAAGTCAGACGGCAGTGGCCAAAATACCAGGCAGTAGTCATAGAATTGACGCGTAATCAGTCCGTCATGAGAGTGATGCCTTTACCCACTATAAAATTAAGCACAGCTGTATACAATTTAGTGCAGCTCAAGGTTCTTTGCCTATATTTAGATAATAAAAGGGCCTATCACACAGCAATGTGTAATACTCCTTATTTTCGTGTTAACCTTTCACCAACTTCCGTGTTGGTCTAAGATAGCAATGCGTGCTAACATGAAATAAATCCACTGCCTGCTTCCCATGTGTTCCCGCGATATGATTGTCTGGGTGATCCTCGCAATGGAAAAGTCTACTCTCACAGAAGTTGCGTGCCGAGGGGTTACTGAGTTTCGTACATGCCTTTCTGTGTCCCTGAGGTTTTATTTGCAAAATGCTAAGGAAACAATATTTGACACAGTAATGGACGCAGTATGGACCATTTGATTGTCAGCTGTGACAGATAGAAGTCCTAATAATCCACTGATTCAGCGAGAATGATCTCTGGTAACACAAACAGGAATGCACATCAGAAGTATCTGGAGTTGTGTCGATTCTGTTTCAATAGACATAATTTGAAAAACGATGCATAAACGGCTTCTTTGTTCCCCGCAAATCTTTAAATATCATTCGATCGGTAATTTATAATATTTCAAGATTATTCACTGGTATTTATCAAAGGGTAAATACGTAAATGAAGTGAAATAAATAAGTTATCTGTAATGATGTATTCAATTGCTGCAGTATGGCGTTTGTAAGTTTTACCTTGTGGGGCCATTAAGTATATGTATAACATGAATATGATATTGTAACTTCATCCACGTTTTCTTTTTCTTTGTTTTGGAGGGGTTTTTTTTGTTTTGTTTTGTTTTTTTTTTTTTTTTTTTTTTTTTTTGGTTTTTGTTTTTTGTTTTTGTTTTTGTTTTCGTTTGTCTTTTTTTGGGGGGGGGGTGGCATAAAAGAAATACTACATCGTCATGCGAGGCATATTTTTTATCAAATGTGCTGTATGGACAAATTTACACCACGTACGTATTCCATATGGCTGCATCGTTAATCATGCCTTGGAAAAACGTCTTTGTACATCCAGTCTTGAGTTCATTGTAAATGTTACTCTGCATGTAGTCCTGGATGGATTTAACTCTTTCAGAGCCAATCACGTCCAGAGTAGATTTACTAAAGTGAAACTAGTGTAAAGTATCATTAGGATCTCACATTAGTATTCCTCTTAAAAAGAATTTTTATTCAAGAATCAGCATGCCTCTAGTTCCAGAAAAATTTCCCAGGTAAACAACTTTTCTCGGCGTGCATTGATTGAGCCCAATGCGCGCCGAGAAAAGCTGTTGACTCGTTCCAAAATTGGGCATTTAAAGAGTTAAGGGGTAGCAGCGTCCTTGCCGCACACGCGATATCTTTCATTATTAATTGATTCATCTAGTCTGAATTCCCGATCAAGGACGCCGCACACAATCACCTTCTATCAAGTTACAAATAGGTGAAGAAATAATATCATTTCTGATCACGTCTCATGCAACTATAATTACATAGAATTGTGTATTTTTCACTTTTCTTACCATGCTGCATTTAGCAAACATGCATGGAGCTTGTTAGGAAATCCCGTGTTAAAACCTTAAATATTACTTTGATAACCTTTGAAACATATCGAATGGAAAATCTGGTGGAAGATTTGCAAAATGGCAAAGTGTTATACTATCTAATGTATGCACAATGTAGACAACTGAAATCCTTGCCATAATCCAACATGAATGCAGGGAAATGGCCATCATATTTCAATCTTGTATGCTTTTGAGGAGATTCCAATTGCAGTGGTGGGTTGTATAAGATTAGCCTCATTCGTTTTATAGCAGAGCCATTTGATCTGGGTTCCTGCCGGGACTGCTTGTTGTGACCTATCTGTGTTAAATTTGGATCCATGCTGCGACTAATTGCTGTGACCTGTTTGTATTGACTCATTCCATACCAGTCCCTGATTTTTCCGTATGTTTACCTAGATTTAAGGCGACAATTGCATATTTAGATTCTACATGAAAAGAGCTTTCGTTCAAGTACAAACATGCCTATAGTCTCGAGTCAGTGGTTCTGGCATTGCCTGGCAAGTCATGCTGCAGCTGAAGCAAGGGCAGCTGCAGCATGACTTGGCAGGCAATGCCAGAACCACTGACCATGGCCTGTGACCATAGTATGGAATGAGTTAAGACTGGCTTCATGCCATTTTAATCATAATGGAGAGCGCCACACATGAATGATTTGCCATGGATCATCAGCGGAACAACTCCCCCTTGTTGTCACAATGTTGTCTATAGCATTTAAGCGCTTCTTGAGTGGCGTGTAAATGAACTGCAATGCACCCATTGATAGACAGAGCTACAACGGTCAAGGTCAGAGAGAAAGATAATACCACAACACAAACCCTTCATTTTAAGTAGGTATATTGTTTGCGAACAAAATGGAAAAACTCTGCCTTGTATTTCAGGTCTTAAGTAACATTCGTCTGGTCAGCCTCTCACTGGTGTTTGATTCCGTCATTTCTTTTCAGGTAACGTTTGCTGACTTCCTATTGAGGACCTCTGTGACAGATACTTGTCCCCTAGAGCTACATCTTTTTGCTTAGCCTTTTTTTTTCATTCTACATGTTACATAATTTACAAAATTGGCTGTGGAAGCCTTGCATGTTTATAGATGCTATACCACAAGTTGTCTATGGTCACCTCGATTTCGAATGCACAAGGACCTTACATTCATAAACGAATATAGATAATGGATCCGTCATCCAACTGTTGCTTGCACACCACTTTATATAAGTACTGGTTGGTGGCCTTTACGGGATATTGTCCTTGTTATAAGGAATGGTACAATGGTGTAGAGCCGTGTGACAGAGCCAAATTGACTACCCTCCTTTTTCGCTTCAGTCCACTAAAATTAACAGGCCTCGTTCTGGTGTTACTTGGTCACCAATTTCTGCCTTGCTAGCTCCAGAAGTCACCAGTTTCTCATTTACGGTGCGCAATCACGTAAAGAAAGTACCCAGAGCTCTCTTATATCCCCCTACTGCCTGTCTAAGCACAGCAGTCTCACAGTCGAGCCTTATTACAAGATATTCATGCGTGCTTCGGTGGACATAATACGCAATCAGGGGGGTCCCAATGCCACCAATTCGATAGCAGACGTGAATTCCAGTGGATTGTACCTTATACTCCCACTATCTAATGTCATTTTTGCTTAGATCAACAGGAAGACCGTAGAACCTGTATGCATTTTCTCGCGTTCTAAAAGCTCAATCCCCATGATTTATCAGACTCCACAAAATCCCACGTCTCCTGTACAAATGATGAAAGAAAATTGTTCCCTGAGAGTCGAGTCAGCGGGGTACTCTCTTGAATGCTACAAGGTAATATGTCAAGGCTATACACTGACACCGTGCCCCTTCCCAAACTCCTCATGACTCTTATAGAGCCGATTGGACTGGTTCGTATTCCCCCAACACACACTAACTTGACGCTATTTCCATATAATTTGCTGCTATTCAATTGCCTTTGCCACGACCGCCAACATGCATACTACAGAGGGTGACATACATATATTTTTCTTGGGTGGAATAACGTGCGCAATATCAATTTGGGATTTCGAGTACGTTTTACATCTCGGGAAACGCAAATAAAGGCATGAGAATGATTCACAATCCATCTTTACGAATATCTGGGGTGTTGTAGCTCTGACATCAAAATGGCTGCACTAATAACCAATTTCGTGCAACGAAGGGCATTTGACAGGTCTTTGTTTTTTAAGTCAGTAGAATAAAAAGGTCAACGTCCGGTTTCAGAGCAGCTGTAAATTTCATCCGATTTTGACTAGGGAGGGAATTATTACGGCATTTGTCCATTTCTGTGATCCCACCTTGCAACTTAACAAGCCATAAGACATACAATGTGGCGATAATGTTGTCTGAATGAGTTTGTTATATGACCATATATCTGTGTCTCTATACATGTATTCTCCAGCGAGACTGCCGGCCTTGTGTCACTGATGGCTAATATATCAAGTAAAATGGCCCGGAGTCTCCATTCGTATAATGCGACGGTGTCGCAGGGCTTAACATTTTCCTTCTTACAATTGGACAACGGGGATGGATCGCTTCAAATGTCGTCTTCACTGCCTATCTCTCCAAGTTGGCACTTTTATTCAATATCATTATAATTGCATGAGGCAACTGGCTTTCTGTAAAAATAGTAATCAATGCTAGTTTCATTTTCGATACGAATGCTTTTATTTATCATTAGAAACCAGAGAATAGGATAGAAAAGCTAAGACTTATACCCACTGGGAGTGTCGACAGTTTAAGGAGCAAACGTGCTCTATTCAGAACGTTCTTAATGGCCAAACACGTTCTGTATTTCAAAATAGAACAAAGATTAATCTCCTCATCCTACCTACTCAACGGATCTCATTCCTTAGACGGACATGACATGACAATAGCGCATACAATGTCCATGTCAATTGAACTTCGTGGGCTCTTATTTCATTGTAAGTTTTGAAAATGTTCAAATATGAACAGTAAACAATTAAAACGGAGGTAGTCTGATCCGGCAGGACACGATAACCTGTTTCCCCATTCAGCTGCAATACAACCGTGGGGTTATCTTTTTAGGTTCACTCCCCAAGTTGTTTTGTTATAACATTATGTCATTCAACCGACCTAGTGATCTTGAGAGTGAAATCAACATTACAGAGCTAAAATGTTACGTATGATTTCATCTAAACATATTTATTTAAAGTGAATTGCCTAGGCAGTACGTAGACTGATCTGGAGGCTGTCCAGACGAGCAAAACGTACATAGTATATATACATGACACACAGGAGTAAACAACACAATTGGTAAGAGATACATAACTTGGAAACAGTCTAGGGCATGTGCTTATGGCAGCAGAAGAGGGAGAAAAGCTCTGAATTCAAATCTCCCAGATGAAGCGATATAATTTTGCACAGAATCAAAATTTAATATTCTCATCGTGACTTAAGTCGGCATTTCTTTGCTTAAAATATGTGATAAGGAGATGGCTGCACAGATGTACGATACGTTCTTAGTTTACTCCCGGTGCCACAACATGACATGCAATGTCCAACAGATCATACCTATGGGCTGAGAAGAGAGGATAGGACAAGAAAAAGTGATGGATATTTTCGCTTTTGAAAGAACACGCACAATATGGTGAGGGAATTATATTAACTTCATAAAGATGGGAATTTAACTGTGAGTAGCCAAGGCGCAACTGAGTGTGACAAAACGCTTTCCGTGTGAGAAATCAGGGGGTTTGATGTCAACAGAACGTACGGTCAATTTCAATTTGGATTTGAAAGTTGCGAGTGATACAGATTCCCTGATGTCGAGCGGTAGGTTGTCCCAAAGGTTAATGCAGGGAGGGAGGAAGAAGTCGCAGTAACGTTTGGTTTTGAATTTTACCTGTCAAATATTGAAGCGGTTACGCAAGTCAAGATTAGTGGTAAGACTGATGTCACGAGGTACTAGGTCATATGAGTACCTTGGAGTCAATTTATTTACCATCGTATAGAAAAGGTACTAGTTTGTGATATTGACGTCTATCAGATAGGGTTTGTCAACCCAGCTCAGATAAAGGCAGGAGACGGGGTGTATGCCTCAATGCACCAGTACAGATCCAGGCAGTTTCATACTGAACGGGCTCAAGAGGTGATGACAAGCCGTCCGTACAATTGATTATCAGAATACACAACCATATTCAAGGATAGGGCGTATCATTCTTGTGTAAAGACGTATAAGGGCTTTGCGGGATAGTTTGTATTTCAGTCTGCGCAGCAGGGCTAATCGTTCGCAAGATTTATTAATGACACGAGTAATATGGGTTTACCATGACAAATTATGTGTATATGAGTGTATGTTCGTTTGCGTCAGGTATTGCCGTGTTTCTCATAAGAGAGGTGGGTGAGCCGGTTTTTTTCTATTTTTTTTTTAAATAACAGATAAGGATTTGATTGCATTGAAAGTAACTCACCAGAGTTTGCCCCAGGAATGGATCCTGCCGAGGTCGGTATTGATACGTGCGGCCGAAGTATCAGGGTTATGGACCATTTGAATAATGCTGGTGGCGTCGCCAAAGAGCATGAAAGCATATGCTATGCCGGCCGTGATGTCATTTATAAAAATAAGAAAGTACAGAAAGCCAAAAAATGGAGCCTTGTGGTATGGTCCTCTTACGAAACATAATCTTACAACGTTTGGCATACTGTCATCAAATATTTTTTGAGCTGTACCACGTAAAACAAATATCTTTTATACATTCTTTACCTCAAGCAAGAGACAAGGGTCAATTCTTTGCCATCTCAAGTCGCCATAAAGGTAGGAGATGACCAAGACGCAGCGGCTCTCATTCTGCTCTTCCGAGTAATCCTGCAAAACAGACTTATTTTAAACGGACGCAACTTCAAGGAAACTCTTCTTCATGTGTGTAATCTAAAAAACGTTTGCGCTCTCATCTGTCTTGAAATATTATAAAGAAGTGCAATTGCTCAAGAAGTCTTCTGATGTTGAAAATAAGGCCAAGTCCACCATCGGGGATCAAAGGTAAAACATACTCAGGCACATCTTATCATGTTGTATAAACGTTCATGAAATTGCTCTTGAGTTCTCGCACACGCAGACGCTTCCTTTAAGCAGCCATGTGACCGTCAAAATGAGGTCAAGATCATTCATCTGAAAGCCCGGGTGTCGTTTACTCAGATGAGTATAATCGGACCAAGCTAGATCCACCTTTGTCAAATCCCCTTGAGTCACTGCACGGAAACATATTTCCTTATAGTGGCCCTGTGACGTTTAGATGTGAAGAGAGACTTCAGTTTATAAAGTGCTTTGCACTTTAGCAATTACCAACTCCTGGAAAATCTAGCTTCATTTGATAAAAGACCGCCTAGTTTTAAAGCGGAAAAAAACGAAAATGTGCAAAGTTAGTTGGGGACATACCTAACACTGTTGCATTCACAACGCTTCACTGATAAATAGTCTTAAAGGGATGCAAGAAGTTGAGACTTGCTCATCGATGGAAAGAACCTTAACATTGCCAATGGGGGTTGGTAGCTTGTTTTCAATTGTACTTTAAGTCTGGCAGATAAATCCATACATTGAAAAAAAAACCACATACACAGAAACAAACAAACAAACAAAACTCCCGCGTCATAAAGCTATCTTATACACTCTCCAAGTTCTGCGTGCAATTTCAGGCCTTGTGCCCCCAATGCATAAATACGACACTTAAAGTGCATATGTGCTTCATAAGTATTGAGATTGTACCCGCGAGGAGCTATGGGACATATTCACTGAGTAAAATGGGTTCTTCTTCTTCTTCTTCTTCTTCTTCTTCTTCTTCTTCTTCTTCTTCTTCTTCTTCTTCTTCTTCTTCTTCTTCTTCTTCTTCTTCTTCTTCTTCTTCTTCTTCTTCTTCTTCTTCTTCTTCTTCTTCTTCTTCTTCTTCTTCTTCTTCTTCTTCTTAATAATCAGCTGATATGCTGTGTAAAGCGGCAAGCTTCTCTCATTTTCAACACATTGCAGACGTTGCCGCCGATATTTTGCAATTTATCGGTGCCCACTCTGCAGCAGTAATCATTCTTGGAATGTCGTCTGCTATCGGTCACGTGACTTTGCACATCACGTTGCATTTCGTTTGACAGAGCAATACGAACACATTAAAAAACGTGAAATACAAACAGCGTTTAATGGCTGTTAAGCAATGAGATGACTAGAAGCTTAACGAAAATTAGATAAAGTCTATTGCCTGACAATGATCACTTCTGCTCGAGTTAACACAGTGTTTATGCTCAGGTTGTTCAATCAGTACACAACTAAAAAAAAAAAACACGCAGTGCTGCTTTTATACACATAATCATCATGCAGCTCTGGCACATGTCAGCCACATTTGGCTGGACTGCCTTCACTGTTTCGCACAGGATGGGGAGGAAAGAGCAGTATTTCTATTTATGTGTCGCTAATTTATAATTCTTATTTGAGGAAGCCAAGGTCACAATCACGTGGTCTACTGCTTTCAATCACAAGCAATTACAGATTACACGATGAAAAAAATTATATCAGTGTATTTCCACTTCCCGTATCAATAAGCACCGCCTGAGAAGTCATTGCTAATTGGTGAAGATATTAGTTTCATAAGTTGGGTTTATTAAGTGTAAACCAGTTTTGGATAAGGCTCTGTTTATGCTGCATTACATTGTAGGGTAATATTGTGACCCTAGAAATCAAATCGACAAAACCCCTACGAACCAGCAAATGCTACGTCGATACCATATTTACATCGATAAGAAAATTAAAGCATTTAAGAAGTACTTATCAACCTGCCCTTGTTGTTTCCAGTTGGTTGCGTGATTGTCCTACCGTAACTTCAGAGACCCACGCGCTGATAAATTGCAATGTTCATTCAATTAATAATAAGGGTTGCATGCTGACTTTGTTACAGTCCTAATGAAACCCCGCTAATATATGCTCCCCATCCCTAATGCGGGAAGCAATTTGGTTCAATTAACGTTATAATATTCTTTAACATTCAAAGATCACGGTATATTGTATGATTGTAATATCCAATGGTTTCTGATGACAATGATTCACATAATATATTCCAAACTGGAACAAAGTTTTTTTGTTTGTTTGTTTGTTTGTTTGTGTGTTTGTTTGTTTTTGTTTTTGTTTTTGTTTTTGTTTTTGTTTTTGTTTGTTTGTTTGTTGTTTTTTTTCTTGTTTTCTTGTTTGTTTTTTATTTTTCTGCCTTTTCCCCCTGCAATCCAGTTTTCCTGTTATCCAAGTCACTGCTCTGTCGCTGTGCTATGGCGTTACCGGAAACATCAAAGATGGGTGTTGTCAGAGGATATTATAGAATGAGCATTTATGCTAACCGGATTTTTGCGTCTATAATCTCTGGTCTTAATGACAAAAGCGTGTCGCATGCGGTTATGCATTAAGCTTTATATGTTGACACTTTTGTTTCCAAAAAATGTTCAACAACCACCTGTTTTGAATACCAGCATTCTAGTCTTTTTACATGGGGTTCTTGTTTGGCAGATCACTTGAACGCAATCCGTAACGACGACCTCATAGAGACATACTCAAGAGTCAACAATGTTTCCAGTGTACACCACCAAGGCCAATAAGCCATGATGGAACCAGCGTCTCTTTCGATCCAATATCACACGGGGGACTGTGGGTTAAGCGGAAAAGCACTCGCTTAGCACAAAGGATCTACTCAAATATATTCCCTATCTTCGATATTACAGACGATGTGCTTAGTCGACGCAATGTTTACAAGCCACTGAATGTAAGCTCTAGTAATAATTGGAACACATGGAGGACAAACTCTTTATTCAGATCTAAGTCTGCAAGGACAACAGACATACCGTGAACTCTCAGCAACACGATAGACTGCCGACGGGTCCATATATCCCGCAACCAATGAGATTCTTATGCATTCAAATTCTGAGACTAATATGTATCATTTGAGACTGATAATCATCATTTTGAGACCGATATACATCATTTCGGACTTAAATACATCATTTTGCAGCTTAACATGTTACCTTTTTGAAAAACTAAAAATGCCTGTTTTCGCCTCCTCTAACATATTAGAAGACTTGCTGTGTTTAATCCCGTGCTCATTAAGGGCTTAAAGAACCAACAATGGAATCCCATGCGGGGCATACGTAGAAATGGAAATATTTCTGTTTCATTCCATCAAAATTAACTTCATTTGTAAAAACACTACAGTGGACGACCCGGGAATAGGGAAACAAAAACGAAAAACGTTGATGTTCTCAATCGTTTGCGATCATGTTTTGACAAACCTCTTGTTCATTTGATTCATCCTACTACTCGCTTTTCCTTTTTTTTTTTTTTTTTTTTTTTTTTTTTTTGAGAGGCCCGTTCTTCAAGTACTCAAATATCTGGTCATAAATGAATGGTTCCATACTAAAACAAGCCAGTTATCTATACCTGAAGATTTGTTTTCTGAGTACCCTAGCTGTCTGTACTCTGAACGTTACATTTTGCTAGTTGTCCCTGAAGTCAGTGTAAACGTTAGACTGACTGTAAATTAACAAGTTTGGAGCTTTGCAGAAACATATATTTAACAGGCCATTTTGAACCAAATCCGTGGTAAGATGAACGAAATTCTTAGGGGGGGGGGGCTTTTCTGATGGATTGATGTTGGTGTTGGTGTCGCTGTGTGGACTTATATGGATGATGATCATTGTTCAGATGGAGGTTGCAAGTAGTACCTTTTCAAATACTGAATTTTATTGACATTTTCAACAAATTAAGAACCCGCGCTTACAAACTATCTGATGTGCTGCAAATTTTTGTCCCTTTTCATAAGTTGTATGGTCCTGTCTGCACATGAATGATGCAACCGTTCAAGCCAATTTACTGAAATAGGCCTATAATTTCAAACAAAACATTTTGCATTCTGTCATGATAAAACCAGACATGACTTTTTCGACCCTATGGACCTTTACGCTTACGTTTTGGTCTCTTTAGGGTAAATACGAACTATAAATTTATGTGTTTCAGCTATACATACCAAGGAACATTGCCTTTGGATTGTTTATTAGGACTACGGTTTGGATATAGTAATGATACTGTCTAATTTGATATGACATAAGAACACTCAGGCCGACATAATATAGATACATTAAAATCAGCATGTTACCAAAAATGTTCCAAAGAGTTACTGCACAAAAACTATCCTTAAATGTATTAAATTGTACTCATTTTGAAAGAAACTTGATGCTTAACATATTTCAGTTATGGTAATGTTGTCGTATTGCAATACGTTTTCTGTTGAAATAACGTTTACTGTAAACGACTGTTTTTTGTCATTGTTGTTTATTTGTGCTGCTTGTTGTTTAATAGTGAATATTGATAACTGTGTATGCTTGTTATTGTATTTTGTTCTGTTTTTACATCAGTGACTATTTATGACTGTGCATGAGTGTAGTACCTGCGGAAGACAAAATTTGGATTTTACTCATTTTTATTATGTTTTCCATTCTTCTCACTCACTTGTAATAAAGAATAAATATCCTAACAGGCCAAATACCTTGATGAGACGCAAGAGATTAAGATATAACTTATCGCAGTAATCTTACCATTTTTCACTCATGCAAATTTATTTGGTGTACTCTCTAATGCGAGTTACTGAACCTTTATATGGACATTGGTTATATAATTGAAGTAAAAAGGTGTACGTGATAAACACAAACTACCAAGCATATATGTGGAGTTTAGGGATAACCGGGGATCATATTACAGCCGATGGCCAAAGTAATCAAGCCAGGGGAAAACACTGAAACTTGGCAAACAGAAGTACATGATACATGCATTATTTATTTCCAAAAAATAAAGCTGGTACAAACACACCAGCCAGCTTACCACAACAAAAATGACAACACTATCCGTGAATCTGGTTCAAGCACAGAAAAAAATGGCCTCGGAGTCAGGTTACCATAAAAACATTGACAACAGTATCCATGACACTGGTACAAACACACATACAATGACCTGCATTTTCAGGTAAAGATGACCAGGTTGCTCACTGATTCATTTTATATATTTCAAACATAAATTTAGAATATTTATTCGTGTGTCACAAATACCACGACTCTTTGGCACTGCAATGTTCACTTGGCACGTAATCCTGCTTGACGATGAAGTGCTTAACTTTTGCCATGGGCCATGATGTTCATCGGTAAATAAATATTCTTCATCTTATTTTCACCAATTCAAAATCCCAGAATATCCCTCCCCCTGTACCACGTGTACAAAGTTACGCAGAAATAAGCCAAATGTCTGCTCAGCTATGTGACAAAACTTTTGCCTCCTGCATACCGGGAGAAGGGCATGTCGACATCATTGTCTTGTCCGTGCGTTCATGTATCTCTGTGCTCGTCCCGTACTGATGTCCAAGCTGTATGATACAGTCTGATCTAGAGCAAATTACAGCTAATTTCCTTCAAACTGAATTTAGATGAGTTAAACTCCGCCATATCAAGTCTTATATCCCTGTCAGGGAATGAGTGAAGCTGCCAGTTTGCGAGTTCCCACGCCCTCGTAAGCAGCCTTCAAGGACGTCCAATGTGACTGGTAAGGCCAAACCTGATCCAGACCCTTGGGCAAACAATATGTCAGACTATTTATGTCATGTGTGGACGTGCCCCGAGGGCCAAAGATTCATGGGTAAGCCTCTTTGACTTTAACTACACACTGTATTATCCTCAAAGTCCTGCTGGGCTCCAGCAGGTGATCGGCAGAGACATGATCTACCTCATAAAGTGACTCCACGCCACTTTAGATATAAGTTTAAATAAACTCAGACAGACCAAAAAGAACAGTAAGCCTCAAACAAGTCCCAGACAACTGGTAATACATACCCTGTGGTGTATTTCAGGAAGATATCTCCAGAGGGGCCAGAAAGAAAGGAAGACACAGAACCAGTGCCAGATCCTCATTATTACGCATGATCTTTTTTTTTTTCATGCCTAGTAAATAGCTTACACACGGCAGTAACCGAGTGGTATACGACCCTCCTCTTTGAACAGCCTTCATAAGAAATAGGCTTCAAACAGGACACTTTGAAGTCCATTTCAGCTCAGCAGGAATAGACCATTGCCCAGATGCATACACTGCGTCAATCCGGTAATGTCCACACATCATCAGGTATCAGGGGTTGCCGCATTCACGGGATAAAATTTGGATTTCTTGGATCCCGATTTATTGAAAATGTCAATTCACAGCTCACAATTACAAATTATTGAATCACGTCTCACTAGAAATGGACCTTTCCCGACTCACTTTTTTTTTGGGGGGGGGGGGGGGGGGGGTTAGGGGACAATGAATTTTTCACCGTGGCTTGGCCCAGCAAATTTGTGACTTGGCCAAGCATTATGATACAAGTAGGCAACGGTTTCCAATAATTTATACAAAAGGTGGCCAACTTGCTCACACATAACAAATGTCTTATCTAAGAGCGGATGCTTCGCCTACATTATCGGTAAGCATGCGTACTAACCACCGATTTAAATATGCCGACACACTGCCTCTTTCTCTGTGTCCAGTTCCATTCAAAGCTAGCCAGGGAATAAAGGCAGTGCCGGAACTTCGAGCAAGAACGAGAAAGGCACTCTATGCCATATTTGTAGGTGTTACCTTTAAATATTATAAAAAGCCCGATTTAATGGTCATAAGATTGACAATATATCTATGCTATGATCGATAACAAGCAAAAAAGGGGAAAAGGAGGAGCCGTTTAATTCTGCACTTCCTAGCTACGTCTTCAGTTATGATGCATTGAAGTGTAGGCCTGTTATGAAATGGAACCTTTTTGAGACAAAGATCTACTTGATTAAGAAACTTGTGGCTGATGACGAGATTTTTCGTCTAAAGGATATTGCATTTTATGCTGACATTTCAGGGTTGTACGTTGAAGGATGCTGTCCATATCAAATTAGCAGGCAGAGATCTATACTATTATGAGGAAATTGGAATGACAAGACAACTCTGCATGCACCATAGTATCATTTGCATTAGGTGACAATACTTCGACCTGTTAGGATCAAGCTTCAAGTAATGTATCTTTAGATTCCTTAACTAGTTGGACATTTCATTTGGATTTCTTACAAAATGTATGGAAGTACTCGAAAAAAAAAAAAACTTTAAAAACCCAAACGTTTTTACCAAATCGAAAGGCTAATTTTTGGCACTCCAATCCTTTGAGGCTTTCCATGTATAATAACATATAGTTGATAACAAACTAGTTTAGATACTTTTTGCTGCAATTTGTTTAAGATAAAGACTACATTTCATACAATTACATGAAACAACGAAAATATAAATAAATGTCAGTAAGTGTCATATTTTGTTTATGTTGGTTTGTTCCTTCGCTCTCAAGAGCCCGACTTTAGAGCTGATAATAGCATACTTCAAAGACCAGAGTTAGTCGTCTGATGATGTATCCCGCCAGACAACAATGCGGAGTGAATTATCCGTCAATCACATTTAATGAATCAACCACATCAAAGACTTTGGTTCACAATGGATAGTATTAAATATCTGCCCTGGTGATTAATAAATGGTGACTTCATGTCAGCACGGTAACACCAAAGGGTTCCGTAAAGGCAGTCAGCTGTCTTCACCATGTCATTACATATACCTGTTCGTATTGAGCTATTATTTTCAGAATGAGTGCTGTGTGCATTTTCCGTTTTTGCTTAAGTCAGAGTGCTGGGGATTTTTACTTCGATATTTGGATTTGCATGGTCCATACATGACACCACGTAATTCTTTACTGTGGAATCTCTCAGGAAGGTTACCATGCAGAAAAAAACTCTGACGTATGTTTGCATTTACGCTTAACAGACACAGTAACATTTTTAACATATTGTCAAGAATCTGGAAGTTTCACATTTCAATTTTTATTGGTCGTCGTTTTTTCAAAAAAAAGCAAACAAACAAAACAAACAAACTAAACAAAACGCAACAGTATCATCACAAACTAATTTCACCAATATTTAGGAACAAAAAGGTAACATGAAAGTAAAAAACACACAAGAAACCAGATATATATCATATCTAGCAAAAAAAACCCCAAAATTCAATTTGGGTCATTTAAGCTAAAAACAACAACAGCAACAACAACAACAGCAACAACAACAACAACAACAACAGCAACAACAACGACAACAGTTCTTCCTAAAAAGCACAGTCCCAATGGAGGCAAAGTGTTGATCCAGGCAACATGGTAGCATTGAATATCCATCAAAGTCCATAAAGCAGCACCAAAGGTGTGTGTACCAGGTCAGTTAAGGTTAATAAATTAAATGAAAGTAGTGAGGAGAGAAAAAGTGAAAGTGACAGTCCATGTATGATCTCCTGGACTGTAAAAAAGCCAAGAGTAATGATTAACTTTTACACATTGAGCGCTTACAGGGGGTGCCCTCCCAGCTTTTTATAATATGTTTAAAAGTTGAGTGATTATTGACACATCCGAGATCGTTTAGTAGTGAGTTTCACAGAATCGCACCAAGGTCTGATTTTGCATAGCGGAATCTTGGCACTAAAATCATATTTTGGTTACAAAGTCCGCCTAGTGACCTTTCTGGAGTGAAAATGTCAGATATGTGTTAAGGTCCAAAGCAATTTACAGCCTTGAAAACTTCACTGGTAATTGATATCATCTTAAAAACTTCGAGTTAGAGAGATCTACCTTTAAAAGCAGTTCTTCGTAGGATGAGGTTTTATCGTCTAACACAATCATAATGCTCATTTTTGCAGAAGTTCCAGTCTTTTGGTGTCTTCAGCTCCGCATGTGTGCCATCCTTCAGGGCAATTATTGAAATTAGAACAAATGAAGGATTTATAGATGGCAAACTCGGGATCTGTGTTCGCGGATTTTGGCATCGGTTTTGATGAGTTATTTTGTTGCCCGCACATCTGCATAGCTACTTTATACAATCAGTGAAACTAAGGTCATGATCTAGGTATAAGCCAAGTAATTTTACAGAGTTGCAACTGGTGATGGTTGTATCACCGACTTTGATTTCCAGATTTGGTACGTCCTTCCTTGCATTTGAACATACTGCTTTAACCATTGTAAGGTTTGCTTTCATACAGTTCATTGAACGCCATTCAATAGCATAAGTGGTTTTAGCTGCAGGTGCAGTGTGTAGCTCAACAAGAGATTTAGTAGAACCAAAAATCAAATTATCGTCAGTGTAGTCAAGTAAGGAGATGTCTTGTAAGAAAAAGCAGATGTCGATTATAAATAAGTTGAAGTAGACAGGACCGACAATACTGCCCTGTGGTACTCCTTTAAGGAGTCTACCGTAGGTACTATGAGCTGATCCAAGCTTGACTCTCTGCTTTCTGCTGCATGGGTAACTGGTAACAAGGTTTGCAGGATTGTCCGAGGCTTTTAATTTAGCGATGAAGAGGGAAACAGGTTGAGCGTCGAACGCTTGAAATTAATCAATAAGTATAGCTCCTGCCTATATGCTGTTTCTGTATTGCTTTGCTTCATTCTTCGGTTGGTTGGTAAATAACTTGCTGGCATCCACGGCCTTTACGAAAGGCGGATATATCATCGTTCAGTACTTTCAGTTTCGAGTTTATAGTTTTCTCAAGAGCTTTTGACAAGCCGAGCAGCACGCTTACTGGCAGGTAGTTTTTACATGTCAGAGGATCGTCCTTTTTTAAACATATGTGATATTTTTTTATATTTTTGTGATATTTTGGCCTGCTTAGCCTGATCTGGAGAGATACCAGTCTTGCCATAGAGTTTGTTAACGCCTTTATTGTTGGGGACATTTCAAGTGCAGCCATTTCATAGTATTTGGCTGGTATATGATCAGATCCAACAAGTTTCTTAGTATTAAGGCTTGTCAAGATGGTTTGAAGGCGGGTTTGATCAACAGAAGATATGTCAAAGTCTGTGGTTTGATTGTTACTGTTTTAAATGTTGACGATGCTAGTGTGTTTCTCGTAATAAGTGACACAACTTGCAAGGTTACCAAGCTGAAGTTGAACAGTCTTTTTATTTTGGAGCCAGCTTGTCGTTACCAATATTTTTAGCCATATTTAAATACAAGGTATTTATTTCGTCAGCAACTTGAAATTCATCTCTTACGCTGGTGTTATCACTTCTTAGCATTAGTTTCACCAGAGTGAGAACCTTTGTTTGTAATGAAAGGTTTTATAATTTCCGTAAGTCTTTATTTTTGAGTTCATCGTCGTCAATACTGATGTAGTATTGGTTCGTTGTATACGATAGCTTTCTCAACTTTCCCGGGATGGATACTTTTTATCTCTTCAATTTAGCTTAGCTTTCAGGAGAACCACTTTCCTCAGTTTGGAATTTATGAAAGGTGGCTCGTTGGGCCTGACCCTTTTCATTTTGACTGGTGCATGGTGATTCAGAATGTCTGTAAAAGGGAGGAAAAAGCCCAATAAGAATCATTCGGATTCTCAAAGACCCGGCAGGTCGTGTAAAGCAGAGCCTCCCTAATCTCCTTTGACAAACTGTGTCTCATTGAAGCCTATTGTACTTCTATATATAATATGACGAGGAACAGACATCACTTTGGGTGTACAGAGTAAAGTGAATATAAGTTGATGCCCATCACTGATACCCGTTCCTACTCTTCCTGTTTTTGAGGAGGAGGTTGAGTTTGTCACAATAATGTCGAAGTAGCGATGGCAATGAGTAGTTTGCTATATCATATGTTGGCTCCTTGACAGGATTTTCGAGACTGAAAATATCAGTGTTAATGTGGCCATGGGCCCTGGCCTCCAGTAGTAACAGAGCCAGCAGGCAATAAGTCCGGTCATTCAGTCGGAACAGAATGCAAACTACAAATCAGCAACACAGCAAGCGGCACTGTCCTTTACAACAAAACAATCACCTTTTTTCATGTTACAGGGTTTGGCTATCTAAATTTCAACAATGATTTAACCAAATAAAGAATTAACAATGATTGACTAAAGATCAGGCCAAGGCTGCATATTGCTACCCACCCACCACCGCCCCACCCCCACATAGACATAGACATTAAAATTTACTTTTAACTCATTCCTAGAAGTCAATAGCCATTCTGTCATTCTAGATAGGGTAAACTTATCGAACCAAGAGTAATATCTTATATTGTTTTGTTTACTTTGAGCATAGGCGCTGAAGCAAGGCTGTTTTTGTGAGCCGCATGCCCATTGCATGGTTAATATTGTGGCTAAATTCCATGAACATGAGCTCAGAAACTCCACTTTTATGCAGCAAAGTCAAACCGATTACATGAAAACTTTGCAGACGCAAATTTAGATATTTATGTCACATGTGGTCAAACTGACGATGCGGCGGTAGCAAAGATGCAAGGGCTAATTATGCTTTGGGATAGTCACTTTGCCCTTCCATTGCAATTCTCCTAAAAATGGTCCTTTAGACAAAAATAGTCTTCATGCCGCTACATGTTCACATTATCTTGAACTCATCTCATATTGATTAACTCTTTCAGTTTCAGTCACGACTAAAGTCGATCTACTTAAGTCAAACTAGTCTTAAAATATCATTAAAAAATCGTATTCCTCGTAATGATACCTTTCATTCAAGTACCAGTATGCCTATAGTTCCACAGAATTGGCAGTGAAATAAAGCTGAATTGTTTCAGGTGTAGGTGTCATCATGGAGTTTTTCTTACGTTTTTGGAGCAGGATATCCATTGTTGCAGTCCTTGTTAGGATTTCCCTTGGTTTGTACAGGTGGTCTAGCTGCAACTGTTTATTTTATAATCACTATGACTGAATATAATGCCCCAGCTTGTTTCCACTTCAGTTATACACTGGCGGGCCGTTCAACTAGGATAGGCTATCCAGCTTGAAAGGGTACATATTGGTTTATCTGAACCTATACTTTACAAATTTAGTAATTATGGTTTGTTTGACAGGTATTCTTATTTAATAATGAAGCTCTGCATTTATAAGCAAAACTTGACGTATTTAGCTTACTCATCATTTGCCACGTTCATATTTATTCATTATTATGTGGTTGTCTTTGCTGAATCTTTAGCTTAGACAAGGAGCCGCCACTCAGAGAGACATGTACGGGTGATAGGCTCCGAAACATGTGGAGTAGCTACCGGCTGAAGACCCTTAAATTTATTTGGGCTGAGACAGCCTATGTCAAAATTTTACAGAGGAACGTGTGCAATATGGACAATAGTAATTCCATATGTATATACGATAGACAGGGACATGTTAGCTTATGGAGAGTAAAGAGTTCGGACTGCGGAATAGGATAATGACTACTACGAAGTGGCTCTGGGCAGAAAGACACAAGTATAACAGAGAATATCCCAAGTCAACAGCTTTTCTCGACGCGCATTGGGCGCATTGCGCACCAAGAAAAGCTGTTGCCTCAGTCCACAAGTTGGTTCCGAAAATGTTCAAAAGCATATAATCCTGGAGGGCTCTTTGGTTGTTTTGTTTTTGTTTTTGTTAGTTATTTTTTCTTTTTCTTGTTTTGTTTTGTTTTTTTTTTTTTTTTTTTTTTTTTTTTTTTTTTATTATTTTTTTTATTTTGTATTAATTTTCTGGTTTTCTTTATTTGTGAAGGTTGTGAGTTTTTTTGTTTGTTTTTTGTTTTCCTACTTTTTTGTCTCTCTCTCTCTCTCATTTTATATATATATATATATTACATTGTATAAAATTAAATCAATCAATCAAAAAGCGAGTATTTTGCGCCCAAAGTATTATTCTAAGAAGTTGAAATACTGTTCTTCTGAATTTCTATTTCGGGACTATGTAGAATTTAAATAGTAAGTGATATACAGTAAATTGCTGTTCTATCCCGAGACGTAGCACACGTTTTATGATATTAACATATTCAAGTACTGTCGTCTAATAAACAAGTCCTGAAATTATTGTGTCTCTCATCGGCAAGGTCGCACGTTTAACATTTTATGACACATACAATGTAACAGGGGTGGATATATTAACCCGTAGCTCCCATCCCCTCCTCTCGACAATGTTGCTATTTCTACCATGCTCTACGAAAGGTATGAGCTGGAACCTGTCAAGTTCCAGCCAGCAATTCATTCTGATAACCTGACCAAAAAGGGTTAAAGTCATTTTGTGTCTCGCCATGTCAGGTCTAAAATGATGAAGACAGACGAGACAAACTTGTCGTTAATGCTGTCAGTTGTGCCTCATAAGGTTTTGTTCACTAAAAGGAATATTCCCTTGTTGAAACTACGAGGCCACTGGATGAAAACCAAGGGTCTGGTCAGGATTCGTTCGGGCGCCATAAGCCTACATACTTGAGTAAGCCGAATATGCTTTTTCAATCATCATTATTTCCAGCTGCATACTCGAAGAATACAACACGTGCGTCCTATGATAATGTATTATTACGCTTTGTCATAAACTGTTTTAATCTGTTGCAAACAGTGGCTCTGAGATTAATTCACGATGAAATGGATTTAATCTTAGTATTTAAAAAAAAATATTTGTCTAAGATTTTTGTCGATATGCTTGTTTCCCTGGTAAGCCTCCTTTTATATTTGCGTTAGCTCCAAGTGCAAAATGTTAGTTTTTTAGATAACAACGCTTAATCTGTAAATTGAGTGAATGATGTCTGGTCTTGTAAAGGCACTGTTCTCATATTTCAAATACAGAGAACTGTTGACGTCGTGTGCTCAGCACACCTTTGTGGTGATCCCCTTGTAGAAGGCCAGCATTATGTATAACAAAATACTCAGCTCAAATAGTTAGTGAACTATTATGTAGAAAACACGTTCAAACTTCTCTTGGACATTTGTAATTTGTCCGTTGCCAAATGTGCTATACAATACTTCAAAATTGACTATTCGCGTGTGTAATGTCAATTCACAAGCTCAAACAATTCTCAAATTATCAATAAAATAAACAATAGACTTAAGGTGTATTGTGACGTTGAGAGACCCGCCACGGGCACCCGAACTTGGTTTAACCTGGATATTATAGTTAGTCTTCATTTTGTGTGAAATCGCAAGTCCAGCTGAAATGTTAAGTGCAAAAACCGCAAGTTTTAACCTTTTCAAAGGAAAATCGCTAGTTTGAATATCAAGGTTCTAGTAAATGGGGTTTTGGGTTATTTATTTATTTTTTTTTTGAGGTAAATTTAACTAATTATTTTACCACCTTGAGAAAGAGATCCAATATAAATAACTATGGCCCTCAGATGTTTCCCTGCATCATTTATAACACTCTTACTAAATTTTGGAGATACTTTAATATCGACCAAAAGTAAAAATGAAAAAATAAAAAGTTTAAAAATCGGTAAGGAACTGGAACGGCACCAAGTGAACAAACTTGGCAGAGGGCTATTAAAAGTAGCGATCAAGTTTGACGACGGATCCAGCTGGTCGTTTTTAGATGTAAAAAACATCACATTGCGGACGGTAGGCGTACCATGGGACAACACATCGAAAAGCAAAGAAAGAGGGACTACTCACTCCATAAAAGTCCTTGATTTTCCGTATATTTACCTGCATTTAAGATGACAATTGCACATTTAAATTCTTCATGAAAAGAGCTTTCATTTAAGTACCAACATGCCTATACTTTTAAGTCAGTGGGTCTGGCACTGCCAGACAGTGCCAGATCCACTGAAAAAGACCTGTGACCATAGTATGGAATGAGTTAACAGATCAGATGATCCTTACAAAGGTGAATGAGGTACATCCTCATGATTTCCTGCTGAAAAGGAGAATCAACTTAATGTATTTTGCCACTTTTGGTGTTCCCAATGATCTAAATGCTATCGTTTTCCGTACAATGAACATATTAAGTAATTTCTTTGCAGCAGGCAATGTGGTGTTTTTCAGATTATGTTACCAGGACGGACGGCGCTTCAATTATCTGGCATGATGCACCATCTATCAATGGTAACGCTATTATACAAGTGACACGCCTCCTATTATTACGCTGCAGGTCGGCCATTCCACGTGCTGTAAGTGCGGCATAGTGACCAACCACAGCTGCACAATCAGACACTGCCGCCGTCATTCTGACCAAGAGGCTACAATATCTGTATTATTATGACACATTATTGGTCACTGGCGATATTATCTGGACTAGGTCGGTACACTCTCCATTCAGAACGATGTTGCATTGATTAATCGCAATAGCATCGGGAATGATCGTGATAGAACATGGAATTAGTTTACCGTAGGTTAATAGCACAATGGTTCGATCGAGACCATGCAATGCACTGTCATGATGTGCCAAGGGACCATGGCAGTCTTTGTGGATTGAGACAGCACGACACCCTGTCAATAAGATAGGGCAGGGACCACGTGCAAAGATGTTTGCTGCGAGAGTACCATGACAATCAACGTGATTGGTGGCTGATTGGAACGTCCCTATCGCACAGTCTTATTGTGGTGGCTACCGCCATGCCTGTTCGTTTCATCTTCAAAGATGACCAGTGGAAACCTGCAACGTCATTCTCACTTATTGGGCTTGCTCTAGAATAACATGAGCATTATCCTTAAGTTTATCTGACTTTGCAAGTTGTTTTCCGTTATATGAGCCGGTATATTGCATGTGCGTGATTGATCCCGCATGTTTACACTGAAAATATCCCTGATTAGGTCACTTGACCTTCCATTGTCGCGAGAGCGTATTTCCATATTTGCCTGATTCCAGACAATTACAAAAATTGTTCATGGGACACTTTGACATCTGCTTCACAATGTAAACACAACATAGCACACGGAACACGGCCAGCCTCTAACCCGCTTCCAGCGCAAAGCAATCAAAAGCTCTATAATGGCCATGTCGTCTGCTTCAGTGTTTTACTTCCACATAACTTTCTATAAAACATTTTGCATATATGACATAATGGCATGGGTCAGTATTTCTGTTGCGTGTGGGTAGCCGATAATTAAAAGAAAAGCTGCTTTACAGTCCTATTGCCTGCGAAGCGGCCTTGTGCTATACAACTAGTAAACAAGAACATTAGAGTCTGCTTCGCAGGCAAACAGTCCTATTCTGACAAGGAAAATATTTACAAATATCAAAACGTTGTTTCTCCGTTGCATCAGCCGACGCAAACTAACTTATTGCACGTTCATAGCTGACAATATCACGTGACAGCATGGATTTAATACCACCAATACAGGGTTAAAAGAACACCGAAAATGGGAATCAAGGGTTCCTGTAATTGTGCTAAAAGAATCATCGTTCCAGGTATTTTCAGTACGTCCTTTTAACATAAATTGGCACGAAAAATTGACAAGATATGTTGTCATGTTACTGTGTTTCACTTTGAGCTGAACTGATCCCCTGACAATGGGACGCAATTAGTGCACATAACTGTGGCTGCGTTTTTCGGCATGCGACCAGGAATCATGAGAGAAAAAAAAAACAGCAAACAAGCAAATCATTGTCAGCAGACATCGACTCGAAACTTTTGCAGGTGATAAGGACCCTGTGCGAGAGGAACTTAGAGGAAAGGGTTGAGCCTGTACAGCTAAGTGATTTGAACAAAGGGTTTCACAGGATTGACAGTGGCATTCAAGGGTGCTGTGACTGTCTTTACACGGATGTTAACATACTCCTGTCCGACCTATCAAAGAAAATGGTGCAAATATCTACTGTCTTTTGTATGAGAATGCTGGATAATGGTGTTCACAGAAGGAAATGCCTTTATCATCCAAGGTTTGAAATGTCCCCTTGGTGAAATTCAAACGGAAACACGACAGGTGTGCATTGCCTCATCCAAACGCGTGCCTTGGTATAACAGATTCCACTGACTCCACGCAGATAGCGGATTGACATCGGCGCAACGAGGGAAAATAGATGGGTTCATTCTTACTTTCGTGGACATAAATTAAAGAAATCAGTGGTTGGCTGGTACCAAAAACCCTTAGCATCGCCCGCATGATATATCTATCTCCGCTGACCTACCGCCCATAACCATAATAAGACTGGACCCGTTGGTTCAAAGACGTAGCCTCCCGACCGAGCTGAAGAAAAAGTCCAAGATTAAGAAGTTTAGGTCTGGGTTTTACGTTCGGTTCCCCATAGAGGGCAGAATCCACAATAAAGCAGTTAAGCAGGTCTTATTTTTAGCTATGGCTCCTTTTACTGGATTTCCATTTGACCGTGTACCGATAATGACGGAAAATACATGTACTAAAGAAAATAAACGGCCATTTATACACACATGCACATATGTATTTGTATGCATGTACGTATGTATAGATAAAATAGGTTAGACAGTGACAGGTTACCTTATGGAGAGTAAAGAGTTTGGACTGCGGAATAAAGTAGCAATGACTAGGAAGTGGTTCTGGACAAAAATGCACAAGTAATATATATTCATATGTATATGTTCTAGTCTTTGTATACGAAAACTTTCAATTACCGACACTTTTTCTGCTGATGCTGAACTTTTTAGATATGGAGCATTGATACACATTCGTTTCCGCCGCCAGTGGGCTGACGTCAATCTTTGACATACATTCTAGAAAAAGAACATGAACACATTTTTTTTTTAATTTTACGCTTTCTCGTTGTGCATTTTCATATATATCTTTTCATCCACGCAATGTTCATTTTCAGATGATCATTGTTGTAAGAATATTAGTATGATGCTACAAGTTGATGGGTTATATTTACGTGAATAATGTGTCACATGGAACTTAGTTGTAGTGTATTGTATTGTACTTTTCTCTATTAAATGGCTGAGCCGCCATTCTTGATGTTATTTGCAATGAGTCTCATACACAGCTATTGTGGGTGACTTCAACACTAACTTGCTAAACATACCCACAAGGCCGAAACAGGTTGATTATCTCGGTGTTATGCTTTTAAATGGATTTTTCTGTCTAAAATGACGCTGGGCGCTGAACTTAGATTGGTCATTTTTTATAGTTTATCCCACGCGAAAAGATTCTCCTTGCCAGGCATCATCTTTACCGTCCTGAGATATTTCCTTTGTTTCAGTTGTATTAATCAAAGGATCCATAAGACCAACATCTCCAAATACGTGAAGGTAGCCAAGAAATATTCTTAATCTGTGCAAATGTTTTGAGACACACTTCTAGATAGCCATATTTCGCACCATTTAAACACTGACCTGTGAGCCGAATGTAAATTATAATATATACGAATATATAATCAATAAGGCCAAAGATACACTCCTGTCGGAGAAAACTGTCAAATTTAATAAAGACCGACATACCTAGGGATAACGTGGGTTATATTAAAATCCTTTAAATACCCGGAATGTCTTTACCAAAAATTTAAATTTTAAACCCCGGTTCTTCGGGATATTAAAATACGAAACAAAATCATGAGGTATATAAAATATTTTAAAACCGAATATCCCAGATCTAAAACATAATTATTTCTGTTCGCTATTTGAAAAGTTCAAGCAGTAAAGAAAAAACGTGGGATACTATCAAATCTATTGACTTGAACAAGACCAAAAACATTATCTTTGTTTGCTTTGTTTTTCTGATCAACAGTAAAAGTTTTAAAAAATATAAAAAAGCGACAAGAAAGAAATGGCGGATCATTCCAATGCACATTTTACATCAATCGGTAAAAAAATGAGCTGCCAAAACAGACATGTCAAATGTTTAAAAATGATCACAATATTTAAAAGAGCATTTTCAGTCTGTTTTTTCAGTTCCGGAAGGGGATGTTGATGCGATAACTCGCATTTTAAATAACATTAAGTCTAAAGTAGCACTGGCCACGGCGACCTATCGTTGAAACTTATCAAAGGCATTAAGCCATTCAATTCAAAGGCCCTAGCACTCATCATTACCCAATCAACACTGGTCAGGCCTGTTTCCTGTTTTCTTGGGGTTTTTTTTTTTTTTTTCTTTTTTTTTTTTTTTTTTTTGTTTGTTTTTTGTTTGTTTTTTTGTTTTTGTTTTTGTTTTTGTTTTTTTGTTTTTTGTTTTTTTTTGGTTCTTGTTTTTTGTTTTTTGTTTTTTATTTTGTTTTGTTATTCTTTATTACGTCGTGCACAAGCGATTATACCCTTTTGATTTAAACAATTTACTTTACAAAAGTATTTATGGTATCCAACCTATGCATTCAACCGAAGCCACTGCTTTAGAAGCTACAGACAAGATTTTTGGGTTTCTTAACTCGGAATAGTGCCCATCAGTGTGTTGAATCATGACTTTTCTACTTCATCAACATCAATATCATGGTATAAGCAACATCCATCTTAACTGATATAAAAGTGACCTTACAGATAAATCTCAATATGTTTCTTCCGACGATGTGAGTTCAGGCTCAATGAATCTCAAAACTGGTGTACTACAAAGGTCAGTGCTGGGCCATCTGCTCTTTTTCACACAAATGATACGTATGTCGCAACCACTAAGTTGAATTTTATACTGACGAACAACTCTTGTTATTCTTTGTAATTCTTCTTGTTATTCTATATATATATATATATATATATATATATATATATATATATATATATATATATATATATATATATATATATATATATATATATATATATGTATATATATATATACACATCTTTTTTTCGTATCATACATATGCAGTAGTTCAACCTATATGACGAGAGAGTTCAAATTTATTCAGTAATTTCAGAAGTACATGTACAAGTAATATTTTAAAAATGACTCCTTCGATCGCATGCGATCGCTGCAAGGAAGCCTCCCTCGCCCATTCTCCCACTTTAGGTATCTCACATTCTCGCAGCATATGGATAGATGGTTATTTCCATAGGGTCAGTCATCTTTTATCAGTGACTTTTATTTTGACCTCATTAGGATTATAATCGGATGAAACTTGGTCCAGTTGTGGCTGATGGATATGTTCATAAGGTCAAACGCTCTGACCTTTCGACCTTGAGGGTCACGTGTTATTGCAGGAATGTCCAACATGGTCCAAATCGGATGACAATTGGTTGAGTTGTGGCTCGATGACTATCTCAGACGCCCAAATGACATTGACCTTTGACCGTTAGAAGTCACATGTACGATGCAACGATGGCTATAATTTGAATTCATCATGATCCATAATGGATGAAAATTGATCAAATTACGCCTCCATGAGTATTTTAAAGGGCTAAAAGACCTTAACATTTGGAGATCACATTTGCATTACAAAATTGTGCATTGTTACAATACCTTCAATTTGAGTATGAACTAGATTACAATTGGACTAGAATTGACCGAGTTATGCCTCGATGGAAATTTCAAGGGGTCAAATGACCTGAACTTTTGACCTTTCGAGGTCACATGTAAAATAAAAATTGTGCAGCGATACACTTTACATATTTTCAGCCCGACTTGAAACAAATTGTATAAAGATTGACCGAGTTATGGTGTTTTTAGGGTGAATGACCTTGGCCTTGAAAAGTCTATGGTAATTATAAAGTGTGCATTATTACGTTCTCCAGGCATGGAGCCAACTAGATAAAAATTGGATGCAAATTGACGGAATTATGGCCAGTTGACTGTTTCAAGATGCCACACGACTTTGATCTTCAAGTCTTAAAGGTCAAATTTTGTGCACAGGTATGTGCGCTGATAAACTCCCATATTTTAAGCCCGATATGGCGAAAATTGTACAAAAAGTGACGTAAGTTCAGCAAGTTATTTCAGGTTGGAAATCTTTAGATCGCCAAATTACCTTGATGTTTGACTTCTTAGGGTAATATGTAAATTTGTACAGCTAGAATTATAGTTGAGCTATAGAACAAGCTTAATATCGCTCAAATCCGTCGATCACGTTTCAAGGTACACGCCGCAATGGGATTTTTAAAAGGCCATGGTGACCTCCAATTTAGGTAATGATCACAAATTGAATGCATCATCTAAAAAGATATTTATTGGAAGTGATTTTAGCGTTGGGCAATAGTGTTCCAAAAATCATTGACAACTCTGAGTTATGAATGAACAAATATTGACAAAATCTAAAACTGGAAAAGGTCGTGACCTTGAAAATATAGGTCAAGGCAACAAATCACAAATCAGATGCAAAACCGCAGTAGTCCAGTCAAGTGTATTCCCGCGAGATTGACCTTTAGATCGCTATTGGCCAAAGTTGAAACCATTTTTAATATAATTTCAGATGATACATTCAATTTGTGATCTTGACCTAAAGTTCAGGAAACCATTACCTACCTATAAAAAACATGTTTTGACCTGTGTCTCTTAAAGTTATCAACGGATTTGAGCGATGTTAAGTTTGTTGTATACCTCACCTTTAGTTGTAACAAAGCTAACTACATTTGATTTTGAAAGGTCAAAGGTTAAGGTCATTTTGGTGATCTAAATATTTTCACTCTGAAATAATTTACTAAACTTACGTCACTTCTAAACCAATTATCACCACGTTGAGATCAAAATATAGGTACTTTGACAGCGCACATTTTTTGCACGAAATTTGACCTTCAAGGCATAAACGTCTAGGTTGTCTGCAATTTTAAAATATTCAACTGGCCATAACTCGATCTATTTTAATCTGATTTTGATGTAGTGGGGGTCAATGCACGGAGAATGCATATAACGCACATCTATAATTACCATATGCTTAATAGGTGCAAAATGTATCGCCGCACAATTTGATCATTTACATGTGACCTCTAAAAAGTCAAAGGTCAATATCATTTGGCCCTTTGAAATATCCATGGAGCCATAACTCAATCAATATTCAATCTATTTGGACCATGTTGACGTCAATTCCTAGCTATTGTATTACAACACAATTTTGTTATGTAGATGTTACCTCTCAATATCAAATAAAGGTCAAGCTCATTTGGCCCTTTGAAATATTCATTGAGCAATAACTCAATCAATTTCGATCCAGTTTGGACCATGTTGGGGTCTAATTGTAGCTATTGGCACAATGCGCGACTTTGTAATTTATATGAGACTTCTAAAGGTAAAAGGTCAAGGTCAATTGCCCCTTTGGAATTTTCATTGAGCCATAACTCATCACATTTTCAGGCGATTTGGACCATGTTGGGTGCACATTATTGCTGTTGTAACACTGCACATTTGTTATATTTACATGTGACCTTCAAAGGTCTAAAAGTCAAGGTGCTATAAGGTGAGATGACTGAAGTTGGAGAGTGGCGGGGGTGGCTTCTTTTTAGCGATCACTTGCCGTCGCAGATGTCTTTTCTTTTGTCGTTAAAATGTGGGGGTTTTCTTTCTTTTTTTTGTGTGTGTGTTTTGTTTTTGTTTTTGTTTTTGTTTTTTTGTTTTTGTTTTTGTTTTTGTTTTTTTTTGTTTTTTTTGTTTTTGTTTTTGTTTTGTTTTTGTTTTGTTTTGTTTTTGTTTTTGTTTTAAACCGGCCAATGACCTTGACATTTAAACTTGACGGGGTAGGTCCTACTTAAGCCTTTGGGTGCCCGACGACAGCGATCCACAAAACTCAATATTATTATAAATGGCTGAAAACTTTCCGAGTTATACATCAGAAAATGATTTTTTTAGCATGCCGATCGGAGAAAAGTAAGACAATATCACTAACAATATATCCGGCGCATAACTTTAGTTTATATCACACACCCTGGTGAAAGGACGCCCCAGCAGGATTTCCGGTTTCTGAGGTTCCACACGTACAAAATTCACTATTTGAAAAATCGCCAAAATTTTCAGAAAATGGCCATATGACCTTGCCCTCCAACTCGGAAGCCATATGTTCTAATAGACAAAATGTGATGAGGGCACCAAGGCTCCCATATATAGTTAGTTTGCCCAGATGGGATTGCAGATTAGCGAATGACGGTAAAAAATAAATAATTGACAGTATGACCCGATCTCTAGGAAGTCTAGGTTTCGGTGCCCGAAACGGTAGATCACTAGTATGAGTGTTTGTAGAAGGTGTTGGGAGTAAAATTTTGTTCGGAGATGCAAATAGTGACCGAGAAATAAGAAAATCATAATAGATCAAAAATTAATTAATGGTTTTGGACTTCTTGGGGGCAAGGAACGTCAATGGTAAAGGTCCTTCGTGGGGCTGCCAGAAGGACCGGTCCCAATTAACGAGTATATGTATATACGGCAAAAACAGTATAAGCCCCCCCCCCCCCCCCAAGGCTGTACAAAAACATATCATGTGAGTTCACATATTCAACTACCCTGTGCAGAGATCCACAACAATTTTTAATCTGAGTAAACGGAAAAAAAGAAGAAAATTCTCTGCTATCACGAGCATCTATGAGCTCAGTGATGATAAGATTGGCCTGCGACAAAGTTGAGAGCAAACCTCATGGATGGACATAATTGTTTAAGTTACGCACTTGAGACCAGTTTTCAACGAAATACAATTTGCTGCACAATAGTATGCATTAATTGGACCTAAGAAGACATTTTCCGAAAAAAAGTAGAAACCTGTTGTGACGTTGAACTTCGACAGGTACACAGAAAGCAAACTTAGTAACCTATAATGTGTATTGATTAGAACATTAACTCATTCCATACTATGGTCCCAAGCCTTGGGCAGTGCCAGAACCACCGACTTTAGACTAAAGGCATGTTGGTACTTGAACAAAAGCTCTTTTCATGAAGAATTTAAATATGCAATTGTCATGTTAAATCTAGGTAAATATACGTAAATATCAGGGACTGGTATGAAATGAGTTAAATAAACATCTGATGCATTTCCTCCATGCTGTAAAGAAACGTGAAACACACGGATTAGAAACGATCCCAAAGAACGCACGCATAGACTGACAACAAAAAGATTTGAACAATTTATATTTTACGCTGGAAAATGCATGACCAAACTAGGACACAAGAAAATTACATCTGCTGATAAGGTCACTAATCGTGTGATCGACCTGACATTTAAGCATATCACTGCCAACCTTAGTGCCAAGGAACAAATCACTCTCAATAAATGCAATAGTGTCATCGTCGAGATATAAATTCTCACGACAGGCTGTTTTTCTGCCGAAAACTACCAATTTGCTCTAAGAGGGGGTTGAGCGTAACAAAATATTCTTCACTGAATTTATTGCATATGGTCATCATTTTTCGTAAAGCTGCTGTATAGAGATCTAGAAGAAAGACATCGTTTGCATCACTGACGACACCAATAAATTTGTTACGGATAGAAGGCCCAAGGCCAGCTGACTTCAGGTGAATAAGCAGGGCATCATAACACAAGGTAAATAAGAAGGGAGACATTACACCCCTTTGTTTCATTTCATCATGCACACCAAAGGAACGAGTTAAGTAGTTTGACCAGCGTACTTTCACAGCCTGATATGTATTAAATAATGCAAGAAAATGGACTAGCAGTGGATATAAACCTTTTTGTTTCAACAATTTGAACAACCTTACATGTTCAAACGGGTAAAAAGCGTAAGAGGCATCAGTAAAAGTACTGACCTTCAGTTTGCTTATGAACGCCACCGTTTCAAGTTCAATGTGGTTTCCTTGACAACGAAGTGATTTATAATTAGAGAAATATACCGACGGACAACCAAACAATGTTTAGAACTGGCTATCATCTGCCAAATAATCATCAAATATATTAAAAACTAAATATAAGAATTTCCATTTTCCACGGCGAAAAGTTAACGTCCACTTCAACATCAAACTAAATAATATTGCCATTGAGAGAACGGAATGATTTAGTTTCCCAGGCCTAATTGTGCATATAAAATGCTACTGAGATGCACAGATTGATAGCATAGGCTATAAACTTTGGAAAACCAAATTGACTTATGTAAAAACTTCATATAATTATGTCGACTTATAGTTCAGAAAAACATCGCCTCCATTCATTAATTTCAACCCAACAATGAGAGAAAAGTTACATACAGCGAAAGGCAGAGACTTATTAATTAGCTAAACATAAACATCCATCTGCCAATACCAATGTGAAGAAACAAATCTCACTCCTGACTTGAGAAGGGCATTCGCCGATTAGAGGAAGCTGGTTATGTAGTTAATTGCTTATCTACAATTTCCTGCTATTTTCACCCCATCTAAAGTACTGCATCCTTGCCTGGGACAATTCGTGCACCTGAATTTTCAAACTACAGAAAAAAAAAAAAACACAGTCATCAGACTAATGCACCATGTAAAATAGAGCCCACACACTGAACCTCCTTTGAAAACATTATAACTCGGAAAAGTCCATGATGTGTTATATGTCAAAGTTGTGGAAATTTGCTTCAAGTAGGCCAATGACTCATTGCCCGAGCACTTCAAAAACATCTACGCTGAAAACCGGTTACCATGCCATCTGTACTCGATAAGACACCCCCATGTATTAAAATAAAATATTCATCCACTTCGTATGTGGCTTCTTGACTTAGGTCAAATCAAACGTTAACAACAATTATTCAAACACTTGTACCATTATGAACTGTTACATTTGCCTTTTCACTCCTCTCAATGGTTCATTTAATCTCATCACCTCTTCTTGGTCCTAGGTTTTCCACATATTCATTAGGTTGCACAGAATGTGTCATATCTTTTTCGTGGATACATGATATTATATCTTAACCTGACTCCCCCCCCCCCCCGATTTTCTTACATGAAATATGTTATGATATTTTATACTATGAAATGCTCTGTACCAAGCTGTTTGTAACGCTCGTTATATTATGCATTTTTAAATGCACTATGTCAAAAAACAAAAAAAAAACAAAAAGGCAAAAAAAAAAAAAAAAAAAAAACAACAAAACAAAACCGTTCTGGGGTCTAAGTTCTGAGCTTTGGCACTAAGATACAGTGACATGTCCGCACGTTCCCGGAATCGTTGTTACAGATACCATGTTTGATCATTACATTTCTGTTACTAAGTAACACTGACTTTTCATAGTTATGTCTGTGTGTAAACACAGACATTCTGTTTTTGCTTCTTCTTCTTCTTCTTCTTCTTCTTCTTCTTCTTCTTCTTCTTCTTCTTCTTCTTCTTCTTCTTCTTCTTCTTCTTCTTCTTCTTCTTCTTCTTCTTCTTCTTCTTCTTCTTCTTCTTCTTCTTCTTCTTCTTCTTCTTCTTCTTCTTCTTCTTCTTTGCCAGCAATTTTGTCCGACTATTTTCTGGGACATTATTGCACTTAAAAACTTCACACTTGGTAGGATTATACATCCAAACAGGAAAGAGGAGGCTGAGTACATTTACAATTATACAAATTAGGGGCATTTAACTCATTCCACCCTAATGACGCTTTTTCCCGCCAATATCAAAATGTTGTCTGCTAATTGTATTTTACTAATTTATGGATTATTTTCCAAAATTTCGGATGAAACTTGCATGGACGATCATTTCAAATTATATACCCATAGTCAACAGCTTTCCTTGGGGCGCTCTGTGTGCAGTGTGCCAAGGAGAGCTCTTGACTCGGTCTTCTATCAGGGTGGAATGAGTTACAATTGTAAATCTCGAATGTCTTCGAACGTATTATAGGTAGAGATGTCATTTAAACTTCTATTTATAGGTTATGCTGTAATGCATTATGGGTACAGATGTCTTTCAAACTTCTATTTATAGGTTATTCTGTTGGTGCATATAGTGAAACACAAACTGAACCTGTAGAATTTAAATATTTGCTAATACAGGGCACTAGAAAAGTTTAAATGTTAGATATGTTCAAAATTATGATAGAGAAGGGTGCCATTGCAGCTTCTATTTACAGATCTGTGTTGTACTAACTTGCATCTAATAAACTACAAACAATCGTTAGGGGCACTTTAACAGTATAAATATTGAATATCTTTAACCGTATTATAGGAAGTGTTGCCATTTCAACTTCAATTTATTTTTTTGCGCCATTGGCCCATGCAATAAACCACAAACTGAAGTGGCAATTTTTAAAACTTTTGCTAACTAGACCCACCTGAAAAGTTAAGTGTTGATTATCATCAAAGTTATTATGGATAGAGGGACCATTCACAATTTAATGCATAGGTTTTTCTGAATTTGCATCTGATATATCAAAAACAGAAGTTCTAGCATTTAAATTTATTCAAGCTTTAGAGGAGCACAGACAGATTTTCTAGCTTACTTCTAGATTTACTTTAGTTCTACTCAAATGGCATATTCGTTGTTGCTTGTATTCCTCTTCTGAAATGTGCATAACGGTTCCCTGGGCAACTCCACTTTCAATTGTAAACGGAAACCGAAACTAATTGGTTCGTTAATTCGTATTAAGAATGTTCAAAATCGAATTTTTAACAATGATTAATTTAATTTATTCAATTAATGAAATAGATTGCCAAAATTTATAGAAAATTAAAATATACATTATTATGTCCCTTCCCGTTGACTTTACTATGTAAAATTATAATAATTATGTGAATTTCTACGTTTAAAAATGTTAATCATTTATTTTACACAGGTATTTAAAGAGTTTCTTCTTCTTCTTCTTCTTCTTCTTCTTCTTCTTCTTCTTCTTCTTCTTCTTCTTCATTTTCTTTGTTATCATTAGCATCATCTTCAGTCGCACGCCCACAAGGTCATGCTCTATAATTTTTTTCCGACCTGGCTCCCGTAGAATTGCATGTATGCCATTTATTCTGCGGATATTTACCCAATCACTTCACAACGATCGTGTACAATAAGAGCTTAAAGCTGCAATTGTAATAAAACTTGAAAGAAAAAACAAATTTAAACCCAGACTTCTTCAATACTTACCGATCAGTTTCCAACTTGCCATACATATCAAAACAAATTAAAAGGATCGTTGCCTCACGTCACTTGTGGCCTAATCAACCATACTAGTCGACAAGAAAGAATCCCACAGAATTGAAAGTGAATCCTGAACTTATAGCCCATGCCACGACTGGCTAACTTGAATTCTCTCCTGTTTTAGCTGCCAAGCTATCTAGTAGAGAAACTACACAGAGCTCAGAACTGTGGCGCTGGAATCGTGACAGGTGAAAGGAAATGCTACCACATCACCCCTGTCCTGACAGAACTACACTGGCGTACTGTCAAATACAGGACTGAGTGTAGGAGTCCGATGTTGTCATTACATGGAGAGCTCCCTTCCCACCCTCACCCCCCCCCCCCACCAATATTGCAGAGACTTGATAACGCCATGCTCCGCTTTAATCCCGATATCTGCGATCCCACCTGCTTGAAGAGCGAGTCTTTTCGGCTGTGGTGCCAAGGCTGTTGACCAGTTGTCATTCGTGGAGCATCTTCACACCAGCCGCTTGTATGATAAAGCTGTAGATCCGTCTATTTAACGCTTTCCTGCTTGGAATGGGACTGAGTCAATAATGGCTTTTCTCGGCGCGGGTTGTTCCAATTGCACCGGACCAATGTGAAAGTTGTTCATCCGGAACATACCACCATGAAAGGACTTATCAACCATCCTCACCAAAAATGTTTTCTGTTAATATGAAATGTTAGAAAACTCATCAAAACAGACGCGAATTTACGTCCGGGTGTTCATGGATAATTTGAGTCGGAAATGCTTGTTATTTCAGGTGTAACTCCATCTGTGGCGATTCTGTGAACAGAGGAAAGACAATCTACCGATTAACCGCACATTATGGAATTAAATATACCCAGAGATCAATTGTTTTTCTTCTAAAAAAGCGCCGCCGTTTGATGACAATTTTGAGTGTCTGCAGTTGATGGAGGCACTTTCTTCCCTTTCTGAGCTCCAAAATTGACATTTAAAATCCTAATATCATCAGGGAAATATATGGGTCCCGAAGTTAAAAAAAACTCTTATCTTTCCATCCTCATTACGATTGGGAAGAATCATTGATTTGGATTTGAGCTAAACTGTTTCCAAAAATGAAGCACTTTTCGGAAAATCTATTATGCGATATTCACAATTAAACCTAATCAAGCAGATTTGCTGACTTCATGAACTACCCAGCCCATTAAGAAGGGTGACTTAATGATAATCCTACAAACTCCGTCCCAATTTTGAACGAAATGTTTATCACCTATGTCCAAGATGAGTACTGCAGGAGATAACCATCTCACAACAGGGGATCCAGGCTTGCTATCTCTGTCACTCCTGGCTGGTGAACGCATGCTTAACTATTACTACTATTTGAACCATAAGGTTGAAAATACCAGACTTTGCGAACGGGTATTTTCGGAAATAGTTTCTAGGTACCAAGAGGGTAGACAGGTGTCATGGCCATATTGTAAAGAGATTAAAGCTATTTTTGATAAGACAGGTATGGATTGGGCAATGGTCAGCAATAATAAGGATTAGCTACCCGTATATAAGAGGCTCAGGCTCCAATATTGGTATAAAGATTTATCTTAAGAAAATTAATTCGAAAAGTTCTTTGGCCATGCACAATCGCTACAATTTTTCAACCTGTGCAGAGAAATATATTTTTAATATTAAGGATCTCCGTAGAGTCCAATTGAAATTGAAATTCCGTACGGCCACCTCAGTACTTAATGCCGACCGTGAACGTTGGGACAAGAGTGATGGGAAATGTAGGTTTTGTCGTTCACATAGGGAGGACTTTTTTCATTACTTCTTTACATGTCCTAGATATTCTCTCTCTCTCTCTCTCTCTCTCTCTCTCTCTCTCTCTCTCTCTCTCTCTCTCTCTCTATATATATATATATATATATATATATATATATATATATATATATTGAAGAAAAAATGGCTGGGTGTAGTTTATCCGAACCATGGGTGAAATGTATTGCCTAATGGTTGACTGTAAAGCTATATGTGCATTTTCTGCTTGATGACATAGCGCTGCACCATAAGCACCAGGCATACTGTGTCTTCCATAGTGCATGCTGCCTTTAACAGATGCCATGAGTAGACGTGCCCAAGGTGACTGATAGATGTGTGGGACCCGCTAGTCATTCATAATGAACATATATGTTTTACAGTATTCTGCTATTTGGTTCATATTTATTCCATTTGTATAACAGGCAGCGCTCAGTGTCGCACTCTTGGATGCTCCTCCGCTACAGCCCCGGCAGACGGCGCCACCGATGTAAGTGGAGGAATAATAATAATAATAATAATAATAATAATAATAATAATAATAATAATAATAATAATAATAATAATAATAATAATAATAATAATAATAATAACAACAACAATAATAATAATAATAATAATAATAATAATAATAATAATAATAATAATGATTATGATAATAATTATGAAAATAATAATAATAACAATGATGATTATGATGATGATAATAATAATAATTATTATGATAATGATAATAAAAATAATAATAATGATAATAATAATAATGATAATAATAATAATAATAATAATAATAATAATAAAAATAGTAATAGTAAAATAATGATGATAATAATAATAATAATGATGATGATGATGATGATGATGATGATGATGATGATGATGATGATGATGATGATGATGATGATGATGATGATGATGATGATGATGATGATGATGATGATGATGATGATAATTGTATGACAACAATCAACAACACTCATTCAAGCTGTGATTGTATGTGGCTCTCATGTTGGCTCCGGGAAACTTGTAATTAGAGAAGGACACCGAGGTGCTTAATTTGTGCTTAAAAATAAGTACTTGTTATGTTGAAAAATTGTCATTACATCTTTTAAAAAGTGGATGGAGTCAATTTGCAGTTTTAACGCTTACTACAGGATACCTCGAACACCCTAAAAACTTTAATTCTGGTTAAAATATAAAGCATATCTACCTACGCTCTTAGATCGCAGAAGCCTGTGAAACGCAAAATACAAAAAAAAAAAAAAAAAAAAAAGAAAATAGAGCCACAACACGCAATAAATGCCAAAACGTAGAACTTTGTCAACCTTGCTGGTGCCGTTACTAGGAAGAGGTAGTTTGCGCCAGTATAAATATGACACTGCCAATCCTATTTATCGGATGATACAACTAGAGCTACTTGTTTGTTGCAGTATGAGTCAGTGCACAATATCACACTGTTAATAATATAAGTGGGATGGTGATATTATTGGAGCTACCGGAAGGTTCTAGTTGGGTCACGCAATATCACTCTGAATACCGTTAGTATCAGAATGATTATTCTGACTGGAATTGTTAGGATGTTGCTTGAGTGTATTAACAACAGAACACTGTCAATCACGTAAGTGTCATACTGACCTTACTAAAATTATAGATTATTGGGTTCTGTAGTATGATTCAAACTGCCTGCATAACGATAATACTATTCTGCTGAAAACGTAAATCAGTGGCTGATTGGTGACAACCTTCATGAAAATATGTTTATGATATACATATATGAATATGCTTTTGTCCAATGGTCTTTAATTTTTCACTGCTCGCTGTATTTTTTTTTTTAAAGGTGTCAAACAATACTTGAAGATTATAACCTCTGTAAAACAGTGATATTCTATAAACTGGAGGGTAAACAATAAAACGCAAAACTTAGATCTCTTGTGTTCCATTTACTTGTAAGAAATACTAGAAATAAGTCTTTTTCTGATCAGGCATCATCTACTTCCTTTATTGTGTGCAATATTTAGGTACTCTTGTGGCTTAAAAATGCATAAAGTACAGATTCTGTGGTCCAATCACATCTGCACACAACACAAGTTGTAAGATGATGCAGAGCATTCAAAATGTTCCTTGAGGGCACTTTGAATATAATCATTGAACCGCTCCAACAATGCGGAAACAACTATGGCTCATCAGTAGTTTAGATCATACAAATACTGTCCATATACATATGGCAGTTTTTGTCGTGACACTCCTACAGGAGTACGTCAAACAAAGTGTCCATGGGCGAGTATGCCGCGCTCTAAATGGCACTAATTTTCCGTGTGTTATCTGTTAGACTGGTATAAACGCAGAAAAAAAAACGTCATTTCAAATTATTAGTTCTTATCATCAGCACATCTTGCAATATAACTCCAGATGACCATTTCAGTTTTTAAGTGGTATCGCTGTCTCTCCTCTCAGTTGTGTTAAAAAAAAAAAAAACGAGACCAGATAAATATGAACGACGCAGATAAGATAAAATGTTTCGTGTAAATTGTACACTGAAAAACGACCCTTCGAAAGAGCGAATAGGGAATGAAGGACTACGTTGTAAATCACGATGGTAAAAGCGGTTTTCCTCAAACGTCATGCCACATCATAGTCTGAATTATTTAACCCTTCACCTAGCTATATGAAATGATGCCCACAGCGATTTGCAGAGAAAATTTCACCAATTTCATCATTTTCATTTTTAGTTGACATAAACTTCTCAGACACAATCAATTCTGAACACCACCAATGTTTCACTCATTCGTAATTTGACTCGGTTATTCAAATGTCTCATTCGTAATTTGAGGTCAGGTTATTCAGAGATCTTATCAGCTTTTGAAGATAACTGTGCGAAGGTCCCAGATTTATTATTATTATTATTATTATTATTATTATTATTATTATTATTATTATTATTATTATTATTATTATTATTATTATTATTATTATTATCATTATCATTATTATTATTATTATTATTATTATTATTATTATTATTATTATTATTATTATTTGAAACATGCACTAAAGTGTATATCACTTGAGATTTTACATAATACCCAAAGATGTAACTTATAATTTAGAACACAATTTGTCAATATTTTCAACCAGCAGCTCAACTATATTGATCCCATAAAGACACAGTTCTACAGAAAAAATGTAATGATCCCATAAAGACACAATTCTACAGAAAAATTATTATGATCCCATAAAGACACAATTCTACAGAAAAATTATTATGATCCCATAAAGACACAATTCTACAGAAAAATTATTATGATCCCATAAAGACACAATTCTACAGAAAAATTATAATAATCCCATAAAGACACAATTCTACAGAAAAATTATTATGATCCCATAAAGACACAATTCTACAGAAAAATTATAATAATCCCATAAAGACACAATTCTACTGAAAAATTATTATGATCCCATAAAGACACAATTCTACAGAAAAATTATAATAATCCCATAAAGACACAATTCTACAGAAAGTCAACCTGGATCTTTTGTAGAATTGAACTTGCTGAAGACAGGTCGGCACTTTTGTCCTACCATAGTGTCGCTTGTGATATGTTGGGAATTCCATTACAATGGGATTAGGGAGGCCCACATTTCAGTATAACGATTGCTAGGACAACATATTAATTTTTGCCTGCTTTCCATCAGCTTGAGAGAAAAAGAGAAAAAAGCAGACAGATCTTCTTTGTATGATAACCTAGGCTAGCGATCATCATTGGGTTCATGTCATCAGACAACAATATCAGGCGATGATGACATACATTTGCATCGTAACTCAGGAAAACACATATACATCTTATATTTCTCCACATTATTTCTAGTCCATTTTTAAAGCACACTGTAACAAATGATTGGCTTGAATGCTCTTACAATGAGTTTCTTAGACGTGAGAACAGATAAATTCCCGCCGATCTCTCAGCCAAATGATCGTAAAACCAAAAGAAAATTGAAAGAAAAGAAGAAAATGGCGTTTAGGGGAGAGTGGGAATGATTGGCTGACCCCATGTAGTATCAGAATTTTTATCAGCAGTGAACAAAATGTGGTCAGGTCTGCATGCAACGCATGCCAGCCGGCGAGACTAATCAATCAATTGATGAATAACAATGAAATTGCAAATTGCCAGATAGTGTCAAAGTAACAATCGCATTGCTATATATGGGTTGTCGTAGACACAAGCGAGTCGAAATTCACCCTATAGATCTCAAGTGTTTTTATTTATGTCAGTGTGTCGCGTGCCAAACAGTAATTGGTGTGTTTTAGATTCTTCGTGTTGGGCGCAGAAGTGGGCCCTTGATCTGCAGTCACTACATCATCCGGGACACCAGACAACGCCTTAGAGTATTCGAGGCTGATAGTCACTATAATACAACTTGATTTCTCTTGCAAGCAGAAGAAACGAAATGTGTTCATTCCGCTCACGAATATTTAGTGATCGTTTAACTGGTCAAACCTCAATAGATTATATCTATTGACCAGCCGTGCCAGCAAAATAGATTCCAACACTACCATTGAGAATTCATGCAATGCTTGTTTGGAATAACGACATTATTTTGCTCAAATTTGATTCAACAGAAATTACTAAAGTGAATAGATAATGGCGTGGCTGACAATTGAGACTCTTGAGATGGTGGAGTTGCACTCTTTCTCATGTCCTAACTACTATGCGTTTTCCTGCTTTCAAATGAAACGCCAGCATTCACTGAATGCGTCAGAAGAATCAGTCAAACCATACAGAGGAATAAAAAAAAAAATACAATTCCCCGCTCAAACCGGTCCATGGCGACCAGCAATAGATAGTGTAGTCTGCATCGGTCTTTTTCACATTTTTTCCTAAAAATGCTCTAGCTAGGAAGACAGAACCCTCAAATGTTACCAATTTGCAAAGGACTTTCTGTATGGCACTCGATGCGTTTGAGAGTGCGGTTCATTCGGGCATTTTACAGTCAACAAAGAGTTAACACATTGCTGTGTTCATTTGGTAGTGAACCCTACAGACGATCAATATATGTCCAAGTGAATGTTGTTTGCAGCACGGACCTGCGGTGTTTTTCCGTTGCATTTGTATTATATTTACACAATAAAGGACTTTGTGTAATGGAACGAAGTTAAGGTGGAGTTATTTCAAACAAAATTCTAATTGCTGCCGAATCAATTGTAGTGCGACGTAAATGAAATGTGGATTTTGAAGGCATAAACTCCGTTTATTAAAAAAAATGCGTAAAAGTTCCTGTTGGCTGTAACTATTTGCTCTAACTGTAGTAAAAGCGCTAGACATTTTTCAAATGTTAAAAGGAATATGAAGGTCCAAGTATCTGTAGATCTTTATAAGGATTGAACACAGAAAAACAACAATAATAATTATTCAACATTTCCATTTTTTCAAGTCTCCGAATAAGCATAAATTAAATTTTACGATTTGGTTTTGCACATCTTTTAACACGACCACCCCTCCTTATAAAAAAAGTCTCGAGTATGGAAGTATAATCATGCCAATTTTGGACTTTCTGTGCGTGGTAGGAGCTTCAAAAAAATTGCGGACATATTTGCTGAGAAAGAAAGAAAGAAAGAAAGCAAGCAAGAAAGAAAGATATAGAGAAAGAAAGAAAGAAAGAAAGAAAGAAAGAAAGAAAGAAAGAAAGAAAGAAAAAAAGAAAGAAAGAAAGAAAAAAAGAAAGAAAGAAAGAAAGAAAGAAAGAAAGAAAGAAAGAAAGAAAGAAAGAAAGAAAGAAAGAAAGAAAGAAAGAAAGAAAGAAAGCATGCCTGCGTTGGCATACAGATATAAACATGAAATAAATACTATTTTGGTGGGGAGCACATGGTGTGAAGCAACTTGCATTACCAGATTGATATTTCTATTTCAGGAAGGCTTCTCCCAGGCCTCATGATAAATCGTTGGACACCATAACTTGAGCTCCTTTGTGGTGATCTTTACCATAATAACAGTACCATGTAAAAAGGTTTTTGCAGGGCTCCCTTTCGCTTCTACCCTAGCAATACAGCGGAAAATGACTCTTGACCGGCATCTTGCACGGCAGTCTTCTCAATGATGATAGCAACACGACTCTATACGTCAAAAAGACAACTGGCAATGGGCATAATGACAACTCAGTTACAGTAACCAAGTGTAAAGCCGTCAGATCAAACAAACGTTGGAATTAATTACAATATTAATTCCTAAAGTCACATTTGCTCAACCGATTTTTGTGACCAGATTTTTTTTGTTTTAAGCTGTTCCTGAACAGGAAAATAACATTGTAGACATATCATGCGATCACTCAGACTGTCGTTTGCTTATCGGTCCGTTGCACAGTCAGATGGCTTTTTAACTGCCACACAACAGAGGCCCTGGGAGAGGAGTATTACTCAACATGAAAGAAACATAGAGTGATCTGTCACTGACGATGTCTAACACACAGGAGGTATGCTATGCCTCTATATCTCAGTTGCTGATTGTCCATGTTGAATCACTATTCTAGAAATACACTAGAGATTCTTGCAAAAGATTGGCTTTTTGAACATTTTTAGGATGTGTTTTAACATCATTTAAAAGTGGCTATTAAGGACATAAAATCTTTCATTGTGGAGACGAGAAAGTACAATATTCAGGCAGACCGGAAATACTACGATACTAAGGAAATCATACGATCTCAATGTACTCTTATCTGCAATCGACGACCAACATGTGATTTGCCCTCGTGATCAAGATGTCGCCAGAGAAAGCCAGCTAACGTTCACGAATCAACCGCTTCAAGACACCTGGAAGGCTTGAAGCGCTGTGAAAGGTAGCTAGCTTTCACATCATCTCCCAAGCCATGACCGAGACCTCGCTTTTCTGTCTTGAGCGAGATACTTTTCACGCGTGAAAAGTAGCTCGCTTCCTGAGCATGCGCACTTGAGAACTTAAATTTCGTGGTTCCAACTGCCGTTTTTGCCCGATTAAAATGCTGTTGCCCTTAGTGCCTGGGTAACATTATACGGAATTTTATCTTTATTAATAAATTGTTCAAATTCCCTCTGTTCAATAGTCGTGTTCTGCACTGTTAGATTTTCGCTATGTATGGCAATAGCTCACTATTTCATGAATATAGCTGTGACTCAGTCTCGTGTCAAGTCATTCCAGCGACCCGCAATAGCCCATCCATGAGCGATAATTGGTATACAATCATACAGAAATGAACACTTTCTGGTGTTTTGTTAGGGTACCAGTGTTAACTAATATCGTCCGGCTCTGATTCCACGAGGTAAGTTTTATGGCGAGGTGTGTCTCGGAGGGAGCTGAGTGCTTGAGCGTGAGGCAACTTTTACGCGTTAAGACGATGAGGAAGCTTCAACACCACTTGTGAGGTCCCGGAAGCAAGGTCGCCATGATGCTGCCCCCTTTTTAGTGCTTTTTGTGAGGCACGATATGTTCCTTTCCTTTCAAGGTATGCAAATGAAGTTTTCGTTCTAGACTATGGCAGAAAAATTAGATCGTGTAATACCTAATTTTACCAGGAAGGTAAACTGAGAAATTTTGTTTGTAAGTTAATGCTTGGCCTTACAAATGCATATTGGCGGAAACTGCTTCCACTATAATCATACATTTCACTGAACCAATATATATATATATATATATATATATATATATATATTGGTATAGAGATCCGTATTTATTGCATTTTACGACCTCATTTTAGAAACAATATAAAGTTTCAGAACAAATACCTACATACGCCAAGGGTGTTATCTTAGCTACAGAACAAGGACCTACATGCGGTAAGGATGTTATCTAAGGTACAGAACATGGACCTACATGCAGTGAGGACATTCATCTGAGCACGACTCATTACACGTGAAGCCCTCTCTGTACGGTACCGGTAGTCAGATGCCTAGCTTTATTTTATGGGGTGGTCATTCCCTCAAATCTTTCATAAAGGATATTGGTTTGCGCCTGACCTGGGCTCTTTCTCATCATCCTGGCTCTCCTACAGCGGCCGCCTCAGCTCTTAAGGACGATAGTCTATCAATAAACTGCATAGATCTGTGAAGATGACCACTTTAAAATAGGGCTCTGTCAAGTGCGGTGATCCCGACGGCCTGCCGCTGCACCCTCCATACATCAAACACGGGCTTAATATGGTTTTCTTGATCACTAAACCAACAGTATTTCATCACCTGAAACCATGGGCAAGCTTGTCCACCTAACATTGCTTCCCACAGGATATTTATCTATCACATGTTGCCGTTAATCAGTTCCCGTGGCAGTTGGTTTGCCCCCGACGTGCCACTAGTGACTCCGTGGGGCCGGGGTTTGCAAGGAAGATTTACGCTTTACCCTGAAACCCCGTCCGTGACCTAGGTTCCCAGATCAAGTTGGCGCGATAAACCTTACACAAACATATGATTTTAGCTGGCCAGACAAGCCTCGTATAATAAGGCGAGTGCCCGGGTGAATGCAGTAGGACAATCCATTGCATGCAAGCCAAACCACTTTCAGGAGTGTGATGTGTAATAGCACGCGATCAGGATTCGTTTTCTTTGAATTCGTAGACCAGGTCATCAAATAGAAAGTGTATGATCTCAAAATCAATTCATCTCAGCATCATAAATTCAGTTATCACGAATACCTTTCAGCAGTCCAGTTTCAATGTCATCCCCTGTGCATTCAAAATAGTCTTCATTTCTCTGTTTACATACAATAAGTCCAGTTTTCTTAGGGATCCTCACTGGGTCATGTGAACTGTACGGGTCTATCTGAGAGCCATGCTTCAGCCTTGCTGTCCACCGCTAAATTTAGCACCCCTGTGTTGCATTACACCAAAACAATCCCAACCCTTAAACCGCTGATTTAAGACTGAGTCAACAGCAAAGTGTCCAGAGAAAAGCTGTTAACTAGACTTCGTTTTGCTTTAGACTAGGCTTGCTGGTATTTGAATGAAAGTTATCTTCATGAGGAATTTGAATCTCTTAACCATTAATATATTATTTCACGGTAATGAGAAAACGATTGTAACCGTGATTAGCATTTTGATGGTTAACTTTAAGTTTAATTTCCAATACCACAATGGAATATGCACTTGTTCCAGTGTCTTTCAAAACAAATCAGCAGACCAATGACAACATGTATTTATGTGCACCTTAAGTTACATTGTATGGCAAAGTATTACTACCTAACTATTAATCAGCTCTTGGTCACAGCCAATGGATCTGCCAGTCTAAACATACACAACTCTGGCCGAACTATGGTCAGTAAATGGATCCAATATGACAACCGCTAAATCTGCTATGCCATCGTAAGGTCCCAATAAATCCGTATTAAGTAATGCATATCGGACTGAATGTGACCTTTACAATTCGGTTATGTTCAAAATAAAAAGAAATCCTTGTACTGTCTGTACCATGATTTACGTCTTAGCAAAAACAATTCCGACGCCATGCATCATAGTTTGGTCAGACTTATGACAATGAATGACGCCTTGAGTGATCAAAATTAAAAAAAAAAAAAAAAAAAAACAGCAATGATATGTTTGTAAAGATGGCAAACCGCAACGTAACCATTAATTCCCGGTGAGTGTTTTCTTCAAAAAAACGCGATCATTCCACATACAAATCAAAGACGTAAGCCCCTTTTGTGTGCTTTTTTCATCATGTTGACATTAGGAGCTCAAACACTTTGTCATACAGGCCAAAACAAACTTCTCTTTGGTTGGTGCCGTGTCCCAGTAGAAGGTTAACTATAGATGTACACCAGTCACAGGGTTAACAATAAATATACATCTATCGGTGTGCTTAAATAATGACTGAAATCTGTGATTGCTGCATAAATACATTAGCATCTTCCATTGTTAAATTGCCAAACATTATCCACATGATTATATCACAGGCTACTAAATACGACCGCATCTCCTCCATCATGACACTCTGTAATGCTGATTTGAATAATATTCCTGAGAAACATCTCCTTAAGTATCAAAACGTCGTGCAAGACAAGATCAATGGAGTTGCTGTAATTATGCTTCGACCTTTTGCATTGTTCCTCCATTTGCTTACCATAATATGACTAATCAAAATTTTTCTTCACAAAATTAAATTAGCAAAAGCTTCAAGTGAAGAATGGATGGCTATTTGCGTATCCTATAACAAATACATGGAATCAACGCACGTACATTGCCCTCGTTCCCATCTGTGCCATACACTTCTACAGAAGGCATAGCCCAGGACGAATAATGATTGGTGGTAATGCCAGCGGCACTGGAAGCAGCAAATCACATTTCTTTTTTCACAAAGTGGAAAGGATTGTTCATATCCGCTCTTAATAGATAATTTAGGGATTCTATTGATAAATCTGTTTTTTAATACATTCAATGATAAATGTTCGCTGTTTCGATCACCAGCTGTCATAAACCCGTGTCTGCTCTTTTTTTAAGTACTCCACTTACATTATCCAAACATTAAATCACGTCAACTTTGAAAAGGGGAAAAGTGTTGCCTCATGGCGCACAGGTGTCTTTTGTGGAAACCCAACTGCCCCGAGTTTCAAACACATTTGACGCATGGGAGCTGCAGATGGTAAAAACCGTCAGTTTACATTGACAATAGTAAAAACCAAAATTCCCGCCCAATGTAGGTCTAGCAGTGATTCAGAACGCCAAATATATACACCATTTAGTTGTCGGTAGGAGTCCCGGTAATTTCCCGCCAGATCAGCCAGACATCCACTGTGTGTCATTTCAGTTTATACTGTAATTTCCTGTGGACAGTGGAAACCAAGAGGGATATATTCCCATTTTTCTTTAAAGCAGAAACCAAATGTTGCAAGATAATCCGTTATAGAGTCCTTCTACAAATTTTCATTTCAGAGCCTAGATAACTAAAAGAAGATTTCAGGAGCTTGTCTGTAAGGGGAGGACGATAACAAGTATTAACAGATTTGACACACGTGGCTTGGGCCGATATAAATGAGTTACATGTAATTTCCATTATGTTGGCGAACGTAATGGACTGATAGTTAACGTCAGTACAATAAGAGGATATCAATTTTGCCAGCATTGTGAATATCACTTCAACTTAGGCCAGTCATTTCTCCCAAGCGGTTTTTTTTCTTGTGGAGGTATTTTTTAAATCAAATAGAGGGAATCATTTCACCTTATCCACAATTATCCATCGACATTTATTCAATGCACACTTATCTATGGTCATCACTTTTGGGCCCCACTTTTCTCATTTTATCTATTGTCCTCGTCCAAGGATGCTCCAAATACTACTCATCCGTTAATCTCGCGCGTTCCATGATGTATTTTTTACGTTTGGGAAGAACACATGCCTCAGATTTGTAACTCTATAGTATATCAACCATGTCATGATATATTGCTGCTGACCATGACCTAGATATAACTTCTGTATAACTATCTGTGTGCGTAAAAGACATTTATATCCAATTGAACCCCCCAAAAATAAAACTTAGATAATAATAATAATAGTAATAATAATAATAATGATGATGATAATGATGATGATGATGATGATGACGACGATGACGATGACGATGACGATGACGATGATGATGATAATAATATAATAATAATAATAATAATAATAATAATAATAATAATAACAATAATAATAATAATAATAATAATAATAATAACAATAATGATAATAATGATAATAATGATAATAATAATAATGATGATAATAATAATAATAATAATAATAATAATAATAATAATAATAATAATAATAATAATAATAATAATAATAATAATAATAATAATAATAATAATAAAACGAGACAGCAAGAACTTTTTTGTTTGGCTGAATGATTAACGGCTTGTATGGTACCCAATGGCCATTTTTTCTACTGATAAATGAAATTGTTTTACCACAATTTTATATTTGAAAATGTTCTGTGTATTCATTGCGCAATCGATGCCCTTTTTCTTGGCATCGTCATTGAAGCGCCAGTTAAGATTTCAGGATGAGAGTTTGCTATATCTGATTTTGCCGAAAGAAGTGCCAATATATTAAGCATACATATAACCTCTATGCCCGCAATCAATCAATGAAAGATTAGCCGATGGTTTTGAACTTGGTAGCTACGTCTTACCTGTTTGTGTGAGTTCAGAAAATCGGCATTCATATAATGTTCGTAGATTTGATTATTATTTTCCTTTCTGATACCCCCCCCCCCCCCGACGCTAGAGCAGACCTTAGTGACTACAACGCAACGCTTCTCCTCTGAACTGACAGTTTTCTTAGGAGAAAAAAAAAACGAACAGGGTAGATTAGCTCAGGAAGTCAACTACCGTGATTAGTTCGCCCAGGCAACGACTTCTGACCTTTTGAATTGGAGGTCAGCATACAATAGAGAAATGTTATTTTAATTGAGCATCTGGATATAAAGAACAAGAGAGAAAATACGTACACTTCAAAGCCAGGGTTACCAAAACAATTTCCTTGTGGTTAACAAGAGATAAATTGGCCTATCGAAACTGGACCCCCACTCCATGGTAGTCTGACTTGTAGTGACTATGGGGTACAGGACATGATCAGTGTATACAGATGAGCAACACTTATTGATTCCCACAGCAATGATATGTTTGTAAAGATGGCAATCTGCCAGACGACGTCTCCGGGTCCACGTTTTATCAGTCGACTAAATTTAGTGATAGAACAGTAGCCAGGACACCGTGGCGTAGCAAGCGAGGTCCTCCTGGGATCTGGGCATGGCTAAGGCTAGGGCCAATAGATTGCTGCCCACAACCTAACACTGCCCACTGATAATGGACGGGATTCTTTAAGACCTAACTTGGTATTGTACATCCTGTGTGCAGCCAGAACATGCCATTTTACCAATAGTATTTCTTCTGGATTCTGGCTTTACTTGTATCTGATTGCCACACTTAAAGCATAGAACAAATATCAGAGTTTACCTGCCTAATTCGATCGGATTGGTATGAATATTATACTCTAATAATGCGAGTGTGTGCTGCCAACAAGGCTGCAGTATGCTGAAGTGGCGTTGTGACTTTCTTGCATATCCACATATTGCCGATAAATCCATCTTGGTCAAGTGAATCATTTCCCGCTTTTGACTTTTTGGCCATCTAGTTAAATTAGCCGTCTTATACAGCAATCATCAATTTAATGTTCGTTAGATTAGACCTTATAATATAATCACTTCGACACTATGGTCCGGTGTTTTATAGCAATTTATTAGAAATACCATAATGAAATTGATTTTTATGAATTAATTGAAGAGACTGTCTTCAAGCAGTGAAGGATGAAGATACAGAGTCGCAAATTTTATTCTACGGAAAAATTCATCGTAATATTTAGTCAGCTTATAGTTATGGTTAAAATGTTCATCATGTGAACTATCATTATGAGTGAAATGGACCATTTATTTAAAAGATAAAATGCCGATAACGTTTTTCCATTTTACGTTTCATGAACCATATGTATATATATATATATATATATATATATATATATATATATATATATTTGTGTCTTTTTGACCAAAACCACTTCCTAGTAGTCATTACACTATTCCGCAGTCCGAACTCTTTACTCTCCATGAGCTAACCTGTCCCTGTCCAACCTATTTACATAGAAGTACTATTGTCCATATTGTACACGTTCCTCTGTAAAATTTTGACATAGGCTGTATTAGCCCAAATAAATTAAAGGGTCTTCTGCGGGTAACTACTCAACGTGTTTCGGAGCCTTATATATATAAATATATATATATATATATATATATATATATATATATATATATATATATATATATATATATATATATATATATATATATATATATATATATATATATATATATGTATATAAATGTACCAATATTACAAAATTTTAAGAACCGTATCTTGATTTCCCGCAATTAGAAACCATTAATAATATAGTGTTGTTCATATTTTACATCATATATTGTGAAACACATATGTTTGACTGGAACTTAAAAAGTCTTTATATATATATATATATATATATATATATATATATAGAGAGAGAGAGAGAGAGAGAGAGAGAGAGATATGTGTGTGTGTGTGTGTGTGTGTGTGTGTGTGTGTGTGTGTGTGTGTGTGTGTGTGTGTGTGTGTGTGTGTGTGTGTGTGTGTGTGTGTGTGTGTGAAGAACGACAATTTCGGTGAATTTTTAAATCTTAAAGATTCGATCAATAAGAAATCAGGAGCCTACCAAAGGACGCAACGGCCACACTTTATGTCCAGTCTCTAGTGCAGAGTTATTTGACAACATTTTTTCTTAAAATTACGTTGATTCTTATGTTTTATTATTGATAATTATTACCATAGACTACGTAGTTGTAGTATGGATGGAAGGCACACTACAGAACACAGACCCCATGGGATCCATTCTTACCTGTGCACAGATACAGCAGTTTTACCGCTTGTGTCTCTTCAAAATAACACATGGGCCCTATTCTCAAATTAATTACACCGTTACGTGATAATCTGAGAATGTTCATAATCGACTGTCAGTCAAAATAGATATCCCCGTGCTAGATCTTTTGAAAAACTTTCATTTGAAGTGTTTTGTGAAGGACCATGAAGCTGAAAACATGTGAAATATGTGAACACCCCATGTTGCCAGCCATCAGCACCAGATTATGAGACGCAAAACCCAGGCGTGCCGACACTGCCTCATCAGTCCATATTGGTATCTTCCCACTGCTCATGAATTAATCTTTTGTTGGTCACAATGACACTATGTCAACAGCTTAGAGCCGAGACGTAACAAAGAAAGTCGTTGACCTGAGACATGCTGATTTGATGGGTTTTGTGGACAATTGGCATGCCGATTGGTTTCTTCTGACTGGCTAGTTGAACAAAGTACTTAAGCTGGAGACATTGGGCATCAGCTCCCACGATCTTTAACAGTCGTGACAGGCAAGGGTTCATAATGGCTGCAAGGGTTGAGAAAGAAATTTTTTTCACCATGACTGAAGAACTGATGACTTCTGGGACCAAGTTCCAGAAAGAACTGACGTTATCAGTGAAACGCTGGATATTTCACCATCTGTGATCGCATGAATGCGTTTGCCTAGATTGAGCTTGGACGCCTAACTCACCAAGATTAAACCACGCGACCACTGTACGTGACTATGTCTATCAATAACCCAGTTGAACGACTACCACCTTGCACTTTTGTCTTTGCACCGACCGAAGTACCCAATCAATCCAACTCACACATTTTACATGACTTATCTCGCCAATCGCTTTAATATATTGTGTTAGTTAGAATGGATGGAATGCTTGTACAAGTGAAGGTACGCGCCCGTAATACACACGAACAGACTAACCCAGACCAGCTATATACACACAAATCACTTCTTGCTTAGCTTGGGCCAGTTAGTTTTGCATTTGCATGTGGGTGAGCTCAGGAATGAAAGTTTGGAATGAACCGTGCCGGCAAATGTGGCTGATTTTCTCTTTTAAGGGTATTTATACGGGTGATAACCAAATTCAAAGCACAAGAGCCGTACCTTCCTAGTAATCCTGTTCCTGGATTTGTCACCGCTGGGTTATGTTAACATTCTGAGCATGGCGCTAAACCCGGAGTCACGTGGCAGAGCACTTTTGCAGCCGTCTTTCTCCTTGTTCCTAACCACCTCGAGCCAGTCAGTTCTCCCTGCTGGATACTCTTTCAGCACTAATAGTGCTTATGTATGTTATGTTAATTCAGTACATGGCTTCTTCAGTAGTCCTCTGGGGAAGCCAATTTCAATTTCTCGGCATACAATGCATTAGAACAAGAGATGAAAGCCATTTGGTCTACAGGGAATTTGTTTTGAAACAAAACCCTCAGCAATAGAGTGACATCTTTAACTTTGCTCTCACTATTGAAATGAAATTCATGAATATGAAGTTTTTGTCTGAACTATAAGTGGGAAGGGTGACCCATTTCCATCCTGATTACCTCACCCTTTCCACGCTGAAGACTAAAGTTCACATAGTGTCACCAATTAATCCAAATCACACATTTTACAAGACTTATATCGGCCAATAACCCTATTTTATTTAGGCAACACCAGGACGCTGATTGGACCGGTTTCCAGGTATAATCCAGTTAATAGCGTGACTCGTCTACATCACACTATAACTTAGCGTTGTACTTTCAGTCGGACTAGTGGTTGTGATTTGAGCTGGTCATGAAGCTAGGCTTGTTCAGAGACCACCTGATATGGAAGAACGTGGGGTTGTTCCAATAATTATGTTCGATTGATTGGATGATTGGTTTTTGGTCTGCCTAGTCTTGCCAGTTAGGCGCTGATTTTGTCATATAAAAGTATTTTGTGTTTAATAGGCTTCATGTAAATGTGGGCTACATTTATAACTACGCCTGAGCAACATAATCACTTAATTCCTTTTTATATTATCTCATGATGTTTGTAAATAATGGATGTTTAAAATGAAAACATGGTGCCGCCAGTTGGCAAAAGGTCTTGTCCGGGTTTTAATGGTACCGAAACAAATCTTACGCTGGTTCCCCCCTGATGACACGATTTTATAAGGGTTAATGCAGCCTGAAACCTTTTTTTCCAAATTTCGTATATGATGAATATATTTTTTTTATACAAAGTGAATTATGGATCCACGTAATGACTTAGAAATTTGCATTTTTTCAGTGACTGGTATGAAACTTTGCTATTTAATTTTCGGATTTGATCGTGTTCCAAAGGTTTCTTTGGTTTAAATATTTGGGTGTGTTAATTGCAATTTTATATTGACAATATTTACCACAACACTCGGTAGGGACGTATACCATGCAAATATACAATCACGTGTGCACATGTATCCCTGCATTAAGACTTGCCCATTGGATCGGAGTAAATGATTGGCATGAGCAGTGACTGATCGGCATTAGAGGTGGTAGGGAACGGTCCCAAGGAGCAGCGGTATTTGGTCAAAAAACCAGGATATATGTCACCTGTTAGCTTCAAACATTGGGTGCTCAATAAATGCGCTAAATTGTCTAAAATAGACCATATATTCTGTGGCTTAGGCATTTGGGGTAAGATGTTCCGCAAAACAATAACCAGTGGCCAGCAGTGGCAGTCAGAGGATCAACAAGTCAGTGGAGGGCGCCAACGCTGTGGAGCCCACGGAGAATTGGACTGCTGGAAGCGGCATCCGGATGATCCTCTTATGCCAACTATAAATCAAACATCCAGCTAAATCTGAAAATTATGATATCTTCGCTGCAGAAAATTGATCGAAATGGGCCGCAGGTATTATGCGACAAAACAACATGCATTTGACGGAAATTTGGCTGCAATCATTGAGGATGAATGTACAGAGGGCGTGATTGTCCCGGATAGAAATACGAGAGGAATGCTTAATTACATACACTATGTTCAATATTGACTTTTGGAAGTCATTTTTCCATGCTCAAATGTTACCGTTTAATTTAAACACGAATGTTGAGTCACGGGACCGAGGAGATAAGATGTAATTTAGAGATGTTATTTGGGTTGTAATAAGGGGGTATTTTATACCTTTGATTACGGAAAAACTGTAACTACATATTGATCAGTAGAACCTTGTAAAAAAATATTTCGGGTTCGGCTTATTGTATATTATATGATATTCTTCATGGCGTCTGCGTTGTCTAGCAGCAAGACGATTTCAAATAACATAGAAGTGACAGTGTCCCTTGTGCCATGTGAAGCAGAGGCTTGTCGTACAAAGACACAAGAACACTGTGCCCACACTCATTATCTTGTCAAGCTAAAGAACCAGTGCCCATTTCACAAAAAGCCGAAAAGCACATCAACCATGGTTGCCTCAATGTGGACTGTTCATGGCGTGACATACATAGGTGGACAGCCTTTAGAGAGAGACTATTGCTGAGCTATAACGACTCTTCTGTCGACAGCTATGAAATTAGAGCCCATTTTTGTACGTCGAATTTTAGAAGAAAAAGCTATTATTTCCATCTAAGTATGTACACAGACCTCCATTCAGCAAGCTTGATATGTGCCCCCTTTGCTGCCCTGAGTGATTGGTGATCGTGTTACCGTACCCCGACAGAGAATTCCATCCAAAGCGCAAAGGTTATTTTTCGTATCTCCAGACACTTAACAAAGGATAGGACTGTAGTTTTTTTTTTTTTTTAATCTATGTTGGCCAATTTACTTAAAGTGCCCAGATACAGAAAGAAAAGCCGCACCTTCGTATAAAATTTAACTTGCAAGATGGTAATTTATTTCTAGACATGAACTGTTAGTTATCTTTAAGAATAGACGAAAAACGTGTATTGTCTTTGCCTGTCATAATACAAAATCATTTGTCCACTTTCTGGGTGAATGGCTGTCGACATCAGGCTAAAAAAGTTTTACATTTAGTCATGGTAAATGACGAAGTAATGTATCGTAGAGTGACTTGTTGCCACTTGGTTTATATTATCGTTGTCAAACCTAAGACATCTGAAAAATCCCCGTTCTGATGACACCCGTCTAAACACGCAACAAGAATAGACCTGTTAATACCGAGTTGTACGGAACTCTTTCGGACCTTAATTAATCATTCATTCCATTGTTGGCCTTATTGTCCCGTCAGCAAGTAGCCCAGTCGGGCCCACGCCGTCATATGTTTACAATGGATGCCACGGCAAACGCTAGTGATTACAACAGGGATTGTGTTGAACAGTCTAAATCTTTTACCTAAATTGTCACATCAGTGGTGAAACGTGCATTTATAGATTGCTCACGGTTTGATTTTTCTTTAAATCCAAGCACATCCTGTGTTTTACTTTCTTATGCTTCCACGTGTAACCCGGCCAGCGTGGCCGAGCACAAAATGTAAACAAAGCAGGGTGGGCTTCCCGAAGTGAACCGAGTTAACCCGAGTCCTATGAACAGGTCTATTGTGCATCTTATATACAATATTTTAATTCCCAGCGGGACTATCTTATCTCTGAAAAATAGTAAAGAAGCATGTAGCTACTGATCAGAATCTGACTAACAATGTATTGTTCATAGGATGTGTCACGGTAGCCAAGTGCTCTCCAACGGGCTAAATAACCTTCCCTGGGATTAATTACCACGAGTAAACAGAAGATTATAGAACAAGTAATTTATATACACCCAAGTAACTTATATACATACCGAAAAGTTGTAGAAATATGTTTGTAATTTATCAATTATTTATTTGAAATAAAATTTCAAAAGTTATAGCCTATATACAACTTCAAGATCTAAACGTTAAAATATGGGTTTTGAATGAGCATTAAAGGCGCATTTTAGCTTTGTACGACCAGCTCGTTTTTGAATAGCACAAAGTATCTTTAGTTTGTATCCCCTTGCAAGAATGCAATAATTTAAACGAAGTAGTATTAATGAGTTAAAAAGCATTCACAGGATTTTGATTGAAATGAATCGTTTCAGCATATTTAAAAATTTAAAATGCCTACAAGCTGAAAAACTTTGGTTCAGATCTTCTTTATATGTTTGTTCCAGTTTATGTTTTTATGTAAAAGTGCTCCCAAGAAATTTAACCTATTAACACTTTCAAGTTTAACATTATCTATCTCAAGAGATTGGGTATATATTTTCAAGCCTTATAGAATAACATACATTTTGATTTCGTTATATTCAGAGATAACCTTTTTAACCTTTAACCGTATGTTAACTTTGCCTAACTCAGCGTTTATACTTTTAGAAATGTTATTGTACGGGTTCTGTGTACTCACAGTATTAACAATACTATAAAATGTGGTATTTTCTGCATATATGATAAACTGGATACCTCTTTAATGTCATTGGGGTATGTTATAAACAACAGCGGGCCTAAAATCGATTCTTGCGGCACGAGAGTCGTTATTCTTAAAAGGGGGACTTCACACCGTTGAAGGTTATATATCGTTTCCTATTGTTCAGATAGCTTTAAATAACTAAAGATTTTTTGTCTTAACGTATTGATGAGTCTGTTCAAAGATGACCCATTCAAATGTATGGAAACTTGCAGAAAGCAGAGACAAGGGCCTAAAAAAATACAACACTACAATTCTTTTGATAAATCGGTAGGACTTGAAATTTTTAATGAGCCTGGGAAAATTCCTGTGTTCATCATTTGATTTATAATTATGGTAGTTATTGTTTTGTATATTTCTATTTCTATCAGTTTCAATAGATTGACAGACAAATTGCCATGGCCACAGTTGGTTTTTTATTTTATTTTTTTTTTTTTTTTGTTTTGTTTTGTTTTTTGTTTTTGTTTTTTGTTTTTGTTTGTTTTTGTTTGTTTCGGGTTTTTTTTTTTTTAAGTTTTAAAGAGTTTATTATGATTAATATAAAATCATTTGTTATACTTGTGAAGCGGAACTTATTTTAAGTTTGATCATTCAGATAACCCTATTTTTTCCCATTTGGCCCCTCAAAATAGATGAAGCTAATTTGGGTCCTATCTTTATAAAGTAATTATAAAATTCATTGCAAATATCTTGTTCGTCGGTACAAATATGACCATCGATAAAAATGCATCTGGAAAACCGCTTGTCTTTGCTGTTCTGTTTAGAATTTCATTTATAGTGAAGCGAGTGTTTGATACATCTCTTTGTATATATCAAAATATCTCTCATAACTTTTTTGGGCTCATGTATTTTTGTCGAATTTTCTTGAAAGTCTGAAAGTTTACTTAAAATGTTTATTTTATATCGCGTGGAATTCTTTTTAATTGCTTATTCATATTGTCTTTCCGTTGTATAGATTTTATGATACCTTGGATTATCGAGGGACATATTTTAAGTTTATATCTATTATATTTCACTTTGCGAGCGTGTAGATGTTTATCTAAAGCATCACATTACGTTCATTTGGATCATTTTACTCCTTGCTTATGCCGTCTTTTAACCCTCTGCAATTCCCTTCCATCGTGTTTCAAGTAGTATTTGTGTACGTCGCGAGATAACATATAGATAGGCACACTGAAAACTTTTTGTGAATGATATCTATGCATATAAAACATGCAAAATGATCGGAGATTTTCATAGTCGAAGTCCCTGAACATGGCAGTTTTGTACTGGTATTTAGAATTTGCATCCAGCCACCATTAGAAATACCTTATACATAACTGGTGATATTACTTTTGGCACATGGCTACCCAATGTAAAGTTCATGATACATTTTTTGTGCGTCCCTTATCAATAATAGATGAACATGAATAAGGGAACAGACACAAATTAACTTAATTAATAAATTAGGGTCTAAGTTTGCCTTCATCATCTCGTTCTCATCTGCATTTAATATGGTTCCCAGCTCCAGAGTAAAGGTGAATCAACTCATGGATTATGCTCACTAGCCCTGTTCCATCCAACAAATGCTTTAACCTGGTTACACATTAATCCCCGACATTTTTCAAACTCTTAATGTTCAGTCAATAAGTGCTTTGTTGGGTGTATATCAGACAAGAAACAGAGTGTATCATCAGGTAACTGAAAAAACATCATCTCTTTATCAGTCATATTGATACCTTTGATGTTAGCATTATTCCTAATACAGATGGCAAAAACTTCTGTGGTTACAATGAAGTAGAGAGGTTCTGTTGGTCATCCTTGCCTTATTTCTTAGGAAAATTTAAAAAAACAAAAATCAATGTAAAGCCATTGTTGATAACACAACACAGTTTCAAATAGAACAGGAGTTCGTTTTTAAAGCGAGTCCAGAGTTAAAATTATCTAATATCTTAAGTCTACGAATAACAGCGACCCTGAGATAGTATGTAGTTGAGGCCATGTCATCATTTAAACTTATGCTTTCATAAATCTGTCTTTCACATGATCACACTGACCATTACTAATTAATTTAGGCAGGAAATTTTGCATTGTCCCGTCAATACATTAAGGTGCAATTCTGTAATCAGTAGTTAACAAAGATATTGATCCCAAGTTTTTCAACAGTCCATGGTCGATCTTTCTTTGGAATGAAGGATATGATTCATCTGCTTTGATCTACGGATTGCTTCCGGTGTCAAATACATAATTAAGGCGCTACTAAATCTTTAATTTCTGCCCAAAAATATTTGTATAACCAAGGTGGAAGGCCATATGTATCAGGGCTTTTTCTATTTCACATGGAATCAATAACTCTTTTACATCTATTATCGTTAAACAACTTTCAAATACATTCTTTGGTTGTTAACTAGCCGTTAATGTATCATACTCTGCGTGTAAGGCGATCCAACTGCGTACTTAACCAGTTGTGAGTGTAGTTTCCAAATAATATCTTATCCCTTCTTAAATCACCCTATCTAACCTTATCACACCTCACGTGACACTGGATTTGGTACCTAAGTAATCAAACAATATTTACATCAAAATTTACGCAAGCTACTCAGCAAGTTTGCATCATATCTGAAATGTTATTCTGCGATTGGCTACTCACTTGATTTCTCAAATATTCACAATTTCAAGTTGGATATATTTTATCATTGTAAACGTGAAATAGAAATGGCACTCACTCTTAGATAAATATAAAAGCTGTCCCAAGATGGCCGGCAACTTCCCTGCATGCCACTCAATCATCTGCGTAGAAACGAGAAGGGACTCTAGTTGCTCATTCAGTAAATTAGACTCCTGCAGTAAAAGGAATTTCCGTAATTTGGCTGCCGTCATTAAGGGGTATGTTTCAAATAGAAATATCTTCGAACACCTAAGAGTTGAAGCACATTGTCTTATGAATTCGTTTGTTGTTTCATAAATGCTCAGCAAGATTCGCTGTGTATTATGAAATGTACGCGGACTACCCAGGAAATCCATTACTTTAATATCCTCCAAACGTCGAACAAGGTCACAGGACAAGATGGAAGATAGAAGATAAGGGTACTTTCTTCACGTTTTTAGACAGGGTTTTAAATATTGGGTGTCCAAGATCTTGAAGTGATTGCGTGCTCATATTAGACAGGCCGACACATATAATCCTCTCGCTGTTTCCCTCCTGCTGAAAATACGTGCCTCACTCTCCCTTCACTTCTCCCTTGCAGGCAATAAATGTTTCCCTTTGCATCCCTTAGAAGGAGCTGTGTATCTCCCTCTACATCCCTTAGGAATAGCTGTGTGTCTCCCCCTACATCCCTTAAAAGGAACTTGTTATCTCTCTGTGCTTACCTCTTGGATGAAATGTGTGTCTCTATTTATTGCTCTGTGTCGTTGTTGAATATATGTGGGTGTCCCTATGCAAGCTAGATTGAATATTTGTCTTCGCTTATGTCTGTGACACAAAGTGTGTTTTGATTCAGCTTCCTCCTTGTTGGCATGTTGCTCTCTCTCTCTCTCTCTCTCTCTCTCTCTCTCTCTCTCTCTCTCTCTCTCTCTCTCTCTCTCTCTCTCTCTCTCTCTCTCTCTCTCTCTCTCTCTCTCGTTCCAGGGTCTTCTTTGCGGTTGGCATGTATCTGGCTCATTTGTTGTCGATTATGCTTCCTCCATAGATGGAGTACGTGTTATTTTTCTAAGTTTGCTTTAAAGTACAATGGACTTTTAACTTGGAATTCAAATCTGATAAAAATTACAGAGATTCGAAAAGAACAAAAAACATTCATTTATAATATAAAGCAAATGCTTATCCATGAACTTTACTTAATTTCACTCACATCTGGTAGAAATAACGTATGTTTGGAACAGACATTCATTTAGTAAGCAAAGGCTTATATTCTTAGTTGATTTCAGTTTTAAATTTAATAAGTTTAAACTGACTGCTTTAGCTAAGTATTTTTTCCAGGTGGGAATGAAGTTTCGTTAAGACTCTTGGCCTCCACCAAGTGATTCATACTTATAAAAACACATTATAATAACATGTCATCATACCGTTATTCGTGAAATTATGTTGGGATGTGTATGTTATCTTAAGTGGCAATAAATATGCGTCTGCTGGAAATACGTGTCAGTTCGCCTCTTGTCAGGAAACATCACGTCCGTCCCCGTGTACCGGAATCCTCTCTTTTACTGTTTGGAATAGGTAATCCCCCGCCCCCGCCGCTGAGGTGCAAAACTAAATATCTTGCCTTCCTTTACATTGGAATATTCTTTCTCCTCAATTCTGGGCTATGTATCTGCTTCTCTAATTGCTGTGTAAAGTACATTTCTGCTTCCTTCCTGAAATGTGTCTTTGCGCATGACTTTTCATCAGTTGGCTACTTATCCCTTCACCCCGTTTGTTGAGCTCGTAGGTGTGTGCATCTTTTTAGTTAAATCTCTCTATGTTTTTGCACTTATTTGGGTATGTTGTTTGCGCGCCTTTATGGTTTGGGTATATAAAGCTCTGGTGCTATGCCAATATCAAACAGAGACAGTTTCGTTTAAAGTTGAGAATCATCGCATGTGCATAATGGGTCAAATCTGGCCGGTACAGAAACTGGGTTTTAAAAGCTTCCCTATTATTATCAATATCATTATGATTGTTATGATCGATGCTTTAAAATGTTTTTCTCCAAGCTATTAAAACTACTTTGATAGAATTTGGATGTTTGTTTGTGAACATGTAGCAATGTTATATTATGTAACGGTAAGGAGCCCTGGCTCATGTAAAACCCGTCTTGAAATAAACTTACTGTTTTACTCACTTACTTTTCATGTGTGAAACCGGAGCTATCCAGGAAGAATGCCATGTAATTATTAACTGCACTGAATATCAGGCCGCTAGATGTGAAATTGTCGTACCTGGATGTACATTTTTACCCTTTAAATGTACATCTGTATATATATATATATATATATATATATATATATATATATATATATATATATATATATATATATATATATATATATATATATGTATATATATATATATACATATGTATATATATATATATATATATATATATATATATATATACATATATATATATATATATACATATATATATATATATATATATATATATATATATATATATATATATATATATATTGGGGAAATAGCCAACGGGCCTGCTGGCCGGTTATGTTTCAAACAAGAAAAGAACAAGTTCACCTGCTTGCCTTATTGGATGTACGGACGCGTTGCTGGCAATGTGTGCTGTACCTGTTCTACGCAATCTTTGCTTATTTTTGTCCCTGGCTGTTTGTTGTCATGTTTATGTGTGACCATGTGTGTACGTCGAGGAAATGTGCGTGTGTGTGTGTGTGTGTGTGTGTGTGTGTGTGTGTGTGTGTGTGCATGGCGAGATTATAAAATTGGATCAAGGAAATACTTAGAATTTCAGCAAACGTATGTGATACGCAAACAGAAGAATTTCATGAAATGACGTAAGCTTTTAATGATTTTATATAAGTGAAATGTCAAATGCGTACTATGAGTAACTTCCAGACGTCCCTAGTTGATTGAGGAATTTCATAATACATTTCAGATTCAAAGTTATTACATATAAAATTCAGCAAGCGCATTTCATTTGTTTCCCCACTACAATCAAGACGCCTGTGTATGGAGCTCCAAACATGATTATATGTTCATTCTCCATTCAAGCGTACCGCAGTGGAAATTGTGTTGTGGCTGTTATTCGTACTGCAATAAAACTTTTGAAGTTTTTCTTTGGGGATCAAACGGACTATACTTTTCATCAATTCCAAAAAAAGATGAGTCCCTGTTTAGTTTTACGTTTGCCCTCCCTGTCTGCATATACAAAACCTACATTTATAGCCACCGCACACAGCGTTTCCTGTCTGACTGTGAATTGCTCGATTTTTACGCGTTTGATTTTTTTTCGAAGATGGTTAATTTGCTAGGACAATTATTGAGTTCTTAAATTCAAGATTGTACAAAAAACTCACTCAATACGGTTGTCATATATGTGGCACATAGCCAGTCTAAGCGTATTGGCATGCGTGAACATACATATGCACAAACAGGGTTTAGCTGAAGAGTAAAATTTGCACAAATGTCACTCAAAAATGACGAAGATATCACCACAGCAAGAAAGACTCGTAGCATTAAAAACTCCTGTACATTTCAGCATGATTGTTTTTCGTGGCTTCTCTAAAGCTTCCACTCGAACGCATTGTTTATTATTTTCCCTTCCTTCGCTATTTTGAATCACTAACATAACTAAAATTTAAAACAAAACTGGAACCCTGTTTTAAACTCCAAAATGAAAGGAATTGAATCAATAAAAGTAATTTTAGAGACTTGTATATTATGTCTGGATGTTATTGACTCCCTGTTAATATATATATATATATATATATATATATATATATATATATATATATATATATATATATATATATATATATATATATATATATATATATATATATATATATATACATATATATCACCCGCGTCATAAACGGAACATGAGTAGCTCACATTGACATAAGCTATTGTCTGCATGAGGGTGCTTTATGTTTGGTCCGTTTTTGTCCTCCTGATGATGAACAAAACTCATATAGGCCTATTCCAAAAAAAGCAAAGCTGGGACGATGCATTTTACATCACAATATGTCTACACCATAGTCGTGCATAAGATTTAATAATATAAGAAAAAAAGCATTGCCATGTATTTAGTCCATTCGGTCTGTATGTGTTAAGTGTCTTTTTCCACAATTTTTCTATTTTATGTATTAGACGCCATAAAATATTTAAATTGAATTTATGACTTTAAATTCATATATTGACTGACCATTTTATAGAAATTTTGGCATATGTGATCCGAATTTTGTGTCATGATCCTTGAGAAATAAAATACTTTGCTTAAAGGTTATTCTCGTTTCTCTAACATTCAGATACTTATTTCATTTTACATAAAACGCTACATATACGTGGTTCCATTTAAACTGTTTATGTGATGCCAGGCATTATATTTCTTTCCGTCGGCATCGTTAAATGTATCATCTTCTATTATCTTTCTACACAATGCGCACTCGGAGAGGTTACAGTTAGCAATTGTATGTATATTTGGCTGGACACACAAGCCCATACACACACTTCTTGTGCGCTAGAGGTGTGTATCCCCGCAAGATTCTATGTTAAAGTACCATTCGACTGGTTGAATAGATTGGCAGCAAAAGCTATCAAGTTTACAGGACTATTCTAACTATATACAACGATTTATCACACGCAATAGTGTGCTTCTATGTAGAGTGATTTAAAATTTACTTAGTTGCAAATTAAAACGGAAATTGATAGAAATATACATACCTAGCCCACATGCACACATGACCCTCCACTGAGAACCCACATGAAACAGTTTATCTTGATGTCATCTTAAATTACCGCATTCGTCACACTTTTCAGGTTATTCGATAAAAAATAAAAATGATTCATTTTATAATTATATATATATATATATATATATATATATATATATATATATATATATATATATATATATATATATATATATATATAAATATATATATATATATATTTGTGTTTGTGTGGGGGGGGTTGTAAACGCCTACAACTGGGGACATTTCCACGTTTTTAACCTTTCAACTGGGGACACCTGACAACTGGGGACGTCCCCAGTTGTAGTGAGTGCATTTTCCTATTATAAATATACTCTAGTACCACCTGGTGGCAAAAGCTAGCTTTGTCCCCAGTTGTATTGCCATAGGGCGAATTGTGTGTTTTCCCATGAACTTGCCATTTGCTCTGTGTTTTGGGCGTGTGTGCTCTGCATCCCCTGTTGTTGGAAATAAAACTAGATGTCCTAATACGCATGCGCACACAAGCGCGGGCTGCCAGTGCCTCGTGTCCCCGGTGCAGCGATTAAAAACAATTGGACCTCATGGTGTTACAGGCAAAATGTCATCTCACGGATACAGACTGACAAGATCTACGAGAAAACGAACCTTTCGTTACTCACAAGGCATGCACAAATGCTTATTTTTAATTATAAGAATACAGGGAATGCGTGCATGGGACAGAAAATACATTTAATGTGACAAAAAGAACGCAATCGAAGTGAATCGTGAACAGGTGTGCAAAAACTTGAAAAAGGTGCCTGTTATCGCCCACCTGCACGCATGAGCCGAGGTTGATCGGCAAGTTTACGGGTTTATGATAACTTCTACAATTAATTCAAGTTATCCCATAAATCAATCAATTTACCCGAAACGCGCTACATATCATACATTTTTGGAAAGCTAGCAAACTGCTGATAGGCTTTCTGTCATTATAGGTGTTATTTGCTCCACGATCGATGTACCCGTTTCCTATAGACCTAGGCCTAGGGTGAGCTCCAAGAGTCATGAAATGCCACAGAATTTTTCGCTAATCATTGTCATTGACAGATAACATATTGCTTTCAGCCAGTGACCTCAAGCCTTATGCTGCACTTTCACAGCAAAACTTGAACAAAATTGTCATTTCTTCTTGGACACTGGTTGTCCCTAACGTGACACGTGACGTCGCTTCATACCAGACCACTAAACTGTAAAATTTATGTTGCTATTCTCGATATAGCTACTTCTAACTTCACACAAATGAAATTTTATGTAAGGAACAACTTAGCAAACGGTTTTCGTCTTAACGATAAGAAAGTTCTTTTGTCAAAACTGAAAACGGCAGTAATTTTGGGCCCCCGCACCAATAAAGATATATCAAGGTCGTGTTCTTTGGAGTGTGTGCTTATTTCCTACTGAAAGTCAATGGAAAAAATTGACATTATTGACTTCTCCAAAACCATTACCCCAATTCACTTGAAACTTGGTGGGATGTATGTGGCTCTCTTTGTTCAGCAGGTAGTTTCTTTTTTTTTAACCCTCGGCACATATAGTGCCGGAGGGTATTGTTGTACCCTGCGTCGTCCGTCTGTCCGTCCGTCTCACACTGGGGCAGAACTGCTCTCCAGTGTTTCCTTTGATCTCTAAAACTGGAGGAAGAAAAAGCTCTCTGGTGCCCAAGTACACACTAAATGTTTGATACTTAAAACAAATTACTTTTAGGCAATATCAGCAGTATTATGTATCAAAACTTTCAAGAACAAATGCCCCTTCAAAAAGGATAACGGATTTTGTGCAAAGCTTCGGTATTTTGTCACAAAACAACTTTTCTTTTGGAACAAGGGTGTAGGGAACCATCATTTACATTTCAATTTGACCACTAGGTGGCGCTAAATATTATTTTGAACAAAATAGTCATATCTAGTGAGGTTTTATATATTTATTTATTAGTGAAATACAAGTACGGAACAAAAACATGACATAGACACAAGTGAATGAGTATTTTGATTTGGGTTTTAAATTCAAATTTATCAAAATGCAAGTTTTATCAGATATATTATTGATTCTAGATTTTCTTAATTTGCTCTTATCTTCTCCCATTATCGCTCAAAAAATGGACATTGGTTACATCGGCTGTACTCATTTTTTCAATTCAATATCAATATTAATTTGCTTTATGGTGTTAGACATTTAAGATAGATGACTAAAACTTGTTCGTTTTAGATTTTTGAATTTCTTTGAAAATGTGAGAAATCTAGTGGTTCAAAATACAGAGTAGCATATTTTCAATATCTTAAATTTTCAAAAGCAAAAGTTCCCAATTAGGTTCCAAATATATAATGATTGGACATATGGCTCTAAAATTCTTTACATCAATATATATTGGTTTAAACATATTTTATTAAAGCAATTAGGAAACAGGGCGGTGCCCTATATCAATCCTTCTTGCAGTACATCAATATATATTCTTCGAATCCGACAGAATTTACATGTATCTTCGTAGTATATGTGCAAACCAAGAGCTTGAAACTACTGTTTCTGTAGATTTGGAAATTGTAGTTCTAAAATTTGCCGCTAGGAGGCGCTCTCTAAAGAAACACTTTTGAGCAGGATGGCCCCACTGTGTCTGTCCGTGCGTCCGTCTGTCCATACGACGTTACCATGATAACTCAAAAACTACTTGCACTAGCTGGACCAAATTTTGTCAGAGGTGGTACCTAGAGTGCACCAGATACCTATCAAAAACTAGGTCACTAGGTCATATTTAGGTCACAATGTAACATTAAAAAAAAAAGGACGTTACCGTGATAACTCCAGAAATATTAAACGTAGCTTCATCATATTTTTAGGAGAGATGGTCCTCGGAATGTACCAGGTACCTATTGAAAACTAGGTCAGTAGGTCACATATTTAGGTCACAATGCTACATTGAAGAAAAATGATGTTACCATGATATCTAAAAACATAGAAATACTCATTGTAGCTGGACCAATTTTTTGTCAGAGGTGGTACCTAGAGTGCACCAGATACCTGTCGAAAACTAGGTCACTAGGTCACATATTTAGGTCACAATGCATCATTAAAAAAAGATATCCAAACTATTTCTTGCTGCAGAAAATGGGACCATTGGGCAGTATGCCGGTAAGACTCTCAATGAAATTGAAATCAATGAAGAGGAAGTAGCCACATTTGAAAGTGAAACAGATGACTCTGAAGATGATCAAAGCATGGAGAGCACAGGAGCCAAGGAAACTGATTTGCCAACTGGTGACAAGACTGTCAAAACACAGTTGGCAAAGGAGGCAAAAAAGCAAGCAGAAAGCACAGGAGTTCTGGCATTGAAGGGTCAGGACAAGCGCAAGACTGACAAAGGGAAGAAAGGTCGTAGAAAATTTGTGGCAAAACCATGGACTGAGTTTGAGAAAAAAATAGTTCGAGAACACTTTGCTTCTTGCATTTTAATGGATAAGCTCCCAGGAAAAGAAAGCATCATCAAATTTATTGAAGAAACAGGAATAGACAGATCTTGGCAGAATGTAAAAGACCACATAAGAAATACATATTTGTAAAACAGTGTCTATATTAAACAGTGGGGTTAGTACAAGATGTAGTACCAGATCCCAAACAAAAACATTGTAACTGTCCCATGGCCAGAGGACAACATCAAGCACTACTACAACTTTCTCGTGTAAGACTCTTGCTAGTGCTGAACCGGGAGAAGACTTTCAGTTGTTTGAATATTAGAGGCTTTAAGATGTCTAATTTCTACCGTTAGGGTTACTGTTAACTTGGCAAGTTTTAGAGCTACTTATAATACAGCATATGGACTACAGTATTCAAGTCTCATATATATTTTGCATGTTAATTGTTAAAATTCGTAAATTATGAACTGCAACAAAGTATGCCACAAGCCAGTCTATATGGTCATGGGCAGTACTCTTAAACCAGTTAGCCAAGTAAATCTACACTGAATACAATTTGAAGTTTAATAAACCTTTTTGGAACTAATTCTGTTAAGATGATCGAGATTTCAGTATTCTTGTTTAAAAGTTAAATCATAGTTCCTCAGTGTTATTGTTGTATTAGAGATTTAGAGCTGGTTAAAAGTTCACTTACGGGTATTAATTTAAGGCTGCTAAATAGGCATTAATGTTAAATTATCTTGCTCTTTTCTTGTATGTTTTCCAGTGAGCATGAATGATTAGAACATACAGGGCTCTGAGGGAAGGTGCAGACATTGCGAGTGTTTGTCCTCTGCTAAATTATGTTATTTACTCTTGTATTTTGTGTCAAAAAGAACTTCAATTTTAAGTTGAGAGAATAAAATCCTTTTGTGTATTTTATTTCAATGTGAATTGATCAAACATTTTGCATTTTTAGTGACAACCAAAAGACAATGCATTGTCTCCTGATAGGCCAGCAAGTACAAACATGTGATAATATGTTCTGTGTTGCTCACGTGCACGTGTTGTAAATTGCCAGTTGTAATGTATTGCCCAGGCTGGGGTCCTCCTGCACTGGGGTTGCCTGGTTAAGGATCCATGCGATATTTGTGCAGACAATAGTAACTGCATATCAAACAAAGTGGAAGGTACTGGACTACTGATACAATACTGACTGCTGAAGCTACTTGGGAATGTGTATTTTTAGCTCAGCTGACTTGTCAGTCAGCTGAGCTTTTGTTAGGGTCTGTCTTCCGTCCGTCCATCCACAATTCACATTTTCGACTTCTTATGAAAAACCGTTGGTCAGATTCACTTCAAACTTGTTGGGGATGTGCCTTGGGTCGGGCTCTAGGAAGTTTGTTCAAGTGGTCACGGTCCAGTGATTTTTGGATTTTTCATGATTTTTTTGTTCATTTTTTGGTCAAATCTTAAAAAATCTTCTCCGAAACTGCTGGGCCAATTGCTTCGAAATTGCATAGGGACACTTCTAAGGACCCCCAGACCTTAATTTATACAACAGTTGGCGCTGCAATTTTTAAAAATATTTTTTATGAATTTTTGTGTGTTTACGCTATTTTTGACTTCTCAAAAAAAAAAAAAATCGCTCAGATTATGCCGAAACTTGGTGGAAATGTTCCTTGTGGAAGGGTTGAACAAAGAACTTGCTTACTAGGTGGTGTGATTATTGATACCTTATTTTTAATAAATGTGTCAATTCGGGTACTTACTGGTTCATGAATACATTCCTATTGATAACTATGCAAGTCGATGGGGATTGCAATGCTAATTCACATTTTTGACTTCTTCTCCAAATCCGTTGGCCAGATTCAATTGAAACTTGGTGGGGATCGATATCGATGTACATTGGTTGGGTCTCTACCAACAACATTGTTCTAATGGTTGTGGTCCAGAGGTTTTTGGATTTTTAATTATTTTTTTGTTGTTGTTCATTTTTGTATACGTATTCCTATTGATTACTATGTAAGTCAATGGGGATTTCAATGGTAATTCACATTTTCCACCTCATCTCCAAAACCGTTTGTCACATTCACTTCAAGCTTGGTGGGGATGTACCTAGGATGAATGCCTAGTATGTGTATTCATATGGCCATGCTCCAGTAATTTTTAGCTCAGCTGATTCAGATACATGTCGGTTAATGCATACAGCCTATTGGTTACTATGTAAGTCAATGGGGATTGCAATGCTAATAGACATTTTCCACTTCTTCGAAGAAACTGTCAGCCAGATTCACTTCAAACTTGGTGGAAATGTGCCTTGGGTGGGTTCCTCACAAGTTTATTCAAATGGTCATGGTCAAGTAATTTTTGGAATTTCCATGAAATTTTTTGTTCATTTTTTTGCCAAATCTTGAAAAATCTTTATCCTGGTAAATACTGAGCCAATGATTTTGAAATTGCATAGGGACACTTATGGAAATAAGGGTGAGACATGGACCATAGACGAGTGACTTTGACCTTATTTCCAAGGTCACAGGGCAAGTTTCATGAAATCCACAGTTTTATATAATACTTGACTATTTGAGCTAGAACATTGATATTGCACATGCTAGTTGTCTGTAATGAGGACCAGACTTCGACAGTATATGAGTGACCTAGACCCCAATGCCAAGGTCATGGGGCCACATACAAATTTCACTGTTCACTTGATAACTAGAAAACTATTTGAACTTAAACCTTGATGTTGCACATGATGGTTTGATATCCTGAACAAAGGCCAGACTTAGACAGTACATGGGTGACCTTGACCTCATTCCCAAGATCATAGAGACACTTGTGAGAATTTTACAGTTCACATTTTAACTTTAGACCTGTCTGAGCTAGGACATTGATGTTGAACTAGTTGGTGGTCCTCTATACAGGAAAGATTAAGATCGTACATTAGTGACCTTGACCTCATTCCCAAGGTCGCAGGGCCACTGACGGGACTTATACTGTTCACATGGTAACTTGAGAACTATTTGCAGTATGAATTTGATCTTGCACATAGATGGTCTTCTATGATAGCTAGATTCAGAATAGGTTGTGGCCTTGACCTCATTTCCAAGGTCACAGAGCCACTTATTCAGCTGAGCACAGGACTGTCACAGTTATACCATTTAGTCTCAATGTCCCCAGTTGGCAAGGAAATGATACACATTGTGATTTATGTTTAGGTTATTCCCCAGTCGTAATGCTTGGTCTTTATGTCCCTGGTTTGGGGAAAAAATACACCTTATGATGTGTACAAAGTTCCCAGTGGTAATATTTGGTCTCAATGTCCCTTGGCCGTAGGAAAATAATACACATTATCGTTAATGTGTGTAGGCGTCCCCAGTTCTTACATTTGGTCTCAATGTTTCCTGTTGGTTGGGAAAAATACACATCATGATTAATCTGTATAGATGTCCCCAGTTGTTACATTTGGTCTAAATGTCCCCTGGTGGTAGGAAAATAATACACATTATTATTAATGTGTGTACATGTCCCCAGTTTTTACATTTGGTCTCAATCTTCCCTGTTGGTTGGGAAAATACACATTATGCTTAATCTGTATAGATGTCCCCAGATGTTACATTTGGTCTCGATGTCCCTGGTGGTACAAAAATAATACAGATTATTGTTAATGTGTCTCAATGTTCCCTGTTGGTTGGGAAAAATACACATAATGATTAATCTATATAGATGTCCCCAGTTGTTACATTGGTCTCAATGTTCCCTGGTGGTAGGAAAATAATACACATTATTATTAATGTGTGTAGGTGTCCCCAGTTGTTACATTTGGTCTGAATGTTCCCTGTTGGTTGGCAAAAAATACACAGTATGGTTAATCTGTATAGATGTCCCCAGTTGTTACATTTGGTGTCAATGTCCCCTGGTGGTAGGAACATAATACACCATATCGTAAATGTGTTTAGAGGTCCCCAGTTGTTACATTTGTTCCCAATGTCCCCTGGTGGTAAGAAAATAATACACATTATTATTAATCTGTATAGATGTCCCCAGTTGTTACATTTGGTGTCAATGTCCCCTGGTGGTAGAAACATAATACACCATATCGTAAATGTGTTTAGAGGTCCCCAGTTGTTACATTTGGTCCCAATGTCCCCTGGTGGTAGGAAAATAATACACATCAGTTATGTGTGTAAACGTGCCCAGTTGTCAAATTTGGTCTCAATGTTTTCTGTTGGTTGGGGAAAAAACACATTATGATTAATCTACAGGTATAGATGTCCCCAGTTGTTACATTGGTCTGAATGTCCCCAGGTGGTAAGGAGATAATATACATTATGATTAATGTGTGTAGATGTCCCCAGTTGTTACATTTGTTCTCAATGCCCCCTGTTGGTAGGAAAATAATGCACATTATGATGTATGTGTGTAGATGTCCCCCATTGTTACATTTGGTCTCAGTGCCCCCTGGTGGTAGGAAAGTAATACACATAAATGTGTGCATATGTCCCCAGTGTTACATTTGGTCTTATTGTCCCCTCTTGGTTGGAAAATAATACACATGATCAATGTACGTGTATGTATGTTCCCACTTGTAACATTTGGTCTCAATGTCCCCTGGTGGTAGGGAAATAGTACACATTATGATTAATGAACATATGAAGTTACAGCTGTTTATAATTATGTTTTTGTTGATGTAGACAATGCAAATATTACTACAATGTTCACACTTATCATCCCCCATTTTGGAGGACCAATTTGGCAGGTATGAAAGATATGTGTGATATTCTGTGTATTTAGTTCCCAGTTGTAACATTGTGCCACATTATGTGTGTCCCACTGACCCCACATAGAATATCAGAAACAATGTCTCAATTTTGCAGATACAAATATAAATGGTATACCTTAGGAATGCACAGACAATAGGTATATCTGAAAAAAATAATGATCCATCCAGTATTAATATTTAATGGTGTTCTCGGTTAGCAGGTTTTTGTCAATTGTCCCCCCTTGACACACATTACAAGTGTGTGTGTGTGTGTGTGTGTGTGTTTATAAATCACCTTACTTGCATGTTTTTCCATATTGGGCACGGGTCATTACTTTTCGTAACATCATATATCTGTTCTATCTATTTTCTTTTTGGGAGTTCGCCGTTATATAGAGTCTCTCACCTTAAGATTGGATATAGGGATTAAAACATGGTCTGTGCATCCCTGCATCAGGGAATATGCGTCGATTTACTTTTCTTGGGATATGTGTTTTTGTGCCTGCATCACCCTGAAACAGCATTATTCATTGAGACGTTATTAATTGTGACGTTATATAACTGTACTTATTTATTCGCTGGCATTTATTACAATATTTCAGACTTCATTAGGTATTCCAATGTATGCCTTTCAGCATTCAGACATTGCGACTCAATAGTTAAACTGCATAATCGTGTTAATTTGGCACTGGCACATAACTACCTCTTTTTTGAGAATGGGGATTTGGTCGAGTGGATATGTGCGTTTCCCATTTCAGCCAGGCGACTGGTGCTAAAGGTTGCAGGTTCGAGTCCCGCTCGTTCTGAACATAAAATAATCTACCCCTGTATGCCTCGGTCTTTGGCGTAAAATGTGTTTCTGAATTTCTTTCTGAAAGTGTCAAGTTGCCATTTTCCTCCACAATTCAGCATGGAATTGCTCATTTTCCACGGCAACAACATTTAAAAAAAGTTCTTTGAAAGTCGTTGCATTAACGTCTGCCCATTTAAATTTCAAAGAAGGACAATCCGATGAAAATGAGAAGATTGTGTATGTTCAGTTCATTATCTCTTAAAGTTCTGATCACATCTATAGCTGTTTTCTCTCTGCCATTAAACATAAAGCGGTTAAAAGATTTAAATTCTTTATGAAGTTGTCTTTCATTCAAATACCAGCAAGCCTAGCCTAAAGCAAAAAATAGTCTCAGTCAACAGCTTTCCGCGGGCCACTTTGTGCGCATTGTGCACAAAGTGGCCAGAGGAAAGCTGTTGACTCAAACCTAAATCTTTAAGGGTTAATGTGTAAATTCTCTTCGAGATATAATCTTTGCGTCGATAAGTGTCATCGTCTCAGTCAGAACACAGCCATTTCCACTCAACGCACAAGTCTCATTGCGATCTTGTTTTTTTTCTTTTTAGCTGATCTAAAATTATAGTAATGACCTCTAATAAATGGCACTCCACATTGAGAACAAAGATATTGGTAGTTTTCGAATCCCTCTGTCGAAGTAAATATAGATTTTGTTATTTGAAATCCTGGACTTAAAAATCAGTCGATGGTCCTCAAGGCTCAATACTTGACGAAGATAGGCACTTTACCATCTGCGTCAAACTGTTGAACATTTCCGGTAAAAGAGCCTGAATGATCTACGACGGGCTCTTACTAATGAAAGCTTCTTTTCACGTCTATTTGCTTAAATAGGGAATTTTTTAATCTTGATGGAAGCCGTTTTTACCCTTGTCGTCAACACTGCTTCACCATGCTTTGATGAACCGCTACACATCAGCAACGACATCAGACGTGAACTTTATCTAAATTTAATGTACAACGTGGCAACATCCCAATACACTTAAAAGAAATGGAGTCTATAAATTAGTGTATTATATGATAAACCATTAGGTATGGTATTACATGTGTTAACCCTGAAGGTGTCATTGAAGATATTAAAATTAGCGACATTTCAGCCTCTCCAATGTGTATGTGACAATGTACAAGCATATGACTCTCCAAAGCTATCAACTGAACTTTGTTCAACAAGCAAAGAGCTTGGACTACCTGATATATTTCACCCACGAGACCCTTACCAGTCAGACTATAATCTTACATGTAGATTGTATATTGGGTTTAACAGAAAAAAATGATCTAGCAGGAGATATTTTAGTTTTAGAGTGGGCGAAGGAAGAATGTAAGTGAGGCACTGGACAAAAAAAATGTTTTTCAAGTGTCAGTATGCCTAAAATTACATAGAATATAATAGTGCAGGTCAACAGAATTCCTCTGAGCCCTTTGGGTGCATACACCCCTTAGAGCGCCCCAGGGAAACTGTATCTTTAGATCAAATATATGTATAGCTGTGTCATCAAATTTATGTACTCACTTATCATGTTTGAAATAAGAGCAGGTACATAATCCTGAACTTTTTTTACAAGTGCTGTGTTTTTTATTTTATTCATGCAATTAAGACTTTTGTTCATCTCCGCTCCATTAAACACATAAATCATTGCTGCAGGGACTGTGCAAACAGTCTTCCTAGACAAACCTCGGGCTAATTTCCCCCATAATGGCATCCACGCGAGGCAGAGAAAGACGTTGAGTAATGTCATATCATTCTTGATGAAAAAAGCGAGAACTGTGTCCAGATGATTTGCGACACCTGGCATTATCTGACAGACACAGAAGAAACACAAAAGTTGCCGCCGATTTAGATGGATGTCTGAAGGATACATACTTGGCCAAACACCTTTATTACCTATTTGTATTCAACCTGGTTGTGCATGTAAGCAGAAATAAGACTTGAAGTATGCCAAGATAAATAAGAGATGAAGTATTCTATCGGATATCAGACCTTAAATATATGGACAGGAATAAGATGTGACGCATGCTTACATGAAACTGACATGAAATATATGGACAGGAATAAGACGTGACGCATGCTAACATGAAAATGACGTGGAATATATCGACAGGAATAAGATGTGACGCATGCTAACGTGAAAAACGACATGAAATATATGGACAGGAATAAGATGTGACGCATGCTTACATGAAAAACGACATGAAATATATGGACAGGAATAAGATGTGACGCATGCTTACATGAAAAACGACATGAAATATATGGACAGGAATAAGACGTGACGCATGCTTACATGAAACTGACATGAAATATATGGACAGGAATAAGATGTGACGCATGCTAACATGAAAATGACGTGGAATATATGGACAGGAATAAGATGTGACGCATGCTAACATGAAAATGACATGGAATATATGGACAGGAATAAGATGTGACGCATGCTAACATGAAAAAGACGTGAAGTATGCGAGCAAGAAAACGACAGGATGTATGCCAGAAGAAATAAGACACGCAGGTTAGTAGTTCAGATGTGAATAAAAAACTGTTTAACCTCTGTTAGCTCATATGAAATCACTGAACCCAATCGCCTCTAACCATAACGTTAATTGACACGCTATAATAATGCTCCAGCAGTCATAGTGATTGGCCACCACAATATCCATTCAAAACGCTTTTTTGGATATGCACTATTTACGTGCAATGTTCCAAAGTGGCCAATTTTTACAATAAAAAAAAAGGAATATAACTCACAAAGAAGCGAGTCACTTCTCAATTCACCTTCTTGCAATCTCTCAAATATGCATCAATTTCATTACAATTTTTTGCAGAGTAATCAAGTGACAGGCTGGAAATTTTGTAAGGTATAGTATAGTTTGAGTTTAGTAAATATTTGATTGATATTTTTAAATCCCATGAGCCAGGGGTGTAATTGATAAGCCACTGCGATACCCAATGTTACGAGGAGAGACTGTAACCGGGCCATGCCGTACGCAATGGACACTGAGCAAATAACAATGAATTCATGCTCCCTTTGCCTGATTCACATTGACGGATTCCAGATCATTCAAGCAAGCGTGAACCCTATTGGGAGCATCCCAGAGTGTGGTTGCGTGTGCATTTTATTAATCAAATGTGCTAAGTTTTCACTGGGGAGCAGGAGCTCTCTGCACTTTCTCGTGGTAGCGTGAAGACCGATCGAAGGTGAGAGACCAATCACGTGACAAGTGATGCCAAAAGGGTCTTTGATAAAGGACGCCATCTGGGAGGATATAACAATTCTAAACCGTCACCTCTGAGATCATTAAACGAAATCTCTGAACATGAAGGCGAGTGGTTTTTCTCTGAGAGCCCCTCGTGGACCACGGACTGGGTATTGCGGGATGGTTGGCGGGGAAGCAAGCTCCACGACCAGTCAGGCGTGACTAGCAATCTGGCTTCAACAAATGTCATGGTTCCCTCTCAGTCTGTCCTACATGCCCTACCTTTTTCTATTTTAAATTTATGACGAAAGGGAAGGGTTCTCCTCCCTGTAAGAACTGGGTACCACATAGAACTACTATAACTTGGGCATCGACTCCACAGCGGACAATGTAGAACTTAGCGGGCATTTACACGCAGAATTGGGCGAACTAAATAAGTGAGATGAAGCAAAGCCTGCTGTACAATTAGTCATAAGCACACCATCAATAATGTAGTATACAACAATTAACCAAGGAAGGAATAAGCCACTGCCGCGGGCTTATTTACTTGAGAGCTGGAGTTGTCGTGCAATGTTTTGGTTAAGTTAATCATACATTAAGCCGTTCGATTGATTGCCTTGTTCCTTAGATGTTACGCTTCCTCATAGCCTATGAATACTATTCGCGTCCCACTTTGCTCTCTTGGCAGCTTTCAAATAAAGCCACTTTTGAGCATCTGTGTAGAAATATTTCAAGCAACCATGGGCAATGAGGTTGTATTGAACACTATTCACGTGCGATGGTGACCGATAACTTTGATTGATTACATTTCCAGGGGTATTATCTTGTCCATGTGCTATAGGGCATATATAATGGCAATAATTCTTAACCCACGTGACTAATGGGTAGAACCGAAGCTGAAGCCACCCACAAATCAACTTAGTACTGTCTGATATGGCCATGCAGAGTTGACGGACAGTCTAACACAGATCGATTCCACAGGCGGAAACACTAATATCACAAGACAGGTTCTACACAGGTGCCCGTCAAATGCACCCATGCTTCGCAAGGATGAATATCCACGTACTACAATAACCTTTTGCCTCTGAAAGAAGCTACAAACGCTCGGGTAGTAAATATTTTCAAATTCAATGTTTCACTCTTGAACCTGAAATTGTTGGGAATGCTACTCTTAATAAAGAGGAACGTTACTGCACTAGCATTTCCCCGGGGTGTTTACCTGGCTGTACTTTTGTTGACTTCTTTGTCAATACGCAAGCAGGCGGCAGATAGGGGAAAGAAAACGCCTATTACGGTATCTTAAGTTGCGTCACTGTTGTGTGTCTGTTGACAGTTAAACATTCATATAAATTAGATAGGCATAACATATAATCTTAAATTATATTCTGAAACCAGCCGTTGGGCACTTCTCTGAGACGAACATTTTTAAATGATGTATCAAGGTAGATAGTAGTTAACGAGAAGTATTTATCACTGAATACAATTTGACAAGTCTGTTTGAATTTGATAGATTTCCATACGAAAATGGCAGCGGAAATAGAGAACACGCAACTTATTCAAACACTTTAAATGAGATTTGTTTCAAAATAGTTCTGAACCACATGTGGTAATGACTGGAATTCAGCTGATAATAAAAGTCTCAGAAAGGGTTGCCAATATAAACTGGTCCTAAACATTTGCAAATTCCAAACGTTACGGACAGAGATTCCACGCCGCATCTTAATTTAGTGTTGGCGATCATTTCCTTAAAGTCATTTGAATCACTTCATGTCCATATGAGCATAGCTTTTGCCAGCTCTCCCCATGCGTTTTTTTTTTTTCAATCTGTTAAACAAACAGGCAACAAACCCAGCCATGTGCTACAAATACACTTTTTATGCTACACATTATTATTAGATTGATCACACAGAGAACGACAAGTGTGCGAATTATGAAAATGGTAAAAATTAGTTTATGATTGGTGTGTACGTGTGGAGCACGTATTCTGATACCATTGCCTCATTTTAGTTGCATTTTCAAACAAATGGGTCATAAGGCAACATAACGCTACAATGGTCTGCCTGTAGCAATCTTTAGAGAATATATACTGTTTTATCAATTGTAGTCCTTGTGTAAAACAACCTATTCCCAAGCCAGACGTATACACACAAGTATACTGGTTACTTTCGGAAGGTTCTTTAAAGTATAACTATAGAAGCATCGTGGGTGAGCCTTTTAGTATCACCTATGTAGAAGGACAGCCCTCCAAATATCCGGACTTGACGCGCAAACTCATTAATTCCTCTGAGCAGGTAAGCCGGTCCGCAGAGCCTCCTGATCCGCTGGCGCTGTGTGTATCTTGGCAGCTCTTATATGCAGATAACTTCTAGCTGGGAATTTGTGTTTCCGCTACGGATCAAGGCGAGTTATAAAAAGGTGACAGCAGAAAAATGTATTGGAATGCAATAGCTCATTCCACGTGCTTGCTCTAGCTGAGGCAGCACACCACGGGGACATAGTAAACCTACCATGGCCATACAATGCTAACAGAAATATGTTGTGTATCGAGGCTTGAATCTGATTTGAACGATTACATAAACTACAAGGTCTCAAACGCCAGATGCATGTTTGGTGACATAATCACGAACACTTAAATGATTGTTGGTCACTGACACATTGAGACATACAATTGTGACGCCTTTCAATGGAACAACCAAGCTAAAGAGGTTTTATTTAAACTTCTCCACTCTATAGTTTTTCTTATTAAGTTATGGCAAAATTATTCTCATGGCTTTTTATCATGACATACGGTGAGTTAGGTTATATCACATTAGTTGGAGCAGGTGGCGCTTATGAAGCCACCTGACAAATTGAGCGACTTTGCCCCTTTAAGACAATCCATCATACCGACACGAGAGTACCGTTAACCATTATACCATGCCCTTGTGGTGTCATCGGATAAGAACAGGCAATTTGAAGAAAATAAGCATTGTGAAGAGAGAGAGAGAGAAAAAAAAACTTACCTCTGACTGGCACATAAATGTTGAGGTTGAGACACTCTTCGTCCTGTCTTTCCAAAAAGGGTAGCAAGCGTTTAAAGTGTTCCACCCTACCCTTGGGTACTTTGGCCTCCAGTTCCTTTTCATTCGGTAATTTCTGGGGGCAAACAGCTCTAAATTTTAATGCTACTCTTATGCCATCCCACTTTTCCATTGGGCTTGTAGGAGGCATGAAGCGCAGATCCCCTCCAAGAACAGATGCATATTGTAATCCCAGGTAGGCATCCACGGGCCGCAGGTTCTTGTTAGGTAGGTTAACTACAACTCCACGCATCTTTCCGTACTGAGTACTAATTACCCTTGGACTGATATGAGTGGGGAACACCTTTGCTCCAACTTCAATTAAACCCGGCAGTAAAACAAGGGGAAGGACTCCAAGGGCACAGCTTAGCAAATCCGATATCATGTTGCCGGAGAGAGTTGCACCAAGAGCCTACATGTGACACGCTCCAAACCGAGTGGCGAGAACGGGGTTACCTTAGCCACGGCACTTCTGTGATAATCATACACATTGTGACATATCATACCACGCACGGCGAACGCTTCCCCTCCGTGTAAGAGACTATTGGACGCTATGCTTTACTTTGTCTATCACATCCTGCACCGGTACCATCAGCGTCCTACAAATGTGCTACCAGTCTCCATGTTCACTGCCCAAAGCGCATGCGCTGGCAAATATTGTGCCCACATCAATTCATAGTGTGATTGATCTGTAAGAATTCCGGCTGCTGGGCACAAGGAGAATAGAAATAAGGCTACACGTTGGAACATTAGGAGTGCGCCACCGTGTACCAGGTGGGAACTCCCATTGAAGTTATGCCTTATGGCTTCAATGTTCACGCATGAGCGACCCATTGTTTCCTTTAAGTTTTGTTTTTCTTGGCCCCAATCCGGATTGCAAATTAATTCGAACAAACATTCCCTGCGGATAAGGCAAGACGATAATGAAGTTGATATCTTCATATCAAATTTGGCCACGTGATCATTGCTTTAGAGACTAAATAAGGTGCAAACAAAAAAAAAAAAAACTTCTGCAAGTAAAACTCATGATGAAAACAGACAGCAGAAAGAATGGAATGCGCTAACTGGCGGGATAGCCCTGAACTTGATGTTGTGTGCTTTGCACGATTTCACGCCTTCATGAAAAAGGCTTCATTTTGTTGAAACATCCGTAATGAAGTAAATTACCTCCTTTCGTTAGGCTGAACATAAATCCCGATTCTCGCTTTATTGATCATTGCACGCATGTTAGAGGCCAGAAGCCTGGGTTGAGACACAAAGTTAACACCGATACATATTTGATGGAGAATACTGGTGGCTGACAGTGGTAGAGACAATTGAAGGAATATGATTGGATTGCAGGGACAGCTAAAGAAATCTACATGCCCGTCCACTGAATCAATTATTCGGGGTTGCTTATTAAGGGAGTGCTTCTAGTCTATTGGTGGCCCATTACCTTCAGAAAATCCGATATCCCACTGGCAAATTAGACCAATTGATAACGATACAAAGAGACAAGTACATTTATAACACAAATCGAAGCTCTCTGTTGGCTTGACTGGGTTGAGGAGATAGGTATATAGTCCACTCTATGTGGAAATTGTGAATTGGAAGCTGTGCATCTAGCAGGCATACAAAGCTGGCGTAATAAAAAACGGGTAAGGCGTGGTTCGCAGCGTGCAAAGTTTACCCTAGCGTACAAAGATACTTATAGATCTTTAGCTATGAAGGCGTAAACAGACTTCGGAACGAACGGCATCCTTTTGTGCGGACCGTCATGGATCAATTCAAAATGCCAATACATTTCCAGACCAGAAGTCCTCTGATAGGCCATGGATTGAGACAGCTAATTACACGCTGTAATAGACTGTAGATTATGCTTAATACTACTCCATTGACAATGAGGAGGTTTCTTTGTGGATGAGGGACACCAAGTACTTCCGTTTGTATTGGTGGTATTCTATCTCACAAAGACCTAGCAACTACGGGTATGTTCCCTTTTGCTCTCTTTGTTCTGTAAGGACATAAGGCAGTCATACCACGAGGTTCTCTGGCCTCCTATGCGTTCACTAAGTAAATGATTCTCTTGATCCACTGAGCTCCACTTCTTGATTCTTGGAGGGCTTGGTTATAGTTAATGGTTCAGTATCGGTGTCATTGCGGGTCCTCTGTGCTGGTGCCGTAACAAAATACACAAAAATATAGAGATGACCCAGTCAACTTAGCTAAAACTACATGAAATTGTTGGCACTTGTTTTATACAAAATGGTCCCATTCAAGTTATATTCCAAACATGAAACCTTCATTGTTACCACTATTGTCAATGGCTCAAATACAACTACAACTGTTAAACTTTTTTCGTAAAATATTCCCTACATCCAGCTTGATACGAATATTGTATTCGACCTGCTTTCCAAAGTTCATTCCAATCAAGGCATGAAGTGTCAATAACTGAATGAAGACCACTGATAATTGCATTCCTTGAAAGAGTATGCTCAATTTATTGCACAAACCCGTGCCCTTTAAAAGGCAATCAAATCGACTAAACATCAAACGTTTCGAGTGTTTCATTGATAAAGCAGGCATTGGTTTTTCAACAGATTAATAAGAGACATTAGGGGATTTTAATATCCTATCATTAGTCGGTTGCCTGAATTTTCTTCCTTTACACATCAGCTAAAAGTGGTCGTCTCGTGGGTCTCTGTTCTGCAGGTATTGTATCTAACTGACTACTGCATGTCAATGAACCATGCTGACTGAGTAGCCACTACTCTAGGTATAAACAAACGAGTTGCCCTGACTCTTTAAATGCCAACGGCGACGCAAGTCGCAGTACTTAAGAATCACTGCACTCAATTACCATAACGATACTTGATTCAAATTCCTTGTGAAAAGACCTCTCATTCAAATACTTGCTTGCCGACAGTTTCAGAGAATATAATGATTGGGTCAACAGCTTTAATATAATGATCCGGGTCAACAGCTTTAATATAATGATCCGGGTCAACAGCTTTAATATAATGATCCGGGTCAACAGCTATCCTTGAGGAGCCGACTCAATCCAAAACTTGGCAACAGAAGAGGCACAATAGTGCGGTGAATTTCAAGCTGTCTTAAGATATTGTCGTTAACTCTGCTCTGCTACGATGAAAAACAGTGGTTTATTAAGTTTATGCATTTTAAAGAAAACAGTAGTGTCCAAAACAATTGGACAGAAAACGTTATCAAACTTTGAACAAACAGCCTGGGAAAGACTTGCTACATGTGATTATCAACATGTTTAGTTCATGAATGTCACAAAATGGACTAAAATGTCAGTGAAAAGCTCTGGAATGACATCTTCTGACAACATTTACCAGCTTGGGATTATTAGCGTTTGTCACTGGATTCGATTATTATTCCATCAAAGTTACTTTAGCGCCGTTGAAATGGTAGCACTGTAGAGATTTGAATATGTATATAGTGGACGTATTTTCCGAAATAAAAACTTGTTTGCAAATAAAGCAAGCTATCCTTCCTTATTGAAAGAAAGGAGCTTTTAGCAACGTTCACATGTGTACATCAAACGACACAATGGAAATATTTTTGGCAACAGCTGTGACCTGCTATGTTCAATAAGTGTAAATAAAATCTTGAGAAAATATCAATTGAAATATTCGGCCAAATTGTCTGATCAGTGTATTTCTATTGAACTGGGGGTTACATTTGTGGACAACATTACCACCAGCCATGTATTCTTTGGTTTTCTCTTTCCGTGCCAGCTTTGTGACAGTTAACACGCTCCCTGCAATGCCGATACCGCATTTGGTAACTCTGATTACACATAAAAACAATTTAATCTGATTTAAAACAAGGCGTAATAGTATTTGAATTAAAAATCACTTTATTAAGACTTTAAAACTACATTATTAGAATTATTGCTATGACCTGAATTTTTTTCCGCGCAGTGAGAGCACAAATGGTAATGATACACTACCCAACACTGCTACTTATACTCATAACACTACCCAACACTGCTACTTGTACTCACAACACTGCACAACACTGCTACTTGTATTCATAACACTACTAACACTGCTACTTGTACTCATAACACTACCCAACACTGCTACTTGTACTCATAACACTACACAGCACTGCTACGTGTACTCATAACACTACCCAGCACTGCTACTTGTACTCATAGCACTACCCAACACTGCTACCTGTACTCATAACACTACCCAACACTGCTACTTGTACTCATAACACTACACAGCACTGCTACATGTACTCATAACACTACCCAGCACTGCTACTTGTACTCATAACACTACCCAACACTGCTTCTTGTACTCGTAACACTACCCAACACTGCTACTTGTACTCATTACACTACCCAACACTGCTACTTGTACTCATAACACTACCCACCACTGCTACTTGTACTCATAACACTACACAACACTGCTTCTTGTACTCATAACACTACCCAACACTGCTTCTTGTACTCATAACACTACCCAACAGTGCTACTTGTACTTATAACACTACACAACACTGCTCCTTGTACTCATAACACAACACAACACTGCTTCTTGTACTTATAACACTACCCAGTACTGCTAGTTGTACTCATAACACTACCCAACACTGCTTCTTGTACTCATAACACTACCCACACTGCTACTTGTACTCATAACACTACCCAACCACTGCTACTTGTACTCATAACCTTTTAAACATAATGGTAAACCATACATGAATATTCATCCATAACCAAAGAGAGCATGTAAGTAGTACAATAAATATTAAAAATATATGAAATCAAAGATTTAAAATCAAATGTTTGGGGCTTTCTGTACTGTACACAGATCTATACACTGATAAAGTCGAATATTCTCTCTCGGAATTAACCACTAAAATGCTCAAGCATAATGATAAACCACACATAAATGTAAATTCATATTCAAACAAAGCAAACAGAGAGCAAAATAAATAATCAAAAAGTGACGTTAAATCTATACTGTTGAAGCTTTCACAAATGCAATAAAATTTCTTTTGGATAATACTTTTGTCCATTGCGGGTTGTTGATTTTTCAACAAGAAAGGCATTCCGATGGGCAGCAACTGCTCCCTGTTACTTGCTGAGTTAAGTTTAATCTGGCTAATTAATAATCAAGATATATTAATGACATTGCTTCTGTAAATGTACACAATTTCCAGTGAAATTGCATAAGTAATTTACCCCCAAAATATCCCTTTGGAAGATAACAGTTCAGATGGTTCTAGAGATGTGTTTCTAGACTTGGCCATACGGGTCATTAATAACAGGTTTGGATTAAAGTTTATTACAAAGTTGATGAGTTTAACTTTGAAGTAGATCGCTATCCTTTCCCTAACAGTAATAGTTTGGAAGCTGTTGCATATAATATTTTTGTCAAAATTGTGAGATATGGTTGTTTTTGTTCTAAAATGCACGACATTCCATCAAACAATAAGAAGAAGAAAAAGAAGAAGAAGAAGAAGAAGAAGAAGTAGAAGAAGAAGAAGAATAACAATAACAATAACAAGAAGAAGAACAATAACAATAACAATACAATAACAATAACAATACGATAACAATAACAATGCAGTAACAATAACAATAACAATAATAATAATAATAATAATAATAATAATAATAATAATAATAATAATAATAATAATAATAATAATAATAATAATAATAATAATATAGGTAGGAAATATACGCCACGATCTGAGCTATGGAGAGTGATTAATATAGGCTTGGCCTGCTTTGCAATCCATGTAAAAGATGTGGGTCTATACTATAATAATAATAACAATAATAATAATAATAATAATAATAATAATAATAATAATAATAATAATAATAATAATAATAATAATAATAATAATAATAATAATGATAATAATAATGATAATAATAATAATAATAATGATAATAATAATAATAATAATAATAATAATAATAATAATAATAATAATAATAATAATAATAATAATAATAATAATAATAATAATAATAATAATAATAATAATAATAATTTACAATACGTTTGAGTTAAGAGGATCGAAAGATGTACTTGTGATCAAATATTTCTACAATTTTTTGTACATATCCAGAGATTGTAAGAAAGTTTGGCTTCAATAATTTTACAGATTTTATACTTGCCGGTTTTGCTACTTAATTTTCTCTGTTGGCGCCCTTTTGTTTTAATCATCACCATTCAGAAATTCTAGGTTAACATTTTTCTGTCAGGTTTACCCCTCAGGAGCTATTGGTAGCAAGCAGCGGCCTACGACAGTTACAAGTTTGCCTAATTGTACTTAAATGTCGTTAAGAAAAAATATGTTTTGATAACATGTTTCTTACTTGAATGCTTATGACTTTCATTCTTTTTTGCCTAAGTACACTTTTACTCGATGTAAACAAGTATTCAAATGTTCCAGTATTTACTCAAATCTCACAAACTTGAACCACTATGTTGAAACATTAACTTAGAATTGGCAGCGGAATAGAGTTGTATCGTTTGGAAACTTTCAAAGTGAGGAATAGGCGTTATCATGGAGTTTGGTTTACATTTCTGATGCAGCGTGTCCTTTGTTGCAGTCCTTGTCAGGATTTCCCTTGGTTTGTGCAGGTGATCTAGCTGCAACAGTTTATTTTATAATCACCGGAACTGAATATAATGCTTAAGTTTATTTTTACTTCAGTTATACATTGGCAGGCCGATTAACTAAGGTAAGCAACCCAGCAAGAGAGGATACAAACTGGTCCAAGGGAAAGTCAAATTGTTCTTTTATGAACTTGTACAATACACTTTTAGTAATTGTGTTTGGTTTGACAGGTATTCTGTCTTCATAATGAAGTTCTGCATTTATAAGCCAAACTTTATTTATTTAGCTAACTCATCATTTGCCACGTTCATATCTATTCATTATTTTATTGCTTGTCTTGTAGAATATTTAGCTTAGACAAGGAGCCGCAACTCATAGAGCCATGTACGGTAATAGGGTCCGAATCATGTTCTGAGTGGTTACCCGGCGAAAAAATGTTAATTTATTTGGGCTAATACAGCCTATGTCAAAATTCTACAGAAGAACGTGTGCAATATGAACAATAATACTTCCATATGTATGTAGGTTCGACAGAAACAGGTTAGCTTATGCAGAGTAAAGAGTTTTGGCTGCATAATAGGGTAATACTACCAGGAAGTGGTTCTGGACAAAACGACACCAATGCAATTCATGAAACGCTGATTTTCTGGGTATTCTTTATGGACACATCTTCTGAAATCTTGGTTCTTTGTACAACGGCCTAAATATACAGTGTATATTATTTTGGCTTTGATATTTACAACTCATAAACATATTTTATAAGAATTTAATGTTTTGACTAAAATGCACATTTCCTGAATTTGGACATACAAGTAGGGTCATGCGAATGTATATGTTTAAAAAGCATAAAATCTTTTATGGTAAAGAGAAGATTAAGTTTACTTCCCAACAGATATGTATATGTACTAGCCAATGTCCATATACAGGAGAAATTCAACCAACAGATTTACCAAGTCTATGGATATCCTGCTGTAGGAATAGTAAATATGTCTATCGGTGAAGGTTAGCACATCAGGTGCTTTAAAGGTCCTACCTGCAATGGAATTTGTGTCTAAAACGGTGTACTAGATTAAAAAACTAAGAGAGGCATGATGCTGCCGTTCCTATATAACGCAAAATGGTTGAAACACGAACATCTAGGCATGTTTCAGTAGTCAGTGTTATAGTAAAAGGTATTGTCTTATTTTTGAATGTAACATGTGTGTAAACATTGAAGTGAGTACACGTGCTATGGAAAGTTGGACTTCAATGATTATATTATTGTGCTGCTGAATATTCAAAGTTATAACTGATGGAGTACATTGCTGCCGCCATACAGCTTCAGCAGTACCGACCGTATGCATATGTGTATGTAACCATATGTGTATGTAACCATAAGTGCATGTAACCACATGTATATGGTACCAAATGTATATGTAATCGTATCTCTATGTAAACAAATATATACACAAAGTGGCAATTGTAAAGGTTTAGTCATCCATGATGTTGAATCTTGAATAAGTAATGATAAATAAAATTAATAAAAGGTTCATATGCCAGACAAAACTGTACGTATTTTTCATGACAACAAATCATGTGTGCGACCTGCTTACTGTCAATCACGACAAACGTTGAGTCCGTGTTAGTGCTCCAATTTATTTTATATTCAAAATTAGCATAATCATCATCATCATCATCATCATCATCATCATCATCATCATCATCATCATCATCATCATCATCATCATCATCATCATCATCATCATCATCATCAAACTCAATTTTAGAGCGCAAATTCCATACACAGTGTGCTCATAAGCGCTTTACAATAGTATGAATCTATCGCACAATTGATAATACATATTAAAAGAATAAATGACGATGTTGAATGTGCATTAAAAATCACGATAGAATGTCCACTCAGTTATTAGATGCTTGCTTAGAAAGGGAAATCTTCAATTTTCGCTTAAAAATATCGAGTGACATGGAGAATCTGATATGAATTGGTAAGCTGTTCCACAGTTTGGGGGCCACAACGTAGCGGGCTCTGTCACCAAAGGAGTGGGTCATGCAGATAGGTTGTGACAGCAAATGATATGATTGTGACCTGAGCACTCGACATGGTCTGTATGAAATTAGGCAGTCCTTCAGATATTGGGAGGCCTATCCTTGCAGGCATTTAAAAACAAGTAGGAAAATTTTAAAATCAATTCTTTGCTTTATGGCAAGCCAATTGAGATTTTTAAACGGAGGTGTTATGTGATCCCTCTTTCGAGACCCAGTTACAATTCTTGCATTTGACTCCTGGATCATTTGCAAGTGATTAAGGAGGTATTTTGGTAATCCAACCAGGAGCGAGTTGAGGTTATCAAGCCTGGAAGTTACGAATGCGTGTATGAGTCTCTCTGTATCAGATTGGGAAAAGAAGCTACGGATGTTTCGAATATGTCTCAACTGGAGGTTGGGTGATCTACAAATAGCATTAACATGGCTTTCAAGGCTCATGTGACTGTCCATCATGGCACCAATATCTCGCGCCTTGGCAGATTCGGGAACAGAAGTGGTGCCAATTTGAATGGTGTTATTTGCAGGGATTTTGTGTTCTTGATGTTTAGAACCAATGAGCAAGAACTCAGTTTTATCATCATTCAATTTCAAAAAATTTTGTGTCCATCCAAGTTTTAATTTCAGCGATGCAGCTTTCCATCCAATGGGTTGCCTCACTCGGCTCGCAAGGTGATGATGGTTCGAACGGTATGTATATTTGTGTATTGTCTGCGTATAGATGATAGTTATATAGCATAAAGACATTTGCTTAAATGCAGCCACACCGAGACTCTATACAAGAATGGTCTAGGACAAGGACGTGCCCAGGAGGACCAAGGGCGTGTCCGTGAGGACAAAAGGCGTGTTCAGGAGGAGCAAGGATGTATCCAGGAGGACCAACGGCGTATCCGGGAGGACAAAGGGCGTGTTCAGGAGGAGCAAGGGGTATCGAGGAGGACCAAGGACGTATCCAGGAGGACCAAGGGCTTGTCCGGGAGGTAAAAAAGGGGCATGTGTTGGTGGAGCAAGGGCAATCCAGGAGGACCAAGGACGTATTCAGGAGTACTAAGAGCGTGTCCGGGAGGACAAAAGGTGTGTCTAGGAGGAGCAAGGGGTGTCGAGGAGGACCAAGGGCGTGTCCAGGAGGACCAAGGGCGTGTCCGGGAGGACAAAGGCAGAGTCAAGGAGGAGCAAAGAGTATCCATGAGTACCAAAGACCTATCCATGAGGACCAAAGACCTATCCATGAGGACCAAGGGCGTGTCCAGGACGACCAAGGGCGAATTGCCCTAATGAAAGTTGTTTACTCCCTCTCCGACAATGGTTAAAATGTAAACATATTCAAAGTTTAAAAAACATGCTAAAGTTTTGCGCCACACCAATGTTCTGCCGTTTTATTTATTTTTTTTTTTTTATACGAGAAAGGTTTACAGGAAAGTTATAGCTTTAGAGTTTCTGTGCAATGGTTTGCAGCAGTTTTATTGTACACATACATATCCAATTTGCCACTGTATTCAACATTCGCGTTTCATATTGTCAAGTGAATATACCAGCAAGTTATCTTATTATACGTATTAATCATCCCAGCAAATGAAAACAGATTTTGTACCAGTTTCTCACTACATGCTATTTCGATTCGCCATTACGCGATCCGTTTTATGGGTTTGGCCGATCAGTTGTGTTCGTCAATGTCAAGGGTGGGATTTTGTCTTTCAATTACTCGCATAAATTGTAATAGGATCAATCTAAGATCAGAAAGATTTTAGGTTTTCTTTATATTGATATTGTTTTCACGTCAGTTGTCTGGTGAAAATCACATAAATCATTCATGTAACACGAACAAATGGTTGCAATTGTCAATCTGTCCAATCCGCGGCCTCGTTTGTTGCTTGTCACTTGTCTCTTGTGCCATTTAGTATTATCCATTTCTTAACTTGTAACGAGGGATCTAGGCAAGATCACATAATGTCAGAACTAATAAAGGGCAAAGAAATACGACCTGATTAGCTACATTTGCATCCATTGTCCCTGAAAGACAACATTTGTATTCTTTCTGCATTTTGTGGACAACCCAAGTCAAGTAAGACATGTTGTGTGGGCTGCTGGCGACGGGCATTATGCGGGGAATTGGTTGATAAATCCGACGCCATGGACGTGCCGTTGCATCTAAGACACTATGTTCACCAAGCGGTTTTCAGGACCTTAACCCTTTCCATTTAGAAAGAACTTAAGTGAGCAACTTTTATTGTCGAGGGATAAGGTTGTCAAGTGACGTTGTTTGAAAATTGCATACCGTCATCGAGAGTAGGTCACTTTTTGAGAAAAAAACAACAACAAAAAAAACCCAAAACAAATAAAAACAAAAACAAAAAAAACAAAAAAACAAAAAAAACAAAAAAAAAAAAAAACAAAAAAAAAAATTAAAAAATGAAACAAAAACAAAACAAAACAAAACAAAAAAAAAAACTTCTTTCAGTTGAAATGAACAGTTTTATCATACAGTCTAACAGACGATTATTAATTTTGCGGGTCAAAATGCGTACGTATGATATGCAGGAAAATGGTCATATAATACTACTCTTATAATCACCAATTTCATTGAAGTTAGAAAATTGACTTTTAGATGTCTTTGATATGTCGACTGCCGGAGATTAACGTCACAATAGAACCTCAATTCTTATGCCATGATTAGCACGTGACCGTATTCTACTAAACGTTCTCGTGCCACTAATTGGAAATGTGTTAAGTGTAGCTGTATGACATTTGTCAAAACTGATCATACTTGCATTTGTAATATCATTATGTAACCCACTTTTCTTAATCCTTTGCTTCACAGATGGCCGTATTCCGTTTTACGACTTCATGTCACTAATTGGAAATGTCTTGAATATAGTTGGACAATTTTTGGCCAAACTGAATATAATAGCAATGGTAATATCATTATGTTACCCCCCCCCCCACACCCTTCCGTGTTTGGTACACTTCTTTTTACCTTGATGAACACTTTCTCCACATTCTCGGATTACTTCCTGTCAGAGGTTTTTTTTTTTTTTTGACGTGACACATTCTCCGAACCCCAAACAGCATTGTCTGCAGCACAATCTGCAATTTTCTCTCAGCTCTTCTGTGGATGATCCCAGCCTCTTCAGCGCCACCTACAAAAACATTATAAAGGATTTGCTCAGAACTTTGGCAGCTGTCTCTGCGGAACCTGGTGTTTGGTCGATAGCTGACCTCTATTCATCGAGTAAAAGTGTGGGAACGTCCTGCCTCTCAGGTCGCCACTCAATCACACAACTTGACTATAAAACCAATTGGAAAATCTAGCAGCTTCTCTTGATCACTCTGGTCGCTTTACCTGTCTAAGATATATTGAAAAACCTCTTAGCTGTGGAAAAATCACTACATCTACAAGCTCTATCCAGCTTCTAAATCATCAAATTGTTTACATTATGGATATGCCCGAAAGGTGTGGCAGTCAGTTCCAGGACACACCATTGGTACTCACACATCAGATGAGTTATTGGTTAGTTTATAAAAAGATTTAGCTCCAAAAGCCATGGCTGGAGTAGCACTTGCTCGAAACCTATTCCAGATTCCACTGACCTGTCTCGATTCCAATACGTGCAGATACTACAAAATGCTGCCATTTCCCCTCCTGTGCGGGCAATCTCCCCACGCCTGAGTACCGACAAACTCTTTGAGGACGTTTTTAACCGGGGATTAGCTTTCTCTGGGGTCTTATAACAGGTGCTTTGGTCACTTGTTTGCAATGATTTTTATTCTAAATGTTGATCTTAGTGATTAGCGACTCGATTAGCTGTGTGCCACACAGGACGCGAGAGGACAAGGCTGGCCAAGTGGCCGTATAGAGAAGATACCTAAATTTGCAGCACACGTTCGTTGACGGAGGAGGCTTCATTTGTTACCTCCGCCAATGGCTTCACGAAGCACCTCGCCAAAAGGTGCGAAGGGACATGCTTGCATTTTTTTTTTTATCATTTTTGGTTTGCCGTTTTGAGATGGTTATATCCGTAAGTGCATAGGGTCAAAGTGATAATGAATATGCAAGTATTTGAGCCTGGAAAACGTGTCGAACGTACACATTCGGAATTCCTCAAATATTTATTGACCAGATGGTGACAATTGGGTGAATCTCCACAAATTCCGAGGATGAGGGTAAAGCATTCATCTATCTTAACTTCATTGATGGGAGCAGCATGATCACCAATATAACTCCCTTCAGACCCGCACAATCTCGCTCCCTTGATTCAATGACAACAAAATTGTCGCAAGACAGGAAATACGTGCGTGGCGAACTAAACAAATACATACTGTTAATGCACAACATAAGCGAATCCAATTACCAGTGCTGCATATTTACCTTCCGTGCCCAAAATGACGGTCCTTGGTCGTGTTTCAAATTACTACGTACACACTTATAGGATTACCAGCTCATTGTTAAGAATCTCGAGTATAAAAGAATCAGTTTTACCAACAAAGGTATGCTCTTATCATTGGGCTGAATTCAGGGGATAGAAATTTAAAAACTGGAATTTACTTACAGCTAATTGAGTGGTTTTCAGCCTAAAGCCTCTTGTTTGCCTTTCACATACCAATTTTCTGTCTTTATTTCTAATTTAACTTTTTTTCTCTTCTTTTATAATTGAAACACCTATGGTGAAACACAAGTTAACTTGTATAATTCTGTTCTCTCTGGAAGTCAGGACGCCCACTTGTACACGTTTTGCAACATAATAACTGCAAGACTCGTGTTTCTAAATTTATTCAACACTTCATCACTAGGTTAACCATGAGCTTTTACGGCTGGGATTACTCCGATTACTTGTTTCCTCGTGAAATTAAACTGATAATCAATGTAAATAGCTTTATTATACAATTGAGCATAAGACTTAAATAGACATGATCGGAACGTCGGGCGAGAGTCTGCCACCGGCACGTAAATGTTTTACTTCTGGTTAGTGTTTCCATACAGAGTGGTACTGTTTGGAGAGGGTGGTCTGATATTTGGGTAAAACCACTGGGTGACTGTGTGTCAGGGTTCCCTGGAAACCTGGCTAACCGATAACGGCCGTCAGTTCATAACCCAAACACTGCATGTTACATGATATGTAATATCACCCAGTTCCTAATATATTAAGCCCTTGTAAATTATATATCCTGTTGGTAACAAGTCATAAGCACGTGACCCGGTTCCTGGTTTATACAGTCTATATTATGTGCATATCAAGTCACTCACTTTCTGATCTATACAGTTCATGCACCAATGTACAATTCATGTCACCTCTCCCAGTTCCTGATCTTTGCAGCCCACATATATTATAAGTCAGCTCACTCAGTTCCTGATATATGCAGCCCACATAAATCATAAGTCATGCCACTCAGTTCCTGATATATGCAGCCCACATAAATCATAAGTTAGGTCGCTCAATTCCTAGTCTATGCTGCCCACATAAATAATAAGTCAATTCACTCAGTTACTGATCTGTGCAGCCCACATAAATTATAAGTCAGGTCACTCAGTTCCTGAACCGGACAATTCATGTACCGGTACACTATACGCCATTTTGTTTCTTAAACGCCCGGCCCATGCACACGACATGTCGCGTAATTCAGATGCTGATGTCGTATCACTCAGTTCTGGTATCTGCCCAATATATTACATAACTCTCTTCCTGAACCGTGTAGTCTATGTATATTTTGCACCACTTCATTTCTGATCTATTGTATCTTTCTTCTATGTTGCCCCAGTCCGTTCCTCATTCGTTTAGTATCTGCTCGCTATGCTGCAGCATTCCATTCCTGGTCCGTATGCTATCTGCCCACTATGCTGTAACACTTTAATTCTGATCCGCAAAGCACATGCCCACTATACCGTAACACTCCATTCCTAATCCGTATATTATCTGTCCTACATGTTGTAACACTCCGTTCCAGATTCATATAGTGTCTGTTCACTATGTTGTAGCAATCCGTTTGTCATCCGTGTAGCATCTGTCCAGAATGTTATAACACGTACGCCGTTCCTGACCCGTATCGTGTGTGTCCATTATATTGCACAATTCCATTATCTATCTATCTATCTATCTATCTATCTATCTATCAATCAATCTATCTATCTATCTATCTATCTATCTATCTATCTATCTATCTATCTATCTATCTATCTATCTATCTATCTATCTATCTATATGTATATATATATATATATATATATATATATATATATATATATATATATATATATATATATATATTTATATATATATGTATATTGTATATACACACTTTGTTGCAACACTCCGTACCTCATCCATACAGTATGTTCCCTATGCTGTAACTTTGTTCCTGATCTGTATTGTATCTGTCCTATGTGGCACCACTGTGTTCCTGATCTGCATTGTATCTGTCACTAGGTGGCACCGCTCTGTTCCTGATCCTTGTAGTCCATGTATATGTTGCACCACTTCTCACCTGATAAGTATAGTATCTGTCCACTATAATTCTGGAATACTCAGTTCCGGATCTGTATAGTATATGTCCACTGGGTTGCACCACTCCATTGCTGATCCGTATAGTATCTGTCCATTCTGTTGTTCCAATTCCTGGTCCGTGTAGCCTATGTATATGTCATATAACTCAGTTTAAGATCTTTACAATCCAAGTAAACTACATGCCACTTCACTCAGTTCTTAACCTCTGTTGTCAATGTTCACTAGTTGTCGCGTCACAATGTCCCTGATATGTACATTCAATTTACAGTAATAAATTGCGTTAATCAGTGCTTGACCAATGTGGCCCAAGTGCTCTATTTCTCACATCACCCAGTTGTTGATCAAGACACACTCCCTCTCCCTGAGCAAATCCACATCCCATGCTCACCCTGTATCACAGGATCCCTCATCCATAAACAAAACATTTAGAATTGGGTCCAAATGTACTCTTTATAGCAACGTCACTTAGTTCCTCATCCAAATAATGTGGGTACATCTCACCCCTTCGGCTCTGGTCGATACAATATATATTCTATATTTAGAGGATGAAATATCATTTTCTACAGTGAAATTCAAAAATAGTAACTCACTATAGTTCACATGACCTAAATATTGTTATAAATAAATTGTGACGCTCCTGTATCAGTGACGAAGGGTATTAACAGTTAAGAAAATTGACAAATGAGCGTAAGGGGTGTTTGATTATACGCCAGATCTGACGTCAAACAAATATGACGAAGGTAAACATACAGGACACGTCAGATCTCCATTGAAACTAGGTGTAAAGTATATATGTTTCGTGATGAATACCAAAATAAACATAGAATAAACAAAATCGTACATGGCTAGAGAGCGGGTTTCTATTTTCTCACTCAAGGTCGTGGTTGATCGAGAAAACAGTTATTAACTCTATATATCATCCCGTGAAGATTATCCTATCGATATTATTTGGTTCCTCACCTACATGTAGGCAATCAATGTACACGCTATATGGCCTCAGGTTCTGATCTGCAGCAATACACACGCCGTATCAGCCACTGGTCCTCACAGCCAATGTATGCCTTCCATTGCACCGCTCAACCATTAACACACACAATCCATGTACGCTTTATTTCCTATATCCCCCATCCCACCCCCACCCCCGTCCTAACGGTCCCTGGTCCACAACACACTTATATCCTATGTCTTGTTGGTCCCTGTTCCACAGGCCACATGTCCCCTGTGCACTACTGGCCCCTCATCCACAGCCCACATCTCATCTGTGTCCTATTTGCCCCTAATGCACAACCCACATATACCCAGTGTCTTATTGGTCCCTGTTCCACAGGCCATATATCCCCTATGTCCTACTGGATTCTTATCCATAGTCCATTTAGCCCTGTGTACTATTGGTTCCTGGTCCACAGCCTATAACCCCAAATGCCCTTTTGGTTCCCTGTCTACAGCCCAATAGCCCCCTTGTCCTATTGTTCTGTTACCAGTAGCCCGTATAACGCGTGCGTCTCATTATTTCCTGAGTCCGGTCCACAGCTTATGTACACCTTGCGTCTTCTTAGTCCCTCCTCTACAGCCCCGGTTCACCCTGTGCAGTATTGGTCCCAGACCCAAAACCCGTTTACAGTCTTTGTCTTATTAGCCCGAGATCCATAAGTTATGCACATGCGATGTCGTAAGATTATCTGATTCCCAGCCCATATGCACGTTGTCCTGTTAATCCCTAGTAAATGCTCCATGCACAGCCTGTAATCAGTTCCTTTATCCAGAGACCACGTACATTCTGTGTCGTGTTAGCCATGACGTCATAATAAACCTCATTTCCGGAGGGGGTCTACATAGGGAGCACACTAATATAACTGCCCCACTTGATGGTTTAAGCTCAATCCAACATACTTTGAATTCTTTGTTTTCAGGGGCAAGATCCTATCGGTGCTTTACCTTAAGAGAATAACTTAAATAAAGTTCCCACTCCCTTCCTGTCTCGTGATTCAGATATCCCAAGCATTTAAGAATCAGAACTTTCAGATTTTCTTTTACTGTCGTTTTTCTCGTTTGGGTGATCAGCCATTTTGTCTTGTTGCAAAAACACAAAAATGTTTGACCTGACTGACCTGTAAACTTACGGGCATTTCCGTTGACCACAGCAACCAAAAAGTCATTTTTTTTCACAATCGCAAGTACGATCGTCAATTTGACGTGATCCCTTGTTGCTCTGATTGTTCATAAAATTATGTGTCCGATTATGACATCAATCGAGACAGTAAACCCAACATGAGGCAACGAGTCTATCAAAAGATCAGTAACATATGATCTTTCTGATTCCATTATAAAAGAGAGAGTAAGATGCACCGGAAAGGTGTTACCTTGGTCAGTAGGGCCGTGAGTAACAACGAGTCTACGCAGCAAATGTCGTGGTATCTAGGGGAATGTGTGACTTGGGCAACAAAAAGCCTGCAATTCTTATGATCTTAAGGAGAATGTGTGACTTGTGACAGGGAGGAGTCTCCATTTACTAGGGTATTAAGGGGGGGGGGGTGTGACTGAGGGCGACAAAAAGGGCTCCGGTGGCTATGGTATTAAGGAAAATTATTGTGTAACTGGCGGTAATAAGGAGGCTACAATTGTTATGGCATCAAGGACGATTTGTGAGTGGCGGTAACACTGAGGCCATATATTGCCTAGTATCAAGGGCGCGTCTGACGGGGAAGGCAGGCCACATGGCTTTACCATCCACTATGCTGTCTGAGTGGACATGACAAGGAAGCCACTTGGCTCTTCTATGAAGGAGACTGGACACTGATGTAACAGGGAGAGCACGTACTGATAGTAAGGACAATGTACATGTATTCTTACGGCTGTGATAACAGAAGGTTAAGTTGCTCTGTTACAAAGAAGATTGTGCACTTGTGTCAGACTGGTTCTTCACTGAACAACTGCCCTATTCAAGTGACCTGGCACCACGAATGCTGCATGCCTGTGATAACAAGGGTCCATCCCCATTGGTCGTCGTCAAACTGTATATGAGCGATATCAAAAGGGCGACAATGCTGAAAGGCAGTATCGGCAAACTATACAGGCAGTATAACTTGTACAAGAAGCGTTGCTTTTTGTCCTCATTTATACTTTTCAATCCTTACTTTAAACAAAATCGATTACAAGTGCGACCTGAGCACCCGAAATCGGCGGCGTAATTAAGCTTTTTTGTTGAAATTGGAAATTGCATCGAATATTGTCTTGACACCAACTCGTTCTCGTTCCATTCTTTGGAATGTTACATAGGCTTCCCTGACCGTCCATACAATAACCAGCTCAACACCTGTTACTGTTATTGGCACTGCCTCTTTGGCTCTGCCCAACACTGATGCCAATGGGTAAGCACTCAATTTCACAAACACACACACACACACACACACACACACACACACACACACACACACACACCATGCGTGTAATATTTTCGTTGTAGATTGTATTGGAGTTATATCGATGTGGATGGTGTAATCTGAGCTTTAACTATGAATTCAGAGGTCCACTCAGAACGTAAATTGTTTTACTGTCAGCGTTTGTGTTTCTTTGTCATGATCTGGCGTGTATTAATTGAGCTGTGCATGCTGGAGGACGTGATCACACCATATTGTAAATATCTCCTGGCCTCATCAGTAACTTGATGACACACTGTTTTTCGTATATTTTCTTATGGAATCACAATTCAGCATGTTCTGACACGGTAAGCTTGCTATCTAAAGTCTTACGATTATCTTTAATGGGAACAAACTCCTTCTGCTTGGAATCTCAAGTCACGCGTCTCTGTTTATTGCACAAAACGATCCACCACGATAAAGTACGAACAGGGGTTTAAAGAAACAGACTTTCTTTTTTTTGATATGATTCACTTTCAAGGGCTCAATTATCATCATCAAAAGCAGTAAAATCGTCTGACAATCAACATGGTAAAGAGGCTTTGCGTGTACAAAGAGAAGAAACTGAACTGTTTGAATTTTCATGATAACTATTTGTAAGCTATGTGACGTAAATAAGAATGTATGACATAACTGATTAATTGAATGCGCGATATATCACTGAATGACATAATTTTAACCCTTTTGGTGCTAACTGCAACCAAAGGTGTGTGCCTTTTACTGTTATTGTACATTCAAATTCATTCATCAGGGGATTTTACCAGCGAAGGTGTAGATCCACAGAAAAAACACAGACATACGCACACACACAAGCAGACACACGTTCCGACACACGCACACACATGCACACACGTGACAACCCAGAAGTCAAAGGGTTAATAGATTTAATTCCTTGGAAACTAGCATGGCCACCGGTTGACATTTTTTTGAAACACTACCCTTATGCTGCATATTTTTGGATTTTGCAAAATAACTAGAAAACAGGACTTAATTGTTTTGCTTTTTCAGAGGTTTTGCAATGTTAAATATCACAACGGACAAACGTTACGATGTCGAAAAAAGTGGAGTCCCCCATAATGCTTGATTCAATGCCTTTGGAATTGCATGGATTATTAGCCGGAGATTTATTTTTTTCTGATTAAATCTATTTGATGGAAATATTTATGCTTATCTCCAAAGTTAAAAGATAAAGAGCGTGTTTTTAACTCTTTTGCACATATTTAATCGTTTATAAACATGCATTAAGTTGGGAATGTATGTACAATTTTAAGAACCCTTGACGCAGTTGTCGTGTGTTTGTTTTAGGTACAGCCCTCCACCTCTCGACTTTGATGGCACGTTTATCAATTTCTTTGTGAACCCTTAAAGTGAAGATTTCAGATTGAGTCAACAACTTTTCTCGGGACACTTTGCACGCAATGCACGCAATTTGTCCGGAGGAAAGTTATTGACTAAGACTACTTTTGACGTCACATTGTACGGCACTGTAATGGACAAAATAAAATTGGCTTAGATGATCACACAACGCTCGTCTTACACCAACATTATCACTGCAATAGAAGGTTGCACTGTATCCCGGTACTGCAATAGAAGGTTGCACTGTATCCCGGTACTCGTATTCTGTATACGGACATGTGCTCCTTTGTCATGTATATTAGTTACCAGCACGACATTATCAGGTTGTATTTCAGAAGATTCCCAGATCAAGAGCTGTCTATTTAATATTTCACTGTATACATTGTGAATGTCAATGTGTAAGCCCGTTGCCTTTCACATTGAGCATCTCAGGCAATTATCATCAACCTGACCTAATCTCTCACCAAAAGCAAATATTTATTATGTTCAGTGTCTATGAAGGTTGAAAGCAATCTTTATATATGTACATGCGTCCTGTCTTCATATAAGACAGGTTAAAGTTTGGAAAGAAGTAGTAGAATGACAAAGCATGAAAGCTTTGCAAACTTTATATCAATATATATATATTTATATATATTGGAAGAGACACAGATAGAGAGTATGCAAAATGAGGTTAGTCTTACATATCAATGGTAAAGTATTGTGTATTTTATCATTCCATCATGTTAAGTATCATCTGTAGGTCTGTTGTCTTGTACTGCTGTATCAAGCATACCCAGCCATGTTGAATGGGATTCAGCTATGGAGATTAAGGTGGACAGTCCACGCGGCCAATGCCTCTGGCTGCCAGGTAATCTGAGACAATCTGTCATCCATGACGACGAGCATAGTCATCTTGTAATATGAAACTGTCCCCATGGTGCCACCACATACGGTTGGAAAGTATGGTCCAGGATTCAATCCATTATCGAAAGCCTGTCGTGACACCTTTGATAATCGCCAGGTCCTTTTCGCATCAGTGGATATAGCAACTCATTACATCAGCAGCACCAAATGCCACTGCCTCGTGCACAGCATTAAGGGCGTTACGCATCGTTTTGCTGCCATCAGGTGCGCCTATGTTTGTCTGAAACAGAAATTTTAACTCATTTGTGAATAGAACACTGCGCTAATTGTCCCGGTTAAAGAGACAGTGCCCCTGTCATCAACCACACCTCCCATGCTGCAGATGGAAACAAGGGCACCGGATAGGCCTGTGCCCAACTTCCAACAACATGGGGGTGGTTTCAGCTGGCCTAAGCCCATACTGTGATAGGATACATCTCTCTCTCTCTCTCTCTCTCTCTCTCTCTCACTCTCTCTCTCTCTCTCTCTCTCTCTGTCTCTCTCTCTCTCTCTCTCTCTATATATATATATTATAAATGTAGGTGTCACATATCTCTCTATTGGTACCAAGGCTATTAAATATCGATTTTGACCAGGTGTAGTTACTCTGAGTTGCCTTACTCTGGGTCGATCCTTGAATGTACCAGTTGTCTGTACCTGGCTTGGATCATACTTATGGTACTTTGAGACACACCAGTCATCTAAGCTACTTCTGCCTGAGTAATACCATCTTCCATCAGCCCGGCAGCAGGAGCAGGCTTTGTCGGAGGTACGTTGCTTCTTGGTCGAAGCACAGTAGAAAAAAACCTTTGTCCTTACCTCCTCTGCTTCAACATTTATTCATTGCGATCTTAGCTGCTTTTAGACATATTGCACGCACAAGAACTGATCGCAAATCAGGATGTCTCTAATTCAGACCCAGCAGCTAAACACCGCTGCAGCTAACGTGACCTGCGGTGAGCATCTAATTTGTATCATGCAACTCCCTGCATTGTTTTAGCACGCGGAAGCTGTATGATATGTATATAGCTATGGTATGACGAGTGTACAGCTACAGTATGATGCGTACATAGCTATGGTATGACACGTGCATAGCTATGGTATGATGCGTGGAGAGCTATTCAAGGGCGCTACATAAAATATAGGTTTGCTATATTTATCATGTGCACAGATTAATATCAAACTTGTATTTTTTTTATTGATTCAAGTTTGTGCCTATCCATGTCTCTGTCCGTATGTAAATGAAATGAAACGTAGGGGAGGAAGGTCTATGTTAAAATGAAGACAGTTTAATAAACGTTAAAAATGTGCAGACTTCAAAGCTAATATGCCAAACCTGCAAGCTATATGTATGTATGTATATATATATATATATATATATATATATATATATATATATATATATATATATATATATATATATATATATATATATTCTTTCATTCCTCCAGAGCCACTTCCTGTTGGTCATTACCCTATTCCGTAGTCCAGAGTCTCCATAGGTAAACTGGCACTGTCTAGCCTGAATACATATGGAAGTACTACTGTCACGTTCTTCTCTAGAATTTTGACACAGGCTGTATTAGTCCAAATAAATTTACGGGTCTTCAGCGGGTGACTACTCGGAACATGTTTCGGAGCCTGTAACCGTACATGCCTCTCTGAGTTATGATGTGTACACCTCAGCTGCCAAGAAACGGGATAGTTTACCCCTATTTCTCTTTTCCCTACCAAAGTCCAACATTCTTTGAAGCCAGCTGCTGATCACTGCGCACTCACTCTCAGCCAGCTTGGTTGTCACTTTCTTTTAATATCTTAATTACCAGAACAGCTGCCTGTGTCCACTTTCCTTTTGCTTAATGATGCAAAATTGATGCACAAGTTCACTTTCTGTAAGCCAATTTGTATGATCAATGGGTCAACTTAGCACAGCATTTTCTCAGAATTAACGTCATTACCAAATTTTTGTTTACATTTGAGAACAAAAGTTAAGGTATCAGGCTGACCAGAGCCTCCAATCTATTGACTAAAGTGCTGTCTCATCGATTACATAATAGTAATTATGTTACCTTATTGGGTGTTGTTTGAAGTCCAGGTCTGGTCATCCACCTGCAGTGGAGACCAGCAAGAGGGAACGGCGGTAAAATCCACCCTGCTTAAATGCTTTAAGCCAGGTATCTTTAGCTGACGTGTACACAACATTAATGAAACCACTGCAGAAGAGCAAAGCATGAGCGGCTTCTTGTCTTAGCTAAATATTCAGCAAAGACAGCCCAAATAATAATGAATAAATATGAATATGTGAAATGATGAATTAGCTAAATAAGTGAAGTTCTCCTAAAAATGCAGAGCTTCAATATGGATACGGAATACCTATGGAACAAAACATAATCCGTAAATAGTATAGAACAAGTTCAGGTAAGAATAATTTGACTTTACTCTGTACTAGTATGACCCTTTCTAGCTTGGTCTAACCACCTGCCAGCGTGCAACGGTAGACACAAACTGGGACTACATTCTATTCAATCACAGTGATTACAAAATAAACGGTTACAGCCAAACGCCTGGATAAACTTGAGGAATTGCTAACAAGCACAGTAACAATGGCATCCTGTGCCCTAGAATGTAAAACAAACTCCATAATGCCACGTACTCCGATGAAAGTCTCCAAGAAATCAAGTAAACTTTAGTTGTCATCTCGTAGGTTATGTTTCAAAAGAATGGTTCAAGTTTGTAATAATTGAGTAAATCCCGACAGTCCCTGGCTAAGTGCTTGGGAGAGCCTATTAAAAGGGTTTCTATGTGTATTTGGGTACCCAGAACAAAATTAGAATAGACGAAACCTCTTCAGAAATTACAATATTTAAATTTCTTTTCATCTCATCCTTATGTATATCTATCAAATTATCAATGGATTGTGGGGGTCATTTATATATGCCATTTCCTCTTATGTCTTAAATGTTGTTTTTGCCAAGTTAATTTAAGAAAAAAAATCAAGATAATCTTTTTGCAGATGATCCCAAAATTTGTACTTGTCTTATTAATGTGATTACAGATCTTTCTAATAGTTCATTTATTAACAAAATATAACGTCCGTGCTTTGGTAACTCTAGAATCTTTTTGCTGTCATTGTTGGCTTTGATATTTATGAATATGGGTCATGTTTTTCTACATAAGTGTATCATAGTAGAGACGTCCGTCTGTAGAACTTCAATTGTTTAGTGAGGGACTTGTAGAAGTCTGCTCCTTGCATTTGATACTCTATAGCAGTGATTCAATCACTTAACTTATTAATCAGATTATATTCCAGATTCATAGATATCAAAAACACGATATAGGTCTACTTTCTACTTTTGCTATAAACTCAGCTGACGAACTAGTCAGAAGAACCAAAATAGTGATAGGCCTACCAATTCTCCTTTATCTTTTACAGAAGTAATACAATTTGGATTTTGAGTGGTGGACCTGTACATATTGGTAACATAATAGTCTGTATTTAATGAACAATATTTCAAAGGTTACGAGGACCGGTTTAAAACCACCAGTTGCCTTTTGTGGGTGACTGCCTGTCTCAAGTCAGGAGTGAAATTTGTTTCTTCACATTGGTATTGGAAGATGAATGTTGATGCGTTGGTAACTCTGGGATCTTTTTGCTGTTATTGTTGGGTTTGATATTTATGAATATGGGTCATGTTTTTCTACATAAGTGTATCATAGTAGAGACGTCCATGCAGCTTTTCTGTCTCTGGAAAGTTAAATGCTTAGTTTCTGGCTCCCATTGCGATTACTTGGTGCAGCCTGTTAAAGAATTCCAGAGTACCCGTGGTGTCAAAATTTCCCAGGTAATGCAAATACGAAACATGCATATTAATTTCTCACCACAACTGCATACGTGATTGCCGAGTCTGGCTTGGCGAGATACGGGTCGGTACCTCTATAGACTAGTGGGTTATTGTCAATATTTTGGAAGTAAAGAATACTTATCAAATGGCAATGAACATCTATTCTGATATATGGCACAAGGAGTACTAGATGAATACCAGTTTGGCATTTATGAACTTAAATTTTTCTAACAAAAAAAAAAAAAAAAAAAAAAAGAAAGAAAAACAAAATGCTAATTTTGTGAGAAAGGATCATTTGGCCTTGCCCGTGACAGTGATGTGACCCGAACGTTCAACGTGATTGCCAGGCGTCAAACCCGTGTTTTGCTGCTGGAAATTAATAAGCATGCGGCATATATAGGGGTAAACTGATATTTTATATTTTTATGACAACTTTCTCTTTATTCATCGCTCCACTGTACGAAGTAGAAGAAACGCTCTCCTGGCAGATTACCCATTTCAGTGAATTCATTTTCCTTGAAGTCGAAGAAATGTTTAAAATGATCTCCCCAGACCAGGTTTCTGTGTCACACGGCCACCTGACAACTGTAACTTGCGCAGAAGCTTTGGGATTATTAAATTTTGTCTAACGTAAGCTAGCGGACAAAATGACTGCAACTGGATACACAGCTGGCTACAGGTCAAGACAGCTGAAACCTTCCAAAGGAAGTTGCTAAAGTTGTATGATCTATACACGTTTCGTTCACTGATAAAGGCACGCATGACCAGTGGCGTCACATTACTTTTTAACATGTGACATAGGTGCGAACCCTACCTCCCACTTAAAACTTGTCAAACGCCATAGAGGAAAATGCTATGCTGCACCAATGATTGGTTGAATAGAACCAAAAAATCCATCATTACATGAGGAAAGAGGCGGGTATTGTATTTTGCAGCCATACACGGGGAGACCAGAAAAGGCCTGAAGCAAAATTATACACTTCACCTCCAGTCGTGAGCTGCTCATTGCTGAACGTAGTGGCACAAAATCCGTTATGTGAATCGCCAAATTTGTAGTAATACAGCACAGATTGAATACAGTGGGGAGCGTCCGAGAGGAATTGTGCAGGTGGGCACCAATGAGATAAAGGGAACACCAAATAGGTGTGGAACATGCACAAGGGAGCAGATTAGAGTGGTTATCAGGAAAGCTTGAGAATTGAATTACAAGAATGGAAAGATAAATGGGAGATAGAAGGAGTAGTACAGCAAATGAATGGAGACCTTACTTGGAGCATTCGTAAGGGGGCTCAGGAAAAGATTGACAGAAAGATATTTCCAGTTGAAAATAGGATGTAAAATAGACTCAGAACCGAGAGGAAAAATAAAAAAGTTAGAAATAGAGTATGGAGATTAACCAGGAAAAACAAACAGCCAGGAAGTGAAACACAGGAAACGAAGAGACAGTTTGATGGAATGTATAAAACAGGTACCAGATATAAAAGTAGAAAGGGAAGCTTGTAAAATGAACAGATGACAAAGAAAACACAGAATGAAATGGGGAAAATGGAGGCAAGAAGTACACCCGTGTGCAGCACAAGAAGCGGTCTTAGGGGAGTTTGAATGGAATAGCTGAACGAACAGAATTGCCAAAGCTAAGTTGAACCTCTTGGAATATTTACAATCAGTAATCGAGGGAGGGTGGTGCAGGAAAATGTATGATGAAGCTGTTACAGAACGGACAAGATAGGTCAAATATATAGATTAGTTAGCAGAAAGGCATGAATTGAAAGGTTGTGATGAGGTTCAGGGTTTGAAAACATATATAGTTAAAAAGGCAGTGAGAGAAGCATGGAACAAAAGCAGGGAGAAAGGGAGTGAGGGAAAAAGTATGCTAGGTGCATACAAGGTTTACAGAAGCCACAGTTAAAATGTTGGGATTGAGGGAAGGAATCCAAACTTTTGTTCCTACGCAGGGGAGGAGTTGTCAACATAGAGAAGAGACGACAGAAACGGATTGTAGGTAGCAATGGTAAGCGTAAAGTTTCTTCCCAGGAGGCCGACGAGGCGGTAGATCATTGGTTGGTATGGCAAAATTGGGGAGTGCAACGGGATTATTATTGTTATTACCACAAACTATCCCTCCATAGAGCATTAGGCATGTAGGTCATTTACTATGTTTAAAAGTGTAAAGATGTCAAGCCCGAGTTGTAAACGTGGCTGCATCTTTAGCATATTTGCATTGTGTGTGATAAGGCAAAGGTTTATAGGTTAAAAGGCAATATGGGACATCCAAACGTTTTAAGAGACAGCGTAGGGCAGACTTTGAACGCAACACTAACTGGACAAGTAGCGTATTGACAAGTTTGCCCCACCCCCAAAACACGATAGTTTTCATAATGAATTAAGCATATACTTCGTGAGCAGTGAACAAATGAGTGCATCGCGTGAAAGCCTAGAAATATTTTCACGACAGATAATGAAGAATCAACTAAATGGCCAGAAAAGCGGCCCAAATATCTGTCTGCTATATTATCAGTCGACGAATGAATCAATCGGGTTAAAAGCAGATGGTTTATCCATATGGGCGGTACCTTTTGGCATTTTATGTAGAATATTATATATATATATATATATATTTGTGTGTGTATGTATGTGTGTGTGTGTGTGTGTGTGTGTGTGTGTGTGTGTGTGTGTGTGTGTACTGACGTTTCTGGTGGCAGCGCATTCTTCTGCTCATTCCTATGACCAATAAATGAAGCTAGATTTCAGCATCCTCGGAATTGACGCTATCTGCAGCAGGTGGATGGTGTTAGGTAACTGTGGTGTCACTGTTGCCTTTCTGTTTTCACTCCACTTTGATATTTGTTCAAAAGAAGGCACTATATTTCTTCACAGCAGATGCTTCAGAAGTTATTTGACACAAGACTTTCACCAGAGCATAGGACCACCACGGTTACGTTGATTTCTTACAGTACATACAATACATATTGCGAGGCGAAAGGGTCAACCTTTGCCCAGTGAATTAAACATGGTAGACAAAATCCAAGTATTTGGCAACAAGATCAGAAAACTTGATTTGATGCAGCTTCAAGCTAAACTTATCTCATAAACACAAATATGTGGAGGTTTTGAATTTGAGCTCGTGAATGTCAGGTGCTCCAATGCTTTGATGTCAATGGAAGATATTGATTCCATATACAAGAGCAATAATGTGACGACTACTGGTCTCGTGATTTGTCTCTCAGTGACACGCGGAAACTTGATCCATCTGCTTCCACCATTCACAATCTACTTGCTGGTAACCACTTTTCTAATTATTGGACATGTTTAAGATTGTCTTTCTTTCTTTGTAAGCATATATATATATATGTATGTATATATATATATATATGTATATATATATATATATATACATATGTATATATATATATCAGGATTTTTGTATCTCGTACATAGCTCATTTTTATTGGTACTAAGTCTTTCATCATGATCAGTTATTCATCTGAGGTATCACCCACTCAATTCTGTGCACTTAAGGGCCAAAATAGTCATGATACATATATGAGAGTTTTTGGTATAAAGGATACTTTTACATCAAATGAGTCAAATCTAAGTCCCCCCACGTTTCTCCACATATACAAAATCTCTTTTTTTATCAGTACTTACCAAGAACCATGTGCTATACCAATCTGCTGTGTTTGTTCCAATCTGGTCCTGTAATCTTAATGTTCGTGTTCTTATACAGGCATCTTCTTTTGCCAGCCGATTTTATGTATTTTCTTTTGCTGGAAGTGCTGTGACAAATTAAGATTGTCATATATTGCATCAGCTGTGAAAAATTCTTAATTAGGGTCAGGCTGGTAATATTTGCATAATTTACAACTCCCAATTGTTAACTTTTATTTGTTTGAACTTATAATGTTGATATCAATGAATGTATTACTTGATAACTTGTCTTTCCTCTTAAGTACTGAATCTAAGCACTCTAAGGTGTGTTTAACTACACAAACTAAAAACTCTGAGGGTCAATCTATTGTTTTAAGTTACTCAATTAAAGCACTCTGAGGTTAATCTATTGGTTTTATCTGAGAAATAATCCTCCGTCTTTAGCTACTGAATCTAAGCCCTCTGAGGGATAATCTATCTTCGTTAGCTACTCAATCTAAGCCCTCTGAGGTATGATGTATCTTTTTAGCTACTTAATCGATGCACTGTTAGTGTAAATTTATTATCTTTAGATACTAAATCTAAGCACTCTAAGGTGTCTTTAGCTACTGAAGCTAAAAACTTGAAGGGTTAACCTATCGTCTTAAGCTACTCAATCTTAGCACTCTGAGTGTTGATGTTTGGTCTTTAGAAACTGCATCAAAGGACTCTGAGGGTTGATTTATCGTGTTTAGCTACTCATTCGAAGCACTGTGAGTGTGAATCCAGCCTCCTCTTAAATACTAAATCTGAACACTCTAAGAATCCTTACTCAACCCTAGCACTCTGAGGGTTAATCTATCGTCTTGACTGCCCAATCACAACGCTGTAAGGGTAAGTCTATCCTCTTTAGATACTTCTCAGCACTCTAAGGGTTATGCTAGCACTTTGGAAGCTCCGCCTAGTTGAACATGTCTCCTCGTGAGGCCTTATGCAAATTGTTGGAGTCTGATTCGACAAAGTCAATCGGACACTTATATGTTAGGAAGGAAATGCTGTTAATGTACAGAAACTTTCGTTTAGACTACTTTTGCCGTCTTGTTTAGCGATAATTAAGCCATGTTGATTGAGATTTAATTATTAGTTACCACCAAAACCACTCAGGCTATGCATAATTGGAAGTTTGAGTTGAATGCCAGTCTACATTGCTTTCAGTATGGTTCAAGGTCGTTTGCCTGGCAACATGGGCATTCTTTCCCCTCTGTGTAAAACGTTAATCGTTAACATAAGTTAATCATTGTTTATAGGTCCTGAAGTGAGCGGTGCACACCTGTGACATACCAAATGTTCCTGAATATAAAATGACACTTTAACAAAAGAGGTGTTAGAAAATGGTGATTCACAGCAACCAAGAAGAAAGGGTCTATGAATAGTCTCATAAATGTCAGCTTGGTCCATGACCTCCACCCCATGTAACCAATCATAAAATCAGCACGGTCCTTGGACTGCACCCAGTGAAACCAATAATAAATGTGAGCATGGTCCATGGCCTGCACACAGCTTGGTCCTTTGCCTGCACGCAGTGCAAACAGTAATAAATGTCAGCTTGGTCCTTTGCCTGCACGCGGTGTAAACAGTAATGAATGTTAGCTTGGTCCTTTGCCTGCACGCGGTGTGAACAGTAATGAATGTTAGCTTGGTCCTTTGCCTGCACGCAGTGTAAACAGTAATAAATGTTAGCTTGGTCCTTTGTCTGCACGTGGTGTAAACAGTAATGAATGTTAGCTTGGTCCTTTGCCTGCACGCAGTATAAACAGTAATGAATGTTAGCTTGGTCCTTTGCCTGCACGCAGTGTAAACAGCAATAAATGTTAGCTTGGTCCTCTGCCGGCATGCAGTGTGAACAGTAATGAATGTTGGCTTGGTCCTTTGCCTGCACGCAGTGTAAACAGTAATGAATGTTAGCTTGGTCCTCTGCCGGCATGCAGTGTAAACAGCAATGAATGTTCGCTTGGTCGTTTGCCTGCACGCAGTGTAAACCGTAATGAATGTTGGCTTGGTCGTTTGCCTGCACGCGGTGTAAACAGTAATGAATGTTAGCTTGGTCCTTTGCCTGCACGCAGTGTAAACAGTAATGAATGGTAGCTTGGTCCTCTGCCGGCATGCAGTGTAAACAGTAATGAATGTTGGCTTGGTCGTTTGCCTGCACGCGGTGTAAACAGTAATGAATGTTAGCTTGGTCTTCTGCTTGCACGCAGTGTAAACAGCAATGAATGTTGGCTTGGTCGTTTGCCTGCATGCACTGTAAACAGTAATGAATGTTGGCTTGGTCGTTTGCCTGCACGCGGTGTAAACAGTAATGAATGTTAGCTTGGTCCTTTGCCTGCACGCAGTGTAAACAGCATTAAATGTTAGCTTGGTCCTCTGCCGGCATGCAGTGTAAACAGTAATGCATGTTGGATTGGTCGTTTGCCTGCACGCACTGCAAACAGTAATGAATGTTAGCTTGGTCGTTTGCCTGCACGCGGTGTAAACAGTAATGAATGTTAGCTTGGTCCTTTGCCTGCACGCAGTGTAAACAGTAAAGAGTGTTAGCTTGGTCCTTTGCCTGCACGCAGTATAAACAGTTATGAATGTTAGCTTGGTCCTTTGCCTGCACGCAGTGTAAACAGTAATAAATGTTAGCTTGGTTCGTTGCCTGCCTCGAGTGTAACCTGTAGTAAATGTAAACTTGGTCCGTGCCCTGCACGCATTGTTACCATTCATAAGTGTCAGCTTGACCATGGTCTTCATGCATTATAACCAATCGTAAAGGTCAGAGGAGAAATGTGACTCAACACAAATAGCATCTGCCAAATTTCATAGCGAAATTATAAAAAAAAAATGATTTTTTTGACTGCGTTATGGGAATAGACTTTGCCAGTACATAATGAAATGCACTTCAATATATGAATACCACTTAACTGTGCACCCCTTTGATAAAAACAAAAGCAAAACAGAAAAACAAAAAAGATGCAATCAAATTTTTATGGGTACTCCTAGAATAAATGCATACAATAATAACTTTATTCACGCTTTAAAAACAGTAGCAAAGTGGGCAGAATCATAAGTATAAAGGTTCGATAAACGTGGAGTCCTAATTTACATTGGAATAACCGTGAAATACTGTGATAAAGAATCATTTCATAATAAATATATCATCAGAAGTCTTGATATCGTTTGTAACTTTGCTTGACGTTTAACTGCGGGACCGTGGAATGTACCAAAATAACATCAACTGCTAAGACGATAAAAATGAACAAATTGCTGACGAACGTATGTAGCACGTGCCATCTTTATCTACTATTAAATAATCTACTAAAATCTAAGAATAAGCAGCATATGATTGGATAATTCCCGTCACGTGACGCTTTGTTATTACGTGATGCCTGCTGGCCAGTTGCCACTCGCTTTGTGTACGCCCATAAGTCACCGTCGCATGCCACTTTGCAAGGAAAATGTCCAAAGCGGAGGTCAACATTGTTTTTTCTGGTCGATATTTACAGCACGTCCGTCATTTGTTCATTGTAATCACTATCCCAGAATTTATCAGTTCTTAACAGAAAAAAAAAATGGAATATTGAAGCCATTTTCAAATTGTGATGCCTCATCACTTTCAATAAACTTATATTTCTCTGGAACCTCCGTTTGAGCGATACAGTACTTCCCCTTACGCGCCGTTTGTATCGCTCAATAGGAACTTGCTGGTTATATATGGGAACCTGTATCCAGTTATGCAATAGGTGTTCTCTAGGTGCATTTAATTGCCAAGGTATTTTTATAAACATGTAATGTAGTGCTCTTAAGATAGTAGTCCAGTATCGTAGTATCTAAGTTGTCATGAGATTCTATGAACATGAAATACAGTGCTATTAAATTGAACTCCTAATTGACATTGTATGCTTTATACTCGACATGTAATAGGAATCCTTCAAGTACAATACTTTCTTTTAAGAGTTTCTGGAAATTCTTATAGTATATTTTAAATTTAAAATGTCATTTTTGTAAATGCACTTCTGTATATTTTAGAGTGTTTTAAATTGTCATGGTACGTTTTAATCATGACATGTCGTATTATTAAACATAATCCTTAATTTTAACACTCCGATTTCTTATGGCATGTACTCGATATATTTTATAACCATTAAATGAAGTGTTCCTGAATTGCACTCTGATTCTAATCGTATTTAAAGTGTGTGTATCAACACACACTTTTCTTTTTTTCTTGGAATTCTTTCTTTCTTTCCATCTTTCTTTCTTTCTTTCTTTCTTTCTTTTTTCTTTCTTTACAGGCAAATTTGTCCGACATTACATTTGAAAGGTATTATATGTAGAAACTCCAAACTTGGCACAATTATACTTCTATGGACAAAGTGTGGCCTTTTTTATAATGAGAGGTCATGCATTTCAAAATTATGCAAATGAGGGCTAATTAAAGTTTTAAACTTTCAATATCTTATATACTATAGCATATGTGGTTCCGAGTGTTTTGGAATTCGATCATAGCAAGGTACAGGTCATCTCAAATGTCAAGGTCATGTCAAAGTCAAAGGTCATGTCAAGGTCAAAGGTCAATTTTAAGCCAAAATGTCATTTTTGAGGTCAAAGTTCACTTCAGGTAGATGTTATCTCAAGGTTAAAGGTCATTTCAAGGTCAAAGGCCACTTTCGATGGTGGCTTTCTTGTAGCCATAACTTGGTCAATTTTTATCCAATTTTGATGATGTTGGGCTCAAATTGTAGCTATTGTAACCCTGCAAATTTCTGAAATTTTCATATGACCTCTAAAGTTCAAAGGTCAAGGTCACGTGGACTATGAATGTGTCATCTTGCCATAACTTGGTCAATTTGCATCCGATTTGGTTCATGTTTTTTGCTTAATTTGTGGGTATTGTTACACTGTGCAATTTACATGTGACCTGTATAGGTCAAAGGTCAAGGTCATTTGGACCTTGAAATTTGCATGCAGCCATAAGCTTAATGGAATGTGAAGTGCCAAAGGAGAAAGGTTGTAGCAATTTAAATTATGCTAAATAGCACTATTAGAAATTTTAAATCTTGAATAACTTCAAAGCTATACTAGATAGAGATACCATTCCAACTTCTGCTCCTGTATTATGGAATAGTTGTACATTGCCATAACAATATGCTTTGAACACACACACACACACACTGATTTGCTATGCAGCAAATCATCTTTCCTAGTTATACATTGCACTCTTATGTCTTATACGTAGATTTCTCTCTAAGACGTTTTCATGGTACGTTTGAAAATGAGGTTTAGCGGTCTTGCGTTCAGGTAATGTTTATAAATAGGAAAGTGTCGTTCTAGACATATTTCAGAAAATACATTAATATTCCACATCAACAAGTGCTCTGTTTACGAAAAATTGATGATGTCTATAAGCACGGTTGTTAAAAGTCAGAACAGATAATTCATTAAAAAAAAAATGTCATGACAATAAAGAAAACCTTCAGCATGTGGATTGCTTTTTAATAAATATAAAGCATTGGAGTATGGGCGGCTGCGGCAGGCATCCAGTACGTTTACCATTGCAGATCTGAAGCAATACAACCGGAGATGATGTAATTCATTTAGTTTTGCATGAATTTGTGTCTCTCTGAATGAAAACATGATCACGATGTTCTGTTTACACTATTCCACGCCAGACGCAAGAATAAAACCACAGATGCCACTTCATCTCCTGTCCTCCTGATATCCTTTTTTTAGCAAGCACCAACCAAACTAGATATCGGCATACTCGGGTTTTTTTGTTTTTTTTTTGTTTTTTTGTTTGTTTGTTTGTTTGTTTGTTTGTTTGTTTTTTTTTTAATTTAATAAGTTATGTTACTCCTTTAGAACTACGAAATATAGCTGTTCACTTATTGTTAAAATCGCATGGGGAGTATGTGGTGCATCTTTTTTGACTCATCGGGATCTGTTTAACAAATTGAATAGCAAATAATTCAAAGTAAGGTTATCTTTTAGCATTTTGTTTCACGAATGTACTTTAAATTTCATAAAAAAGATAAGACCCACAAGATGCTGCTACACGGTATTGATCCTCCTCCTACTATAGGATAGTGTGTAAGCCTATACAAACACGTCTGTCATAAATGTGAGTGGCGAGCAAGTCAATACAAACACTTTTCTCGTGACTGTGAATATTCTGTAAGCCAGTACAAACACGTCTCTCGTGAATGTGAATATTGTGTAAGCCAATACAAACAGGTCTATCATAAATGTGAATAGTGTGTAAGCCAGGACAAACACGTCTCTCGTGAATGTGAATATTGTGTAAGCCAATACAAACACGTCTCTCATGAATGTGAATATCGTGTAAGCCAATACAAACAGGTCTATCATAAATGTGAATAGTGTGTAAGCCAGGACAAACACGTCTCTCGTGAATGTGAATATTGTGTAAGCCAATACAAACACGTCTCTCATGAATGTGAATATCGTGTAAGCCAATGAAAACGCGTCTCTCATGAATGTGAATGGTGTGTAAGCCAATACAAACATCTGTCATGAATGTGAATATTGTGTAAGCCAATACAAACGCGTATTTCATGAATGTGAATGGTGTGTAAGCCAATAAAAACGCGTCACTCATGAATGTGAATGGTGTGTATGCCAATACAGAGGCGTCTCTCATGAGTGTGAATAGCTTTTAAGCCAATACAAACGTCTCTTGTGAATGTGATTAGTAAAATAGTTAACATCAGACACACGTCTCTCATGAATGTGAATAGGGTGTAAGTTAACACATACATATCTCTCATGAATGTGAATAGGGTGTAATTATAAGCCAATCTAAACACGTCTCTCATGAATGTGGCCCTTTCTTTTCTGGCTACATTCGCTTTATTTGACTATGGGTCTTGGCATTGGTCAGCCATGTAATTAGCTTAAAAAGTGTCCTCTATCTGGAAATAGTGTTTGTGTTTGATTGACTTTAATTGTTAGTGTTTTAGTTATGTTTCATTTTCCGCGGATCATAAGGTAATAAAGATTAACTAGTCTATGGCATATGATATTACTTTTCTGAGATCATAGATTTTCCTGAAATTGTTTTTACGAATGGGTTTTGACCTTCATAACAAAAGAATAAGGACCTGTATACCCTTTAGACAATCAGTATTTCTACAGTCGTTACATTTGTGCAACAAATCACAAAAACTGATACCTAAAATGTAATCCCCAGAGACGATTTTTTCATCATTATCAAATATCATTCATGGAATGAAAAATAAATGTAAAGTATGTACTATTTGGTCAAACGTTATCGGGCTTTTACGATATAAAAGAACCTGCCATAGATATATTTGGTCTGTTGTACGCTTGAATGCCTTATCATTAAAAAGTTGATATGTGATATGATTCCATATTTATAAAGTCAATTCTGACCAAATACTGTAAACAGATAATTAGCATACATATTATATAAATTTGAGTTCGACTCTTGAATGATGTTCCATACGTTGAGCCCGGCTGTTCGTTAAACTATATAACTTCATATCCAAAGGTTCACTCTTTCACAATTTTCGGAGGCAAAAACAACGGTAAAGTTGATCACATACTTTTATTTAAGAAATTAAGTCTATAAAAAGTTAAAATTTTCGTTATGATTTCTGCATTTAAGTGACAACTACGCCGACAATAAAGAACGACATGCAGTTGTATAGGTATAGAAATAACGCTAGACTCATGTTTCCTCTGATAATTGATGGTTTGAAAACATTTTTACGAAAGGGCTTATCAATCTTTTTTGTCGTCTTTACATTAAGCATCCATAATAGAGAAACTGACAAATGGACCGCATTCTTAGTTACATTCCCCGTCCAAGATTGATCGGGGTAATTTGCATACAAGAACTCTATTTTTCTACTTGGTGTTCGGCCATTTTGATTCATTACAACATGAACTGCATTGGTTTTGTATCTCACATAAACTTTGGAACCAAAGAAGGTATCTGGTTTTCCTTCGTCGTTTGCATTGGAGCCCAAGCAAACACAACTTCATGACGGCACATAATCTACTATTAGCAAATGATTGACATGTGTAAATGACAGGTACCATACTAACAGAGCTGAGCCGTCACAGAAACCAGTTGATCCGCATTGCTTGCAATCAACTGTTAATAGTGTGCTCGAGTATGGGAGTTTATTTCGTGATATATATATGTGTGTTTGTGTGTGTGTGTGTGTGTGTGTGTGTATGTGTGTGTGTATTTCATTTATAGGGCAGAAGTTACACGTTAAGCCCATAACAGACGGTAGTAATGGCAAGGTTGCAGGCTGCAAGGAAAAATTGCGGGCTGCGAATGACATTTGTACCCATTTTGAGGGCTGCAAATTACACAAAAAGATCGGGAACTTATTTGTTTGTTTAATTATTTATTTGTTTGTTTGTTTATTCATCGACTTATTTACGATAAAGTTGCCTTTGAATATACTACAATGAATAGCAATAGTAATAATGTTTGTTTTCATTGCGATTATTGCACGGTCCTTGATATTCGATTCGCAGCATTCCCCCTACCCCACCCCACCCCACCCCCTTTGCGTCGGGAGCAAATGGCCATTGTTGGGCCGCAAATCGAATACCGTAGGCCGCAAATAATCCTAATTCCCGCAAAAAAAGCATTATTGTTATAGTTGTACGTTTATTTTAACTGCCACCTTTGCAGCGTGGTCGACGACTATAGGTTACGACCTTCTATGCGTCAATTATATGCCGTTAAAGCACTGTTAACTGCATACAAAGAGATAAAACTTTATATCAGGCTGGATCTGGTGCCTCATTGAGTAATTCACCCCTTTGGCCCCTGCTTCTGTTAACTTTTAATACATAAAGTCGAACATGCATGCGACTGTAATCGAAGCCATTGTGACCGCATAAAAATCGGAGTTTTGAACAAGAAAGGAACGCATATATTTATACTTTACGTATCTCTTTCAATTCACTTTCTAGCGGGAACTTTGTTCTTATATAACTGAATTTGCTGCACTTATACCTAAAATGTGGTGTAGGTCGCCTTTTTTTAGCATGTAGACTACACTTATTTGTCACCACGCCCCATGCCGCCCCGAAAAAACAACTCAGGCCACAAAAGTAATCATACTCCGTTGAAGTTCCGTATGTTTTGAAGATATGAAATGCCAAATATGGAGCCTTTCTTTATCCGAATATAATGTAGTGAACATTTGTAGTCAATTTGTTGATAACATTTTTAGTTTACAGCTGTCACACACGTACGCACACTCACATATACATTATGTGTGACACATTTTGCAGGAAGCAACGGAACAACCCAATGAATAAACATGGCATGATCTGGTAGCAGGTCACTGATCTATAAACATGGCTTATGAAAATAACATAATCTCGTAGCAGGTCACTGATCTATAAACATGGCCTATAAACATGAGATGATCTGGTAGCAGGTCACTGATCTACAAACAAGCCTATAAGAATAACATAATCTGGTAGCAGGTCACTGTTCTATAAACATGGCCTATAAACATGGCATGATCTGGTAGCAAGTCACTGATCTATAAACATAGCCTATGAACATGGCATAATCTGGTAGCAGGTCACTGATCTATAAACATGGCCTATAAACATGGCATGATCTGGTAGCAGGTCACTGATCTATACACATGGCCTATAAACATGGCATGATCTGGTAGCAGGTCACTGGTATCATAAAGTATAAGCTCCTGTCAAAAGCTAAGAACAGTATAATTTTCAAGCACGGGAATTTACGCCTAATGAGTTAGAAAACAAAATGTCTTAAAATATGATAGGTTGTACTGTGTCGGAGATTCTGATTTTTTTTTTTTTTGTCAGCCATCTATATGATTCTCTTCGTTAAAAACTTAATCAGTGAGTGACTGGCCACGTGTATGATTAGTGGCGGGTTACCAGTTCTGCTGTACGAGCCGCAGTAAAGAGAAGTTTTCTAGGTGTAGGATGCCCTGGCCAAAATAAAATAATAATGTACGTTAACTTCACTGGGGCTACCAAAGCTGCAGGCCGAAGCATGAATAACGTGTATCTTGGGGGCCGCCAATAATTGTCATAATTTGTACTTACGAACAAAACATTCTTAACTTTTTGACGCCTCCCTCCCTTCCCTCACCCCTCCCAACTTATGACTGAAATCTTCACTCCACGAATGCCAGACACCCCCAACCCCACTCCCACGGAAGCCTGCATTGTATGCAATTCATACTTCATATGGGATAAGATATCGCCGAAGCGTGAACGCCCCTATGGGAACCATTCCCCCAGGAGCATGGGTCACAAGGTAGCATGGTGAGGCATTTTAAACTAATGGTATGGCTATGGGTGGGTGCTTGTACATGTAAATTCGATTTATTTATCATTATTTTTTTGAAAGTTTATACGCCCAAAATGTTTATTTTTCACTTCATTCAACAAATTGTTGTAAGTAATTTGAATTTTGAATGTAGAAAGGTTGATTATTCCATAAGCAGATGCTTGATGGAAGGGAAAAATCAATAAGGAGTTTACTGGAAAAATTTGATTTTGCCTAAATGCAAAGAATTTCTTAAATTTTTTTTGCCTGTGGCAGATGATATGACGTGATGGCTAAATGGCTGCTCAGGCAAGTAGGAGTAAGATTTGAATCATCTTATGAAAATAATTGTATGTTCATAGTTTCATTCCAAGCACTTTCGACGAAATACCGTTTTAACTTGCATGTTTGTAGAATCAAATTAATTTCGACTTGGGAATAGCCATGCCTGCACTGTCCCCTTCTGGCGAGAATTGACCCTTACTGGAAGTGCGACTGAAGTCAAACTACTAGAAACGAAATGCTCTGATATAATAAAGGGTTTAATTTCATGCTTCTTTGTAAAAATTGTTTTGCATTTTTATAAAACTGCTGGAAAACAATACAGCTGACGAAGTTTTGCAACATCCCGTTTTTGCCAGTTTTAGGGCCATTGGTTGTTTTTTGTAACAAATGGACAATGTTTGCAGGATGGCTGCCCGGTAAAAGAAGAACAGAGTTTGGCGGATATTGCATGCACGTTTCAATTTTGATTTGTGGGCTACCTTTTTGAGCATGATAGTTGACTAAAAGAAGAACAGAATCTGTAGGATATTGCTTTTACTGTTCGCTGAATGGTGACTGTAGGTGACGGATACTACTAGTTTGACACATGTACGACAGACTGGTCACGACAGTTTGTTAAACGCCTACAGCTGCATCGGTCGCACAGCCTCCCATTGGGATATAGCTGCGCTTGCAGAGCTATTGTCAATGCTACACGCAAAATGCGAAGATTCAACGAGGTGTGAATGCATCCTGTCAGCAAACAGTTCAAGGTAGTTAAAACTTGAATTAATACCACTTAGGCGGCAGTTAGAGGTGGCTAAGTCTACTTACGTAGAAAACTCACTTCCATCAATCTGACTTTTGTTTTCGCAGTGACAATCGAGAAATTAATGTTCATTGGCATTTTGTTTACACATACCGTTGTACAATCACATTACTGACGACAAAATGAAAACAGAAATGTGGGATTTCTCTTTCCGACAGGTGGAAATTCCCACAGGCGTCATACATAAAACATGCAATATGAATTATCGAAAGACGTTTTTAACCATACATCGGCATATTAGCAAGATATGCATAAACTGCAATCTGCTATATGGAACAGCTATGGCTATATGTGCCATCAGCGAAAATGAATAATTATATAAAATAAATATTTTAACTATATGTTATATTACATTGTATCTATTTTAGTGCTGCTGACATTGACACGCCGCAGTGGGAACACCACCTGAAACACCTTTCAATATTAATACGTTATAGAATATATATGTGCATCTTTTAAATTTACCTACCAAATACTATAAATGTAGATGATAATGATAATATGATTTAGATATTCCTATTTTACGTGGGATAAGTCTAGAACACAAATCTCCGGAATTGATGGCGATGACGCGTCTGACATCTCCTACCAGAACTCTTCGTTCCGGAGAAGTCAGACTACCCGTCTTTACATATGGCATACATGGCTCCAAGTGCTGACCCAAGTCTGAATTTGCTCATATATATATATATATATATATATATATATATATATATATATATATATATATATATATATATATATATATATATATATATGTGTGTGTGTGTGTGTGTGTGTGTGTGTGTGTGTGTGTGTGTGTGTGTGAATGAGAAAACGCAATCGTTCAAGCATGATGTCTCTACAAGGCCACGTAAGCTGTTGGCTGGTGGCTTGCAGTTTTGACGGCTAAAAAGTCAAATTTAACGAGAAATGTGAAGTGCGCTAAACTTAAAACCCTCAATTCTTTCTTATATGTTCTACTGCGGCAAAGTCGCACGCATACATATGGTCATCAGGGCCTCGCGATCAATTGCTTAGAAAAGGGGGTTCATGTAGCCTCTGCAAGTTGCGTGTACTCCACGCAGATACGTCTCTGATTGCCTGTCTGCCTCAGTAAGGACACAAGGTTAAATAGCAAGCCTATTGGCTGCTAAGTTGCTGCCCCAATGACAAAATGGCTAAATAATAGCGTGTTGTTCTGACTATGTATGGGACTAATTGACCGATAGATCAGTTCGCTTGGTTTTTGACAGGGAAGCTACCTGGCTGTGTGATCAGTTTGTTTGTTCTTCTGACTATCAAGCCAACAGGCTGCCTGAAAATTCTGGTTGACCTTCTGGCTAGGAACCTTACTAGCTTGCTGGCTGCTCAGGTTTGCTGACTTTCTTTCTGACTGGCAAAGTAGATAGTTGGCTGATCAGCTGAGATGACAGTAAGACTGGAAAGCTAGTTGGCTGACCGATCAGTTTGGTTGACTTTCTGACTGGGAAGGTAGCTTATTGGTTAGTTTGGTTGAGTTTTTTCACCTGGAAGCTGGCTGGCTGCCGGGTCAGGTTGTTTGGTCTCCTTACTGCGTTGATTATGGATATGTTCGTAGCTCAGTTTATCATTATTCTGATTATCTACCAGATTCATTTTTCTTGTTCTATTGTAGATGGCCGGTTGCTTGTAGAACCAAACTGGTGATCACATGCCTCGTCTTGTGTGGAGCTGATTGGTTGGTTCACTGGCTAGTTGTTTATGGTTAGTCGACGTGATTGGTTGACTGCATGGCGCGCTTACAACCTATCAGCTGGATAATTGTTGAAACGTTGACCCTGTCGCTGGGTAATTTCAATCGACTAAAGTTTTGCCTGATCCTTTCATCATTTAAAACTTATTAAAGCGCTTGGGAATATACAGTAGATGCTGTGTAGCTGGTGATGTGTACCAAGGCTGGGAAAGTGACTGAAAAGGAGGGCTGACAAGTTGGTTTTATTCCTTCATATATTAGAACCTAAATTACTAGCTAGTGAGTAGCATATATATCGATAACAAAATAAAAGCTTTAGTGAAGGCTTAAAACAGTTGCATGTACAGGATGTATGGGTACGATGAACGAATATATACCCAGAGAGTGGCTATGACTCAGGCAGTCCTATAGGCTATACGTTCCCTGCGAGTTTTAACTTCCGACACACTTACATCTGCGGCTGGATATATGCAACAAAGCACACTGCCTTCCCCCAAGTTTGTATATGACAAGTCATAGATCTTAGTGCGTGACTGCATGGGCTTACTCTCTACATGTCAAGAGCTCTACAGTCAAAAGTGTGGCCTGTATCCTTAACGACAACGCCACTGGCTGCCCGTGCACTTTGGCGTGTTGTAGTTCACCTTTCCCCTTGCACTAAGTCCTGGCAGGAACTACGCCCTCACAAAATCCGTAAAGAAAGTAACTCCGTACAGTAATGAACGAATGCACTGGCTGCCTGTCCTAAGATTGCTCCCGAGACAGAGCTGCGTTTTGGTCAAATTAAGGTCCAAGTGTGGTCAATAAACGTCTGTGTTTTGTTAAAACGTCTACATGGGCATAGCAAAGCAGACATACGAAACGCGTTTTTCTTTTACACATGATTACTGTGCAGCTGGCAGGAAACTGCGGTTCTTCGCTAATTGATGATGAAGATGCTCATGTATGGTGTGTAGACACTGCCCATCAGCTTCCATAGTGGCTGTTTACGTCAAATGTGGGGGGTCTTGACACATGAGAAGTAATGTAAGGAGGGTATAAGAAAAATTGACAAGTCGTAGAATACGCAAAGTTATACTCAATTTGGAGGAAAGAACAAGACACCCCGGTAGAAATTACCTTTAACAATGGAACACAGATAATAAGAGGCAAAAACAATTGCAACATTGTTCATATTTGCCAAAAAGCGCACGCATTGTGTTGGTATGATTTCCATATTCCAGAATCATGTTATCCACAGTGTGTGGCTTATATGTTGTTGGTTTAAGTTTTTTTTTGTTTTTTATCATTCATTTTTTTTTTTTAATTAATTTTTAGTTTCAAGTGATCGACTATTCTTACTGCTGGTACTGAGGCTATTGATACTGCTTTATACTATACTTGCTGCTTTTGATGTTTCAATTGAAATGCTTTCGCTGATTCTTATTCTACGTGTTGCTGGTCCTAGTATTGCGCATTGTTACCATTGTATCATTTTTAGTCCTGTAGCATACAATGTCTTTCAAGGTACATACCGAAACCAAAATAAGGGAGGATACTGAAACTGTCCAATTAGAACTCATGGATAATGTCACGCTAGCAACAGCCAATGTCTTCCCAAGAGAAATACAATCTCCCATTAAAAGGACATTGAAAGTCAGTATATCCTTCACGCTCTATATTTGCGGAAACAGCGACTCTTATGACGTTATGCGCCATGACGTCACTCACGTTGCAAGGGTGCGTGGTGCACAAGATGGGTGACCTGGCAGGACAGTAGTTTAGGGCTATTTCTTCCTGAAGGGGATGTGGGCTTTTCTCAAACACAATTATGAACCAAAAATTGTATGTTCTGGTCACTGAATTGATATGTAGCATCTTACATAATCCCAGGAAAAGCTGCATATGCCTTTTTCGTCTAATTATGGCAGATACAAAGATCATCCCATGGCTAAATCAGTCTGCTACCCTGTACAGTTCCCCCTTGAGCTGTATACTCCCGAGACCCTTCGGGTCTCGGGAGTATACAGGCTCTCGGGGGAACTGTACAGTGTAGGAAACTGATTTGGCCTTGAGATAACCTCTAATTGTTACATAAGTGGGGAAGCAAACATGATTGCGAAGAAAAATAGAGGTGTAACTGTTTGCAGCAGCCTGGTTGATTTAAGGATTTTATCTGAACATCACGAACGATATACAGATTTAATAGGGTCCTGATGGAATGCAAAGACAGCCAACCATATATTGGTGCCAAAATGTTTGATTTTGGTCATATGTAAAACAAATACTATGAAAGCTATAAACTACCTTTGTGGACTTTCGTAAGGCATTTGATCAATTGTGAAGGGAGACTTTGTATCCTGAATTCTTAAACCAGGAGTTGGTTTCAGATTCTACACAGTCATTAAGCAAACCTATTGTTCTGTAAAGCCGCCTTTTAAGCTTGGCCATCGTATTACATCAACATTTAACCCATATGTTGTGGTTTGACAAGGGATACACGAAGTCTCCCTTTGGTATTTTTGATACATGATATACCTCATATGTTCATTGATAATGACGGTCCAGTATTTTGGTACAATAGACCATTAAGTTGTCTACAATATACTGTTGACTTGGTCTTAATGTCAAAATTTAAAAGCAATATACATAGAAATACAGTTCTCACAGAAAATCATAAATATAATACAACATAGGATACATCTGAAACAAGGCTAATATTATTGTACAATCTTCCGTTTCCAGTGTAAGAAATGTTATGAAAAAAATTGTAATTTAAATGTTTTCAAACGCATATGCTTTAATAGGCAATAGGATCGACATGAGAAAAAATCAGCTTTCGTAAATTGTGACGGCAAAACATTTCCTTTGACATTCAAGTAGACATTTTAACCATCTACAATACGTCTCTGGAGTGAATTACCTTTCGATGTTCGTCACTCGTCATCTTTATCAATATTTAAATCAAAATTACTTACATATTATGGTCAACCTAGGGTGTGCCCTGACTGGTATAGTTTCGGCGATAGATATGCTTCTGTTTTGCACACTCGCTTCGCCTAGATAGCAGTCAGCTGAACTATCATCTTTTTTAAAATTGGAGTAAAAATAAATCCCAGCTGCCGATGCGGTGCAAAATATGTAGACATATGGCATTTCTTTTTCTCTTGTCCGAGGTATACTACTGCAGATCCAAATTACACACAATTATCTTAAAGTATGCACCTTTTTCATCGCAAACATATATCTTTATGGTTCAAAAGATTGCACCAAATTGGAGAATATTCAAATTTTTCTGCCGTAAAAGGATTACATAATTCTTTCTAATCGTTCCCCAGAGGCAGGCAGGTATTGGTTAACTGTTTTATAGACGCTATCCTGCATACTACAAATTCTAGATACCACGCTCTGTAAAACGTACTTTCCTTGATTACTTCATATTATGTCCAAAGCATAAGCATTTATTTTACAATTCTTAAGAATGCCCCACTGTCTGTCCTTGTCTAGCTGTGATCGTCGTCTTGACTTTATTCTGGCTCACAGCCGGTTGGCATGGACGAAGTCGAGCTTCCTGGCCGTGCCGCATCCATGTGTTTGCTGTTGTCTTGTTTCTTTGCCGTCCTTTTTTCTTGCGAGAAGGATTTACATAGGGCTGCGCCCTTTTCCCAATCGGATGTAATGTATTATGGACTATTGTATTGTTGGAAGTAATAAAAATATGTTTAAACCAAGTAGACTATTAATTTCAGGATAATTTCTTCATCCCTAGAAGTGTAATTACTTTAATACCAGCATCGTCTCACAGCAGGGACGTAGTCTGGTTGATTGAAACGAAAGCAGTTATTTAGTATGAAGAGATAATAACGTCAGCATAGCAAATGAGCACATGTCTGGCCACAAGGAGGCGACGTCGATTTGGGGCAAATAGTTAAGGCCGTCAGGGACAGTGACAGGCACGTGACGTGTTCAGCATGACGGGCGGCATCGATCAGGAATTCTTTGAAGTATGGAAAAGATACAATCTGATATAAAAGCCAGTATTTCTAAAAAGATTGACAAAAAACTTGTTTTCAAAGTGAATTGATCCAGTGCCAAACTTTACAGAGAGAAGTGAATTGATAACAAATTAGGATTTCTGCCCATAATTTATATTGTTAAATGATTAAGGAAGAAACAAAAATGTGGCTAGATCAGAGAAAAAATGTTTGGTTTGTAATTAGCTGTGACGTTGCAACAGAAAAATATTTAAATTTAGTTTGTAATACATATGCGGATCTTAGAAGGAACATACCAGTAGAATTTAAATGGCAAAAAAGGCTACAGGGACTAACAATATCACTGCAATCTGTGACCAAAGTTTTGTTGGAAAGCGTAGCAGATTAGGGAAGATATGATAAATGTAATAGATCCCTCTCTCTCTCTCTTTCTCTCTCTCTCTCTCTCTCTCTCTCTCTCTCTCTCTCTATCTATCTCTCTCTCTCTTTCTGTCTCTCTCCCTCTCTCTCCCTCTCTCTCTCTCTCTCTCTCTCTCTCTCTCTCTCTCTCTCTCTCTCTCTCTCTCTCTCTCTCCACCACCAAATGATTCATATTTATCTCTCAGTTACAGGTGTATTGTCGGGTGCCAAGTACGTGTACTCATATCATATACATTTTCTATTTAAAAGATGCAAAGTGCGTCTGTAGCTGTGTAGTCTGTGGTTATAGTGCAGTCTGTGTTCATATTGTTTCTAGCAATTGCTTAGCACTATATACGTGATGTTTGGTTTCTTTGCTATTCTTATGGCACTGAACACAATGAAATTAACGATTCTGATTCTGACTGATGTCATTGATGTCGCTGTTGCCACTTCTGCTCTTAATAATCATTAGTACTGTTGCTACTGTTCATGTCACAATAAAAGTAACCTTTGTCTATTATAACTGCTAACTACGGAATCAAAATATGTACAAGATGGCTGTGTAAACAGCCCATCCTCAGGTCACCCTGACATTCGACCCAAAATAAGTTCCTACCAGGTTTGGCCGCTCCGGAAGTGTTTCAATACAATTTCGAAGCAAGTGAATCAACCGTTTCTTTGGAGAAGACTATTTGATACTGTATTTGTTATAAACCAAGAGTCATTAAAGTGTAAAAATGAATAAAGAGTGATCATTTCAACAAACTCAGCAGAGACCCATCAAGTTAGAAATAATCTGGCTCAGTGTTTGATGTGAAATATTAAATGTGAATTTCCATCCCAATCCCCATGGATTGGCATTGTTATCAATAAGAATTCATGCAAAGCCAACAAGTACAAGAATTGAAAAGCTAATTAAAAGTAAGTGATCGGCAATTTCATCGCCTGGCGAACAACTTTATTTGACCATTCTGCAATGTTTGTTTCTTCCAAGCTTCAGCTAAATCGAAGGGATAATTTGGAGAAGTCAGAAATAATGAACAATCGTGCAAATAGTAGCTTAAATCGCAGCGCCATCTGTTGATAAAAACTAAGGTATGGGCAGCCGTACAGGTGTCCCTATGCACATTAAAAGCAACCGGAAAAGCAGTCTCGAACAAAAAAGTTTTTAAGATTTTGTCAAAACTTGAACAAAACAATGCATAAAAGACCCACAAATCAACAGAGCGTGTCCAATTAAACAAAGTCATTAGCGACAGGTCCAAGGTACACTCCCACTATGTTTGAAATTAATGTGGCTTACGGTTTTGGAAATGGTGAAAAATTGAGTTGCCACTGCAATATCCATTGCCTTACATTGCACATATTGTAATGAACAGGAATGAATGCTTCGACCAAAAGATAGCAGAATTTAAAAATTCGTTAAAAACCAGGGATCTGCACCATAACCACATGGGAATCAGTTCTAGTCAAACATTCAACATGGTAAATTCCCATCAAGTTTCAGCACAATCCGGGATAGAGTTTGGGGGAAGAATGGAAAATAGTAAAACTGCGCAACAATTCGCAGAAAGAAAAACAGCATAAATATGGCAGTGCCACCTTTTTGAACAAATTAAAACCGAAAAATCCTCTCAGCAGTGTACCTATGTAATATCAAAGCTATTAGCTGAGCGGTTTTGCTGAAGGATTTTTTTCCTTTTTTTTTTATTCCTTTTTTTTTTGCCAAAAAAAAACAACCAAAACAATAAAAATAAACGCAAAAATCAATAGGGCGTGACCATTTCAATAAACTTAAAAGCGACAAACACCAACCCTTAATAATGATTATTATTAGTATTATCATCATGACTATTATTATTATTATCATTATTATTATTATTATTATTATTATTATTATTATTATTATTATTATTATTATTATTATCATTATTATTATTATTATTATCATTATCATTATCATTATTTTTATTACTACTACTACTACTACTACTACTACTACTACCACTACTACTACTACTACTACTACTATTATCTTGAACGAAAATTCCGGAAGACTAATAGGGCTACCAAGTGGATGAGTGGTCATTTAGAAGGTCTTGATCATTTCTTCTTACACTCTAGGAAGTATCAGTTCCAAAGACGGGTTATTTATTTGTGTGTGTATATGTATGTATGTATGTATGTATGTATGTATGTATGTATGTATGTGTATTGTAATTGTAATAATCATCATCATCATCACCATCAACATCATCATCATCATCATCATCATCATCATCATCATCATCATTTAGTTATGTCGATGACCCAGATATACTGGGAAATAATATGCATACGAAAATTCTTATTTTTGTGGTCGTCGTAAAGTGTATATAATCAGATGTATTTATGATTTTCCTACTTTTACTGTCGACTTGCCTGACACCAGCTTGACATTTTGCGCTTGAACAGACAGTGCTTGGCGTTAGTAAAGCAGGGATGTGATCCTGACCACCTGGTCATTGGTGCTGGATTAGTGGTCATTACGAGATGGTGAAAGTGACTTGTCATCATCAGTCACACTATCATCCTGGCGGATATGATTTATGTGGTTTAAATGCTATACGATGTATGTATAGACGTGGCTGCCCTGACACTCTCCCCCGACAGTAAGCGTCAAGGTACGGGGCATGTTGAATTAGAGGGTAATATAACCAGCAGTGAGAGCATTTGTGCGGAAGAATTCGCTTATCTTCAAATAGACATGCGTGCCGTCCGTGATGTGTAATAACATATATTTTTCCTAAATAAGAGATCTACGGGGACGCGCTTTTATTTTATTTTTTTTTTTTTTTTTTTTTTCGATGGCATTTTGACAACACCAGCAAAGTTTGGAATATAATAACGAGTCAATAGTCAATAAAAAGAATGGTCAGACAAAATTGTTTCCATTTTATAGTCGCAAAGCCATGCCAGATGGTCTTAACAATTAATTTGGATCGGGATCTAGTGTCAGACGGTAACATCCCTCGTTTTCTTGTTTTGAAGTGGCACGCATTCAATCACACACTATCTAGGTAAAACACGAAACAGATCAGCCAAGTGAGGACCAGCGACAAAGGCCCACCTGACAGCAATGTAAGTAGACAACTACCATCTGTCAGGTGCAGCCTACAAGGAACGGCAAAAGAATGGCAAACTGGCTATTGATTTTTGTGACAACAAAATCTGTTAGGGTAGCATGAAAAACAGAAATGATAGATATTAGCATTGAATGTAGGTTTTCAATCTTAGAAATTATAGAAAGATTCGATGTGTTTCTGAGATAACTATATACAGTTTCTTGTCTGTAAGCTTATAAGGCTGAGAGGTCTTACAGAACAACGTGCCTTACTATTACAATTTGAGAATGACAGAATAGATTCTGAACTCTTCTTTGCTGTCAAAACAAATCTGCAAATCTACATTGTTTATTTCTACAAGAATTGCGGGGAGATAAATTGAAAAGTAACATGCGCAAATTTATCAGTATGTCGTGCTGATGCCTTGCTGCTCAAATACGTCATTGTGCCTGAATGCACCGAATATTTTGGGATCAACTTTTAATTAACTGTCTTGCATGAAGCAAATAGACCGAAGTAAAATAGAAGACACAAAAGCGATCGTGATAAAAAGAGAACAGTAATTAATTTCATTAGTCCCTCAAATTTGTACGAAGTAAAATGGTTAATGTAAAATTACTGTACAGTGAAAAGACATTTGAACGCTGTTCTCACAAATATTAAATGATGCTTAACATTTTTGTTTCATTTTATTGCATCTTTCGTGTAGCCCTCACATTGCACGGTGTGACAAAATTGTTCAAAGCACCAAAAATTCCGTGTCTGTATCAAGATTGTCGTATTTCAAGTACTCCTCAAGTTGTTTACTTTGTTCATAGTACTTAAAGGTATTTGTTTGTTGTAAAAGCATTACAGCAATCCTAGAACCTTTTCAGTAATTTACATTTACAAAGTCACATAATAAGAATGAGTCAATACCTGTGCCAGACTTGTGTACAGATGTTCAATAAGGACATCTTTGCCCCATAGGCTTTATGTCAAAGCTCCTGTCAAAACTTTTGGTGAGGGTGGAACAGAAAAGAAACAAAGTAGACAACATTCAAAATCAAGTGCCTCGCTGACTGATCATCCAGGGTATATACGCGTCTGATGATTTGGACCTAAACGAAAATTAGTTAGCGTTGTAGATAAATTGCATTTTTCTCCGAATTCACGTCAGTGTCAAATTTTAATATCGATTAGGAAATCTGATGAAGTGAAGTCCATTAGCCATGTTAAGAAATTCTACATCTGCAGCAGTGTGGCCTGTATTACCTTGTAAATGACTAAAGTACAGGTTACGTGGCAAGGAAGGACCATAGCCTGCTGGTCATTTTAGATTGACGGCTGAATCAGGTAATATGGTGACCAGGGCACACGACTCGAGCAGTTTCATTATTGTCATGATAGTCCTATCACGCAGGGCATACCCTAAATACCAGGCAATGGGATTTGCGTGCGCGATGTCGTTTTTAATCTTCCCATTAAACACAACATGAAATGGATTAAAGAACAGGCTACCAGAGCCCAAACAAGATTGTTATTAAGATGTAAGACCCCAAGACGATAATATTTATTCATGTGTTGCAAATGAGCATAAAATGACCTGTGATGAGCATACGCTGTTTTAACCCATTCAGCATCAATGTATGGGTCTTCTTTGGGGTTTCACCCATTCGTTGTCAATTGATGGTTCTCCTTTAGGGCATCACCCATTCTGTATCAATAGATGGGGCTCCGTTTGTATTTAACCCATTCAGCTTCAATGATTGGGTCTCTGAGACCTATCAAGCATCACTTGATAGGTCTCCTCTGGGGCTTAATTTATTCTGTATCAATGTATAGGTATTTGGTTCAATTTAACCCATTCTGAGTCAATGGATTGTTCCTTTTTGGATTTAACCCATTCCGTATCAACGGATGTGTCTCACTTTGGGTTGATTTCACGCTGTATTACTGGACGATTCTCCCATTGGCTTTGACCCATTCTTTAAGAATGGACGGGTGTTTCTCCTTGGGGTTCAAACTCATTAAGTATCTATACGTTTTCATCTTGTTTTTTTTACCCCATTCTGTATCAATGGGCAGGATACATATCCTTTAATGTTTTTACATCTTCTCTATTCATATTTGTTCCCCTTTCGACTTTGCCCTATTCTGTACCAATGGACCAGATGGCTCTCCTATGAGGTTTGACCCATTCTGTGTAAATGGACCAGATGGCTCTCCTTTGGGGTTTGGTTCATTTTGTATAAATGGACCAGATGGCCCGCCTTTGGGGTCTATACCATTATTTATTAATGGACCAGATGGCTCTCCTCTTGGGTTTGACTCATTCTGTATCAATGAACCAGATGCCTCTCCTTTGGGGTTTGACTCATTCTTTATAAATGGACCAGATGGCTCTCCTCTGAGGTTCGACCCACTTTTTTATTAATGGACCATATGGCTCTCCTCTTGGGTTTGACCCATTCTGTATCAATGTACCAGATGGGTCTCCTCCTGGGTTTGACCCATTCTGTACCAATGGACCAGATTGCTCTCCTTTTGGGTTTGACACATTCTGTATCAATAAACCAGATGGATCTCCTTTGGGGTTTGACCCATTATCCATTTGCCAAATAATAAAACTATCTACTCTTTAGTTCGAAGAATAATGAGCAGGTCACAGTGCATACAATGTGCTGTTCTGTGACAAACTCCCCCCTATTATTATTGTTATAATTGTCATTATCATTATCATTGTCGTTGTTATTCTTATCATTAGTAGTAGTAGTAGTAGTAGTAGTAGAAGTAGTAGTAGTAGTAGTAGTAGTAGTATCATTACCATTACCATTATTATTTTATTATTATTGTTGTTATTATTTTTACAACTATTATCATTACTATTTACTATCATTAATATCATTTATTATTATTATCATCATCATCATCCTTATTATTATTATTATTATTATTATTATTATTATTATTATTATTATTATTATTATTATTATTATTATTATTATTATTATTATTATTATTATTATTATTATTATTATTATTATCATATTCACTCGATTACCCCATTTGCAACAGGGGCGCCCTCTACTGCGACAGAATGGAGGCACGTTCATAGTTATGAAACCACTTCATAGACGCCGCTGGCTGTAACTTTTCTAAGTATATAACTGAAAGATTCATGTTTACCTAAAAACTCATGTTTCTCGTCCAACCATTTATGCCTTACAGAAAATGAAATGTGCAAGTTTGTTTCCATTTATCTGATAGCAAAATCTAGAACGTTTAAGAACACAGGCGATTAGAAAGTGATCAGTTTTACTTTTATTAGAAAAGTTGGCTAATTCACGCTTATTGGCAAGTGGTTAGGTTCACAATATTGGAGGGTTTTTTTAGATGCATCTTTATTTGAAAGTGGTCAGATTTTCCCCCACTGAAAGTGGTCAGATTCAACTCTTTCAGAAAGTAGCCAGATTCACCCCTATTAAAAAGTGATCAGCTTTACTCTTATTCAAAATTGATCAGATTCACCTTATTGGAAAGGGGTATGTGAGAAAAAATTGGTATTTACTATCAAATAGGCAGTGCCCCTCTACTTGTCCAGCAAAACAAGTAAATGGTCCTTGAGGCTCACTTGACTAGATGGGGCAGACAGCTGTAATTAAGCACCCATATCAACGTGCTGTCTTTATATTCAGTTTGGACATGGTTTTGTTTGTCACAAGGACCTGATAATCATGCTGTGTTTCAGAGGTTTTTTTTTTTTTTTTTTTTTTTTTTTTTTTTTTTTTTTGTAAACTGAAATACTGTGCATTCCAAGTTTTGCATAGATTGATTAAAATTATTGAAAAAGGATATTAGGTGAATATTGGCTTGGAACCAGAGACGTATTTACCTTTAATATTAACTGTATGCCTAAAGTTTATTTACCTTTACTATCAACTAGTTGTATTTCAAGTCGTTTCTTGGTGTTCTTATCAATCTCAATCTAAACGTTAAAGAAGGTAGGCTAAGAGGTGTAGATAGTGGTGGGTGTATAAAGAAAGATGTAGATACAGCTGACTGAATTGATTCGTTTTGTGTTCGTTTTGTGAAGAAAAAAACAATGTGACCTGAGATGTACTAGAAATTTAATTTTCCTGTATCCAGTATAATATTTACATATCCACTATTTCAAGTTTTGAGAGAAAAAGACATGGACAATTATCGATTTCTCAAGTGAGGAAATATCAAATTATTATCTGATAAGAAAATAATATACTTTGGATATCCTGTATATATATATATATATATATATATATATATATATATATATATATATATATATATATATATATATATATATATATATATACATATATATATACATATATATATATATATATATATATATATATATATATAATATATATATATATATATATATATATATATATATATATATATATATATATATATATATATATATACATATATATATATATATATATATACATATACATATATATATATATATATATATATATATATATATATATATATATATATATATATATATATATATATATATATATATATATATATATATATATATATATATATACTCTAAGGCCGGAGGACTATAAGAATATTAGAATAATAATAAATAAAAAAAAAATTGTTCACCCACATTAACAAATCCTCATGCAACAAAGTCATGCACGCAAGTATCACATACGCGATTTCTGTCGGGTTTAAATTTGTATTGGGTATGAGGGCTGAAGGCGGGAAAATTCTACATGGTTGTTTTTAAATGGAGGAAATATATGGACGCAGGCTGCTATAAATGCATACATGTATATGTCACTTCCACTCCGTTGACCCCGTGAACACTGTTCGGTGATTGAACTCTTTTTTTCCTCATACCCAATGCCGATAATGTCCATGTGCTGTCAATTCCCATAACGATACTGGAATCATATTCTTTGTTAACTGGCTCTTCATTCCAGTGCCAGGGTAGCTACCAATGCATAGGACTTAAGGATGGTCCACGGAACAGCTGCCCTTGCTGCCAACATTAACCATCCCTCCCCCCTCAAACCGGCCAAAACCAGCTGCTGGTCAAATGTCGTCTGCTTCAGTGTTTTCAACTAATTTCAACAGTAATAAAAAGCAATTTTGACTGAGAATTTGAGCCCTATGAAGATCATATGTCCCAGGTCAACAACTTTCCTTGGCATGAGTTGGGCACTTAGTGCCCAACTCATGCCAAGGAAAGTTGTTGACTCAAGTGTCAATTCAAGGGTGAAAGGGTTAACGGTACCAAAGTACGCCGACGTAAGATCTTCACTAAGAACTTGACGCCGGGTTTCAGTCGAACACAATGGACTCACTGATGCTGCCTTGACGGGCAGCCGAGGAGAAATTTGGATGCCTCCATCATGTCTCTGTTATGAACATGTTGATGGAAATGTATACTCTAAGTATGAAACTCCCATGTCCACCCTGCCATGTCACCTCACCACCATAGCAAGTCAGACAAACCTGAGCACACCCATTCACGTGTCGGATATAAAATCATTAAGTGGTTGTGTGTTTTATATATTTATTTCGTAATCATGAAACAAAGATTTGCCATGAGGCAAACATACCGCATCGGGCTTCCTAATACTTGTATCCTCACCTTCAGGGTGAAAATGAACACACACACACACACACACACACACACACACACACACACACACACACACACATACACACACACACACACACACACACATACACACACATACTTATATATATATATATATATATATATATATATATATATATATATATATATATATATATATATATATATATATATGCAAATTATCAATACGGGACATGATATAAATAAATGTAAACCAAGATGGAGAGTGCTTCGTGGTGATAATTTGATAATTCCCTCTTTCTGGAGAGGGTGTGGATTGGAAGGTCCACTGTGTCAGTGAGAATTAATGGTAAAGCAGACTACCTTTGAAATCCCATGTCATTGTCGATCGGTTTGCCTGGAAATATTAAGTTTTGTCGTTGTGACGGCGTGTCAATACAAACATTCAATCAGAATTTTCCATTATTAAAACACAGTTATATTGATGTATGTCATGTAGCAATTGATTAGTCATATAATTTTGAGCTCAACTAATTAGAGATAAGACCTGTCGATTACAGGTTGAATAAGTTTAATCATGGGCCGTGGACGGTAATAATTTTGCGAGGATGCTAAAGATTGATAGAGCTGTGTATTCATCATTGGTCATTGTGACGAGAAGAAAACAATTTTAGAAGCAGGTCACACAGGTTCACAATCAAGCTCAGTGAATTGAGAAGTGTACTCTAAAACACCCATCTCAATGAGAGATAATTGTCATTAATTACAGCCAAATGATAGATTATTTTAGTTCTTGTCCAGTTTTCCTTAGCCAGTCAGAGCGATATGTTCAATTTGCAAAGCTTCCAGAATACTACTCACATAGACAATTTTAAAGCAAAAACCCAAGATATCTTTATTTTATAATCCATATTAACTCTTTCAGTGCCAAATTGTGGACTGAGTCAACAGTTTTTCTCCGCGAGCACTGGGTGCAATGCGCCCAATGCACGTCAAAAAGCTGTTGACCTAGGATATTCTCTCTGAAACTATAGGCGTACTGGCACTTCAATGTAAGCTCTTTTTACCAGCAATGCGAATCTGGGATCTTAATGATAATTCAGACTAGTTTGGCGTAAGCACATCCACTGTAGTTGTGATTGGTGCTGAACGAGTAAACGAACTGGAAGCCAGAAGATGAGATAGATCAGGAGGATAGGCAATCTTAAGGTGTCCATACAGCAGGAGGATAGGCAATCGTAAGGTGTCCATACAGCAGGAGGATAGGCAATCTTAAGGTGTCCATACAGCAGGAAGATAGGCAATTTTAAGGTGTCCATACAGCAGCAGATAGGCAATCTTACGGTGTCCATACAGCAGGAAGATAAGCAATTTTAAGTTGTCCATACAGCAGGAGGATAGGCAATTTTAAGGTGTCCATACAGCAGGAGGATAGGCAATCTTAAGGTGTCCATACAGCAGGAGGATACGCAATTTTAAGGTGTCCATACAGCAGGAGGATAGGCAATTTTAATGTGACCATACCGCAGGAGATAGGCAACCATACGGTGTCCATACAGCAGGAGGATAGGGAATCTTAAGGTGTCCATACAGCAGGAGGATAGGCAATCGTTAGGTGTCCATACTGCAGTGGAATATTGGTTTTGGCAATCGTTCGACAAATTTCACTGGTCAGATCCAAGAAGCACTGGAGACAACCTAACCTAATGGCAACGACACTTTGTGCGTACCCATGTGCTTTATCCCTGAACGTCTCGTGTGTATGTCCACCTGAATAACACCTTGGACACACGATGCCAACAACGCAAACTACCCCTCTCGTCAAAAGCAGAAGCTCTCCTCTCCTTTGACACACGATGCCAACAACGCAAACTACACCTCTCGTCAAAAGCAGAAGCTCTCCTCTCCTTTGACACACGATGCCAACAACGCAAGCTACACCTCTCGTCAAAAGCAGAAGCTCTCCTCTCCTTTGACACACGATGCCAACAACGCAAACTACACCTCTCGTCAAAAGCAGAAGCTCTCCTCTCCTTTGACACACGATGCCAACAACGCAAGCTACACCTCTCGTCAAAAGCAGAAGCTCTCCTCTCCTTTGACACACGATGCCAACAACGCAAACTACACCTGTCGTCAAAAGCAGAAGCTCTCCTCTCTACCAAGACGACAGAAACACAAGACTAAAACAATTGCTCTTGGAAACGTCAAATTTATTCTATCGGGTTATCATTACCTATACAAGTTCACGGTTTTATTAAAATAGAGTCAAACATAAAAGTCCATGATTACATGGTAATGATCTGGAGCTTAACAAGTGTCTTCTAATTTACCTGCTACTTTCATGCTGGAAATACGCCTACTATAGAAAGCATTACACAGATTACATCTTCAGTAAAGATACCCGAGTAACCATCGTCTTCTACGTCACAATCAGAGCCACGTGACAGTAAGAAATACGTCATGCATAGCTAGTGCTATGGCCTGCTTGGTGCCAACTAAAGTCCTTGTAATATATATCGACTGCTGACTTCAGAATGCTTATGCATCATTTTGACCCCGCCATAAGGTCATTTAGTCATGGACCTTCCCCCGTATTATTATCTTCCTGTCGTCAGACTGAGCCTCTGTTGATAAAAAATAAAACATTACTTGGCAATTTATTAGGAAATGAAAGTTGACATTCAAAATGGGGCATCAAGTGCAGTTCCATGCTTCATTTAACATAAATATTTTTCTATAAAAAAGTACGTTGTCATTGTGGCATGGATCATGAAATAATCCCCAGGGGTCGCTTTATCATATAAAATATCGAGAACCAGCAAGGATCCAGACCGAGTAGCAAGCCTAAGCAAGTAGGTATGAATGTTATACTTTGAAGGTCAAAATATGTCATATCGAGTCACCCTTGAATTTCACATTAATTGATGAGTTTTAGGGCCACCGTAGTTACTGCTTTTATGTCGCGGGAGTTCTAAGACCACTGGGTTTACTTGATTGATGTTACGTGAAATGCAGAAACAGCAGGTTTACTGGTTTTACGTCATGTGAGTTCCAGAATCGCCTGATTTACTGTTTTCATGGGTGATACTTAATTATACGGACACAAGGTAGTTTCACGGCGGAATAAAGCACTATATGCCTACACCTTATTCCGTGATGCACGAAGAGTACTTGTGCCCGTATCATTCAGTATCCCCGTTTTATTCTGCGGGGGTTTAAGAACCGACAGGGAAACCCGCACCTAGTACAAATGCATAAATACTAACGCCAACAAATAATACTTTCTACATCAGTGCTTAAGCTTATTTTACATCAGCTCAAGTTTACATTTTGGGGTGCAAAAATCTTTCTTATCGAATGAGGCATTCATCGTATGACTTTGAGAATTTTGCAAAGTCAAATATATTTCGCATATTATGCATCGGAGAGCACACAAACTGTAGATGTTTATGTCAAAAATCATCCAAGTGGTCTCAATGAGTACGTCAGATAGCCAACATGATACAGTATATGTTGGGCTAAAACATCAACAAACAGCTACCTGCTGAGCACCGTAGGTTTTCTCCGGGATCTCCGGTTTCCTCCTACATTGAGTTTGGTATAATTGGGCTACGATCTTACCTAATGGACCCTGTGGAAGAACAGCCATAGGCTGAAGAGGCTACCCAGTATAAAGATGTTCAATTATTATTATTAATTATTATTATTATTATTATTATTATTATTATTATTATTATTATTATTATTATTATTATTATTATTATTATTATTATTATTATTATTATTAAGATTAAGATTAAGTAGGGTAACGGTTGTGATGTGTTATAAGATTCAGTTTCATTTCTAGCATGTTTGATTTTGCCTTTTTATTTTCGATCACAAAAATGCATCCACCTTCAATAATGCGTAGAATATTCTACACTTAGTATAAACGTTGTCATACTTGACGACAACCTGTGTAAAAAGTATGTCAGCAACATATAAGTTTATCTGATGATACGGGCTAATGGAGTTGCTTGGTCACCACATACCAGTGAGCACATGAGCGATCAGGTAACAGCTTTAACACTGGCCTCATCAATTTTCGATTGCTTTGCTGTTTTGTGAAGTACATCATACATCGAGAGACCACCTGTGTGCTACATCAACATAATTATTAAAATATCTCTAATATTTAATAGCTGTCTTTAATATTTCAAAGCTCTGTCATTGTAATGCCTTCCTTAAGTGTAGCATCCATATTTACTCATCCATGTTTCTCCCGATCATTTATTTCTTTCATATTTAACGTACGCCTACTATTAAGCTGATTTTACTGTCTCTTTAAAATATTAATGTTAGACACTGTTCATAAATGAATCCCGACGAGTCAAAAACTCCTTTCTTTCTGTGAAAAGTATACCGTTATTGGGAACACTGTGGTTAAACTTTAAAAAATCCATATTCTGTTATTGTTCCTCTCTCTGTGGATTCACTGTGGCACGAATGTTAATAATTGAAACGATTGTTGAACATTATCACAAATTGAAGTGGTCATGTTGATTGCATAGAATCATGTTTCATTCCATGTTAAACATTGGTGTAATTATTTCAGAAATAGAAGAAAATTAATTTTGAAATATTTTCAAAATTTATTTATTTAGTCATGGCTATCCTCAGCTTATATTTGAATATCAAAATTATCTTATGAATAATCGAAAGTCGTGGCAACCAAATTACAAGAGCAGATATTTCCAATTTTGTCAATTATACTTTAAGATCATGCAAGCTTCAAACGATATAAACTGGAATCTTGGAAAGATTCCCACTTTGCCACTCACGACGATCTCTTGCTTTCTACTTGTATGTGAGCAACATCGTAAGATGTTTTCCGTAATGAAATCAAAGACGTCACTGCAACTAAATTTATATCTCATCGATATTTGTAAAGGAGTAAGCGATTGTATTTTTGCTTTTACTGTGGTTTCTTTCGCTATCATCATTGTTATACCTCTTCATTATGATAAATATTATTCTAATCGTTATCGTTGCTACTGTTATTAGAAGCAACAAAATGTTTTCACGGGAAGTGTATTTTAATAGGGTCGAAACGGCAGTACAAGAGCTGACCACAGACGTGAGGCCCCCGTGCCACGACGGTTAGGTCAATCATACCCAGATGCTAATGAAACTTCTCTACATGGGCCTGCCTTGGGACACTCTCCTGCATAGACCTGCCTTTAGGACACTCCTCGACATATGCCTACCGTAGACCACTCCTCTGCATGAGCCTGCCTTACAGCACTCCTCTACATTTACCTACTTTATAACGCTCCTCTATATATGTCTGCTTTAGGACACATCTGCGCACTATTGGCCTGCCTTATAACACTCCTCTACATATGCCTGCATTATAAAACTCCTTTACATATACATGCCTTATAGCAATCCTCTACATATGCCTGCGTTATAAAACTCCTCTACATACACATGCCTTATAACACTCCTCTACATATGCCTGCATTAGAAACCTCCTCTAAATATGCCTGCATCTGGACATTGCTCCACATAGGCCTGCGTTATAACACTCCTCTACACAAACCTACCTGATAACACTTCTCTATATATACTGGCCTTAGGACACGCCTTTGCATGCGCATTGGCCTGCCTTATACCGCTTATCGACATATGGCTGCTTTATAACTCTCCACTACATAGGTCTGCCTTACGACACTCCTCTACCTATGCCTCACATATAACACTCCTCTACATGTGCCTGCCTTCGGACACTCCTCTACGTTTGCCTGCCTTGGGACACTCCTCTTTATATGCCTGCCTTGGTACACTCCTCTTTATATGCCTGCCTTGGGACACTCCTCTATATATGCCTGCCTTGGGACACTCCTCTATATATGCCTGCCTTGGTACACTCCACTTTATATGCCTGCCTTGGGACACTCCTCTATATATGCCTGCCTTGGTACACTCCTCTATATATGCCTGCCTTGGTACACTCCTCTATATATGCCTGCCTTGGGACACTCCTCTATATATGCCTGCCTTGGTACACTCCTCTTTATATGCCTGCCTTGGGACACTCCTCTATATATGCCTGCCTTGGTACACTCCTCTATATATGCCTGCCTTGGTACACTCCTCTTTACACGCCTGCCTTGGTACACTCCTCTATATATGCCTGCCTTGGTACACTCCTCTTTATATGCCTGCCTTGGTACACTCCTCTATATATGCCTGCCTTGGTACACTCCTCTATATATGCCTGCCTTGGTACACTCCTCTATATATGCCTGCCTTGGTACACTCCTCTATATATGCCTGCCTTGGTACACTCCTCTTTATATGCCTGCCTTGGTACACTCCTCTATATATGCCTGCCTTAGGAAGCTCCTATTTATATGCCTGCCTTGGGACACTCATCTCTATACGCCTGCCTTGGGACACTCCTCTATATATGCCTGCCTTGGGACACTCCTCTATATATGCCTGCCTTGGTACACTCCTCTTTACACGCCTGCCTTGGTACACTCCTCTATATATGCCTGCCTTGGGACACTCCTCTATATATGCCTGCCTTGGTACACTCCTCTTTATATGCCTGCCTTGGTACACTCCTCTTTATATGCCTGCCTTGGTACACTCCTCTTTATATGCCTGCCTTGGTACACTCCTCTATATATGCCTGCCTTGGGACACTCCTCTATATATGCCTGCCTTGGTACACTCCTCTTTATATGCCTGCCTTGGGACACTCCTCTATATATGCCTGCCTTGGGACACTCCTCTATATATGCCTGCCTTGGTACACTCCTCTTTATATGCCTGCCTTGGTACACTCCTCTATATATGCCTGCCTTGGTACACTCCTCTATATATGCCTGCCTTGGTACACTCCTCTATATATGCCTGCCTTGGGACACTCCTCTATATATGCCTGCCTTGGTACACTCCTCTTTATATGCCTGCCTTGGGACACTCCTCTATATATGCCTGCCTTGGGACACTCCTCTATATATGCCTGCCTTGGTACACTCCTCTTGTATGCCTGCCTTGGGACACTCCTCTATATATTCCTGCCTTGGGACACTCCTCTATATATGCCTGCCTTGGTACACTCCTCTTTATATGCCTGCCTTGGGACACTCCTCTATATATGCCTGCCTTGGTACACTCCTCTTTATATGCCTGCCTTGGTACACTCCTCTATATATGCCTGCCTTGGTACACTCCTCTATATATGCCTGCCTTGGTACACTCCTCTATATATGCCTGCCTTGGTACACTCCTCTATATATGCCTGCCTTGGTACACTCCTCTATATATGCCTGCCTTGGTACACTCCTCTATATATGCCTGCCTTAGGAAGCTCCTATTTATATGCCTGCCTTGGGACACTCATCTCTATACGCCTGCCTTGGGACACTCCTCTATATATGCCTGCCTTGGTACACTCCTCTTTACACGCCTGCCTTGGTACACTCCTCTATATATGCCTGCCTTGGGACACTCCTCTATATATGCCTGCCTTGGTACACTCCTCTTTATATGCCTGCCTTGGTACACTCCTCTTTATATGCCTGCCTTGGTACACTCCTCTTTATATGCCTGCCTTGGTACACTCCTCTATATATGCCTGCCTTGGGACACTCCTCTATATATGCCTGCCTTGGTACACTCCTCTTTATATGCCTGCCTTGGGACACTCCTCTATATATGCCTGCCTTGGGACACTCCTCTATATATGCCTGCCTTGGTACACTCCTCTTTATATGCCTGCCTTGGTACACTCCTCTATATATGCCTGCCTTGGTACACTCCTCTATATATGCCTGCCTTGGTACACTCCTCTATATATGCCTGCCTTGGGACACTCCTCTATATATGCCTGCCTTGGTACACTCCTCTTTATATGCCTGCCTTGGGACACTCCTCTATATATGCCTGCCTTGGGACACTCCTCTATATATGCCTGCCTTGGTACACTCCTCTTGTATGCCTGCCTTGGGACACTCCTCTATATATTCCTGCCTTGGGACACTCCTCTATATATGCCTGCCTTGGTACACTCCTCTTTATATGCCTGCCTTGGGACACTCCTCTATATATGCCTGCCTTAGGAAGCTCCTATTTATATTCCTGCCTTGGGACACTCCTCTATATATGCCTGCCTTGGGACACTCCTCTTTATATGCCTGCCTTGGTACACTCCTCTTTATATGCCTGCCTTGGTACACTCCTCTATATATGCCTGCCTTGGTACACTCCTCTTTACACGCCTGCCTTGGGACACTCCTCTATATATGCCTGCCTTGGTACACTCCTCTTTATATGCCTGCCTTGGTACACTCCTCTTTATATGCCTGCCTTGGTACACTCCTCTTTACACGCCTGCCTTGGTACACTCCTCTATATATGCCTGCCTTGGGACACTCCTCTATATATGCCTGCGTTGGGACACTCCTCTATATATGCCTGCCTTGGGACACTCCTCTATATATGCCTGCCTTGGTACACTCCTCTTTACACGCCTGCCTTGGGACACTCCTCTATATATGCCTGCCTTGGTACACTCCTCTTTATATGCCTGCCTTGGTACACTCCTCTTTATATGCCTGCCTTGGTACACTCCTCTTTACACGCCTGCCTTGGTACACTCCTCTATATATGCCTGCCTTGGGACACTCCTCTATATATGCCTGCGTTGGGACACTCCTCTATATATGCCTGCCTTGGGACACTCCTCTATATATGCCTGCCTTGGGACACTCCTCTATATATGCCTGCCTTGGTACACTCCTCTTTATATGCCTGCCTTGGGACACTCCTCTATATATGCCTGCCTTGGGACACTCCTCTATATATTCCTGCCTTGGGACACTCCTCTATATATGCCTGCCTTGGGACACTCCTCTATATATTCCTGCCTTGGGACACTCCTCTATATATGCCTGCCTTGGTACACTCCTCTTTATATGCCTGCCTTGGGACACTCCTCTATATATGCCTGCCTTAGGAAGCTCCTATTTATATTCCTGCCTTGGGACACTCCTCTATATATGCCTGCCTTGGGACACTCCTCTTTATATGCCTGCTTGGTACACTCCTTTTTATATGCCTGCTTGGTACACTCCTTTTTATATGCCTGCCTTGGGACACTCATCTCTATACGCCTGCCTTGGGACACTCCTCTATATATGCCTGCCTTGGTACACTCCTCTTTATATGCCTGCCTTGGTACACTCCTCTATATATGCCTGCCTTGGGACACTCCTCTATATATGCCTGCCTTGGTACACTCCTCTTTATATGCCTGCCTTGGTACACTCCTCTATATATGCCTGCCTTAGGAAGCTCCTATTTATATGCCTGCCTTGGGACACTCATCTCTATACGCCTGCCTTGGGACACTCCTCTATATATGCCTGCCTTGGGACACTCCTCTATATATGCCTGCCTTGGGACACTCCTCTATATATGCCTGCCTTGGGACACTCCTTTTTATATGCCTGCTTGGTACACTCCTTTTTATATGCCTGCCTTGGGACACTCATCTCTATACGCCTGCCTTGGGACACTCCTCTATATATGCCTGCCTTGGTACACTCCTCTTTATATGCCTGCCTTGGTACACTCCTCTATATATGCCTGCCTTGGGACACTCCTCTATATATGCCTGCCTTGGTACACTCCTCTTTATATGCCTGCCTTGGTACACTCCTCTATATATGCCTGCCTTTACACTCCTCTATATATGCCTGCCTTAGGAAGCTCCTATTTATATGCCTGCCTTGGGACACTCATCTCTATACGCCTGCCTTGGGACACTCCTCTATATATGCCTGCCTTGGTACACTCCTCTTTATATGCCTGCCTTGGTACACTCCTCTATATATGCCTGCCTTGGGACACTCCTCTATATATGCCTGCCTTGGTACACTCCTCTTTATATGCCTGCCTTGGGACACTCCTCTTCATATGCCTGCCCTAGGACACTCCTCTATATATGCCTGCCTTAGGAAGCTCCTCTGCATAGGCCCGCCTTGTTATACGCATCTACACATGGCTGCATTATGCATTACCACGGTTGGCAGAACGTCCAAACGCTCACCTTTCACGTCTATGGTCTGGATTTGATTCAAAAAAGGGGAAGCAGGTAGAAAGAGCTCCTATCACTGTGACTGTGTATGGTGGGTCTCTCCGAGTCCTCCTCCTTCCTCCAGCAAACAAATAGGTAAGGAAGTAAACATCTGTGCCATGTAGAATTATTAATATAGGCCTGGCCTGTTTCGCAATCCATCTAAAAGATATGGGTCTATCCATGTAAAAGAAGTGGGTTTATACGTTTTTTAAAACAAGTCCTGTAGAAATGCCTGCCTTAGGACGCCCCTTTGCATAGGCCTGCCCTAGAAAACTTCTCTGAATAGGCTTGCCTTACAACACTCCTCCACATATGACTGTCACACACTATATATATATATATATATATATATATATATATATATATATATATATATATATATATATATATATATATATATATATATATATATATATATATATATATATATATATATATATATATATATATATATATGCCATAGGGCACTCCTCTGCAGTTGCCTGCCTTATAGCAATTCTGTACATATTCCTGCGTTATGACACTCCTCCACACACGCCTTCCTTATAACACTCATGTACTTAGGGTCGGCGACCTGCGTTATAACACTCTTGTACATAGGCTTGCGTTGTAACACCCCTCCATATATGCCTGTCTTAGGACACTTTTCTGCATAGGTCTACCTTAGGGCCATGTACCAATCCCTTTCAACTAGACAACTTTGTTACTGGCCCACAGCCAGATATATCTTTATCGCCCTGTGGAAGTGTTCCACATCAGTCATGACCATGTTCAAGTCAATATTTCATGATAGAGAGACTTGACGAGTATGTAACGCAAATTCTCTTAAATATACACAGAATTGCCAGCATGCCTTGTTCTTCATATCCTACACGTTACAAGTCTTGAATGAATTAACTCAGTCCACCCTGACAGAAGACCGAGTCAACAGCTCTATCCTTGGTACGCTCTAGGCGCACTGCGCCCAGGGAGTACCAAGGAAAGCTGTTGCCCATGGGCAGATAATTTGGAATCATCTTCTATGGAAGTTTTATTCAAAAGTTTCAAAAATAATTCGTAAATTAGAAAAATACAATTAGAAGACGACATTCAGATGTTGGTGGAGAAAAGCGTCATTAGGGTGGAATGAGTTCAAGACGGAAAGGGCAAGACTTTCCCTGTAGCACCCTCATGCAGACTAAATGTAAGGAGCTCATAGGGTGTCATTGATTGTCTACAGCATGGCATATCCGATATAGCTCAGTTTAAGAATATTTTAATCGGTAGCAATGTAAGACAGACTAAATATTATTCAGGAACAGCAAATTGGTGAGAGTTGTTTCATCCATTTGTTCTCAGAAGATGAAAAATTTCAGAATCTGGTAATTTGGACCCGGACTCCCAGTATGCATAGATATCTTGGGTAGGCATGTATAGATTAGATTCTTTGTGTATGTTGCAATACTATGTTCACAAACCCGTTTGGAAGGCGTACTTTCCAAGACAGGGGATTCCCAAAGTATCTCTCCTTATCTCAATTATAAACCATTAACAGAAAATGAATAAATCTTCCAATAAACTGCCACGTTTCTGCTGTGTCCCCTTCGGATTCGCAATACTACATATGGGTGGTTTCCGTTTTCTCCAGCCATATACTTTCAACTGGTGTTAAAAGAAGAAAATGTTTCACAGTAAATTCAAGCACGAAACGCGAATATCTTTCTACTGACTATGGATCTACTTAGTGAAGCTGAAGAAAAGGTTGCAGAAAAAATCCAGCAGCATTCCTTTAATTAAAGTGTATGAATATGGTTAAATAAATTGATATGTTTCTCCATAAAAAATTACGAAGCAACATTAAAGATTGGTGAATTGTCAAGAGGATTAGATCCAATGGTAACCTTTCATTACGGCAGCAAGAAATCCTGCTTTATTCCCTAAACGCTTTCTGAAAATTATCTGCAGTTCGTCTTATATCCAGAGAGTCCACACCAGAAGCGATATTCAGGCCCACCTATTCAAATATACCGGCCTTATACAGTGTCTGGTCTATTGGGAATTGACTTGATAAAATAAACACCCGGCAACATTCTTTGCAAATGAATGAACAGCCGCAACTTGTTTAAAGGACTTGCAGACAAACCAAAAGATTAATTAAGAGTACACACATGACATGAACTCAAATGTTTCCATTTTGCTTAGAGATGCAGACCAAAGACAGCATTATCCCCACAACAAATGCCGGTAAAAAGCGATAGATCAAAATGGCTGACGTCTGATGAGAATTCATGGCCCAATCGGCATGAAAATTTAAGCATGCCCGCTATTGTCTGGAGGATATCTGTTTGGTGCCCCGCAACACATGGGATGCTTCCCGTAGATTGAGAGTATAACAAAAACCACTGGTGCTTTATTAACACACACGAATATATCTTTTCCCAAGCCATATTTGCACGCCAGTTTTGTCGTCTACGCTGTCAATTTTACACTTCCTCAGTCAGAATATAAAAATCAGC
>OZ026624.1:22870454-22915454 GCA_964020975.1 Hermodice carunculata
GGACGCGACTTGATATTTTTTTGCAAAATAAGGGATCCAGAGTATCACCACTTGAGGCAGTATTCAAGGAGAATTTATTCTGATTTTTAAATGAATCTTAACAGCTACTAATAAATCAAATTTATCTGCGTTTGTTCCTGAAATTCATCATCCTTATTTGAATCAAAACTTCACTGTTTTGACCTATGTTTTTGGCTATTATATGAACGTTGTGTTTAACAGTTTTATTTTATCTTATTAATCTTAGTTTAATCCAATACTCTATCTTTAAATCTGGATCAAAATATGGGTCCATATTAAGATTAAGCTTAGTCCTGAAATGTTAATCATACGTTCTGTACAATGGCCACCCCCCCCCCTCCGTAAGATTGGTTCTCAGTGAAAATATGCGGCGAACTTAGACCTAGGATTACGTCATTTGGGATCAAACAAGTTGATTGTAATTTTGATCCTAAATTTGGTATTGGAGCACAATTCTTTGTGAATATGGTCGCTTCTGTACACTTAGTATAAAGCTCCTACGATCCGCATATTTACCAAGTTTCAGAATACTCTTAGTGACACTTTTAGTGAAAAGTCGAAAATAGCAACAAAATACACAAATTGATCCAAAAAAAACCCAAAAGAATGAAAAAAGTTACAGTGCTTCCCGTTGAACAAATTTGGGGGCACGTGCCCATAAACATGATGAAAGTATCCCTGTGCAATTTCTAACCAATTGGCCGCGTGGTTTGGGAGAATATTTTAGCAAAAATGTACCAAAACATCAAATATATATAAATTTAAGTGGAGCGTGGACACTTTACAACTCCATAAAGACTTAAAGAAGATACATCCCCATCACGTTTGAAGTGGAGCTGGCTACCGATTTTTGGAGAAGGCGCCAATATGAATTTCCGCTGCAATCCGCGTTGAATTGCATTATAATCAAGAGGAATACTTGCATTAAGTAACGAGTACACAGATTGGGAAAAGGTCAAATTTCAGGGATGCAAAATCTCACCACCTTGTGAACAGCTTTATTGGACCCTTCCACATTTAAGTTTCAAAACAATCTGATAGACACTTTTTGAGAAAAATAAATTAAAGAAACAACTCAATGAATTGGATAAAAAAAATCCCCGCGAAGCCTGTTAATTGCGGTCTATGCGTTCCCAGATGTTTGTAACTAGATGATTTACGAAATACCTCAGCGTTGAATTCCAAAGCTTCAATTATTTTAACTGAATGTTTTACATGTATATCAGTTAGCAGTTCTTTTTTTCAGCAACTCTGCCTGACCGCCATGCAGGAGCCAAAAGTCGTCTCAGCGATCAAGAAACTTTGCGGATCAGGAATGGTCAACTGGAGCCCTGTGTTATTAAGCAGGAATATATGCACCCACATTATTTATTTACTATGTACTTCACGCTTGCTTTTTCTATTCTTCATATATCACCAAGATGTTTGCGTCTGCTTCCTCCTAGCGTACATCCTTTATATCTCGCTTGTTGTATAGTTGGTCTTTGAACAATACGTATTGTTTGCTATTCATTGCGGTGGACACATATAATATGTATATATATATATATATATATATATATATATATATATATATATATATATATATATATATATATATATATATATATATATATATATATATACATACATATATATATATATATATATATATATAATATTCATCATGAAAAATGCCTACCAACAACCGCGCAGTTACATGCCAATAAAACAACAGAGACAGACTTCATTTTTTATAATAATGAGCCTTGGATGATGCTCAGTGCAAAAAGGTGATCTAATGTCGTATTTTATTTAATGCATATAACATTTTCAATGATCTCCCATGAATATTGCTCCTCAATTACCATTACATTGCCTTACTTCCAGTGTACCAGAGATGAATTACCATCAGCACTAGAAAAAAGTTGGCAGCGGTTTGACGGAACCGCTGGCTCAACCGGTTCATGCCTCAAAAATCACGAACTGGTTCAGATCGCAGTTTGAACTGGCGGTTCAGATAGATTAAGCTTTTCTTAATTAGTCACCAACAATCGCTTAGGGCATAACATTGTTAGTAAAACTGAACACGCATCAGTTATCCTAAGCTGGGACAAACATACATTGTAACCAACAAACGTTCGAGTTTGATATCTGAATCAGCCAAAATAAAGATTTTTCTATATGCTAATTACAAGAAAAAATAGTAAAAAGTGAGACTGATTTTTCTGCTCGCTAGCAAGAAATGAATATTAAATGAATATTTAGTGACAAATAAAAGTTTTGATTTTGGAATATTTTGTTGTTTTGCAATGTTATTAGATTGCTGCTTCGAATCGGTTCCAGCCAATACATGGTTTTTGTTGTGAACCGGTTCTAGAAAAGCGAACCGGTTCCCATTTCTAATCAATACTGATAACGGTTTTCTTGGACGGCATGTTAATCTGCGTATCATCGAAAAGAAAGATAGCATTATAGCTCATCAGCGTTTATGTGAGGAGACTCATTGACCTGTCACGTTCCTGGTGTAGACAGGAACATAATTGTATAAATCTTATTGGATTAAAGGGAATTAATAAAAAAGTAATGTCACTTACAAAATATTCAAAAAGAAAAATTCTAATTGTCAACATTTGATTCTAAATTGTGGCTCTTATAACGTACATAACTTAATATCTTGTAACGTATAGAAACTGCAATATGTAGGTTACACTTAAGATGAGATTTTATATACATATGTTTCAATTATTCGTAAACCTGGCGTAGGGAACAAAAAGAAATATAGGCATTTTTGTAGTATTCACAAAATATCTAATTGCATGAATGAAACTGCTGTCCTTTGGAAATTAAAATATGTCACGAGCATGATTCTAAATGAATGCAAGCTAAAAGAACTTCCTACTATTGCTTACAAATAGGGTCATAATGTAGTTCAGCCAATGTGGAATCATGAAAAGTATCTCAAAGCATTATTTTTAATGATATTGACTACATGAGAGATTGTCTTTGTCAGACTAATAGTACGTTTTTCAAATTTGTTGACCCTCGTTATAGACTTGTATTCACTGGATATCTAAGCAGTATAAAAAAATCTTAAAATGAAACAAAAAATGAAACACAATTTCCCGTACAATCCAAACTAAACATTGAAACTGCCTGTAGATATACTTTTAGGTCTTTTTTTTTATAAATATTGTTCAAAATAGGCACAAAAAAGAAAACAATATGGTCACTAAATTTAAAGGCTGGTTGTCAAATATTAGCCCCTTACTAAGAAAAATACCCTGCACACAACTTCCAAAATGGAAGGTCTTTTTAGTGAAATCTTAGACTCCCTGACATTGTCATTACTTTGGAGGATCTCCTAACAAGATTTGTGGTAATAAATATTGATGAGGGTGGTAATAACAGTTACTTTGGGCCAATTTGCCCCCAAAAATATTTTATTAATGTTATGGGGTAAAACTTGGTATATAACTCTTCGGATGTAAAATGTAGTATTGTTTGTGTACTACACAAAGAGAATGCCAAAAGTATAATTGACTTTCAAAGATATGTATTTTAAAATGACTTTGACATAGATATATCTAATAAAGACTCGTCAATAGCTATTCTGTTTTGGATTCCTAAATCACATGAAAATCTTTTAAAATTAAGATTCATTGCAATCAAAACGTACCACTTAATGGCAAGCAATTGAGGTTATGGTATGGGTAACTGTTATCTGAGACCACTTTCAAAAGTACTGTGATAAAAATACAAACATACTGGAATTATTTGTTTTAGAGTTTTAATAATTCAACGGAATTTCCCTTTAAAATTGCACACAAAAATGCCTTAAGTATTAACAATTTTGCTTTTCCTATTAAATATACAAATTTGCCCATTAAAACATAAAAGAGGCACTCGATAAGATTAATTATAAAACGCTCATCCATAATTGTTATCAATATATTAATGTAAACGCATTTACAGAAACCGCATTTTACTTTGCGAAATGATATATCAGAAGTAATGTTAAATCATATACCATAGAAATTTCATTAAGCGCAAACAATTTTCTTCCTCATAATACATTTATTCAATTTTGTTCATTGCTATTTCATCAAATCAGAGTATCCCCATGGGCAGTAATTGCTTACCTATGCTTGCTGATTTATACATCTCTAGGTTTTTTTGAGCATGAATTCATGCAGAAGATGTAAAATTAAATTTCCCCATAGCAAAAGAGTTATCGTTCAGTTCCAGATATGTTGACGATTTTTACGTGACAATTTCAGGTAAATATCCGCACAAAATTATCATTCTGATATTGCTTCAGAGATAAGTAATACAGAATATAAAGAGACGTTTTTCTTGTCCCATATATTCACGTTTCTAAGACTAGTTTTGTTGTTAGAATATATCACAAAATTGACGATTTTTAATTTGCCGTAGTCAATTGACTGTTCTTTGAAAATATTTTACGTGAACGTATTGGGTAAAATACCTTTTCGTCACGAGTTTAACGTTTTGGTCACATTTGTTTTAAGTTCACTGATTTTGCCTTCAGAGTAATATTTTATAACAAATTTAAATAAATAGGATATAGTGAAGTAAGCCTAATAAAGTATTGTCATACATTATGTTGCAAATTTGCCAACATTGTCATGAACTTTTGGTTCCTCAACTTTAAGGATTTCGGTTCAATTGTTACGCTCATAATTTTTAATGTTCATAAATTTTCTCATAAATACCTACCTGATATAAAAAGACAGTTCTTCACTTTTGTTGCAATTTTTTACGACGTTGTGATATCGTCGTGCCTGGCCCTCTCTGTGCGGAGCAGACACAAGCTGTGCGTGGGAAGAATACTTGGCGGTGGTTGCCTTTGTTTTTCAGGTCCATCTGGCGTCCCGTCTCTGAGCAGATATATCGATACATATAGAAGCATTTTCTCGTGGTAGTGTGAAATAAACATTTCCTATTTTATCTGTACGTTGGTCTTTACCTAATACAAGGTAAAAGCGAGCAGCCGCCATCACAGAAAAAGCCTGTCCGGCAATTTAGAATGCTTGATGGTTTCCCGCTGATTACCCGTATGAATTCATATGGCGGGTCAAGCCATAAATTTTCTAAATTTTTTAATCAAACGTGAATATATTGATTATTCAAGACATAGCTTTAGAAACAAGACACCAGCTGACTTGTCTATGGAGTGGGGGGGGGGGGTGCTTTTTGTTTCTGTTTCCTGTTAGAACTCTACAGATATGGCACTGTTGCTAATATTTGTAAAATACATCAGTAATGTGTCAAGCCTAGTGCCGATATAGCGACTTAGCAATATCAACGTCAGTATGTCAGTATAGGCAAACTCTTTTTTTTTCTGTATCCGTATAGTGTAAATGGCTAGTGTATATATGTACACGTACATACATACAGAGGTATATATATATATATATATATATATATATATATATACATAATATTTATATACGGCATATTAGATAAGTGCCATGATTGGGGTAAATAAATGGTTGGTTCATGTGCGATGCATTAGTGAAGTGTCATGATTAGTGTACTTATACGGTCCACTAGAAAAGTAACATAATTGGTGTATTGGTGACGTGTCACAATCAGTACATATATATGTTGTATTAGTGAGATGTCATGATTAGTGTAAACAGTTTGTGTGTACATGGTGTATTGTTGAAATTTCATGATTAGTGTAATAGGTAGTGTATGCACGGAGTATTTGTGAAGTGGCATAACAAGTGTGAATGGCTGGTGCACTCTCGGCGCGTTAATATATATACGTGTGTTACTGAAGTGTCACGATTAGTGTATATGCGGTGTATTTGTAAACTGTCATGATTAGTGTATATGGACAGTATACATGGTGTATAAGTATACTTATGGTGGATAACTGCTGTGTCATGATTAGTGTATAAATACGGTCTATCGGTGAAGTGTCATGATTAGTGTAAATGGAGAGTATACATGGTGTATAAGTATATTTATGGTGGATAACTGATGTGTCATGATTAGTGTATACATACGGTCTATCGGTGAAGTGTCATGATTAGTGTAAATGGAGAGTATACATGGTGTATAAGTATATTTATGGTGGATAACTGATGTGTCATGATTAGTGTATACATACGGTCTATCGGTGAAGTGTCATAATTAGTGTAAATGGAGAGTATACATGGTGTATAAGTATATTTATGGTGGATAACTGATGTGTCATGATTAGTGTATACATACGGTCTATCGGTGAAGTGTCATAATTAGTGTAAATGGTAAGCCTGTATACGTTGTATAAGTGACGTACCATGATCAGTGGGTGTACGGCGTATTAGCAAAGTGTCCTGATACTGTAAATGGTTAGCGTATGTACGGTGCATCAGTGTATATACGGCGCATTAGTAAAGTTTCAAGCTTAGTAAAATGGTCAAGGTTCTTATGGTGTGTAAGTGAAATGTCATGATAAACATAGAAAACGGTGACTAAATGTGTCAGGGTAGTATATATACGATATAGTTGTAAGGCGTCACCATAACTGTAAGTGATTGGTGTATATATACAGTGTATAGTTGTGAGGCGTCACCATAACTGTAAATGATTGGTGTATATATACAGTGTATAGTTGTGAGGCGTCACCATAACTGTAAATGATTGGTGTATATACACAGTGTATAGTTGTGAGGCGTCACCATAACTGTAAATGATTGGTGTATATATACAGTGTATCACTGAAGTGTCATGATTACTGTATATACGGTGTGTTAGTGAAGTGTCGTGATAATGTAAATGACTAGTGTATATGTATGGAATATTAGTGACTTTGATAAGTGTAAGTGATTAGTGTACTTACGGTGTATAAATGAAGTGTTGTGATAAATGACTAGTGTATATGTATGGAATATTAGTGACTTTTGATAAGTGTAAGTGATTAGTGTACTTACGGTGTATAAATGAAGTGTTGTGATAAATGAATAGTGTATATGTATGGAATATTAGTGACTTTTGATAAGTGTAAGTGATTAGTGTAATAACGGTGTATAAATGAAGTGTTAAGATTACAATACACACGGTGTATCAATGTTATGTTATGATTAGTCTATATACGGTGTATTATCAAAAAGCTGATTTGCTTAATTCAATTGCATGTATAGACGGTGTATCAGTGGAGTGTTGCAATTGGTGCAAAATGGTTAGTGTATACGAGGTATTGATGAAGTGTCATGATTAGTGATGTACACTAACCATTTACACTAATAATTCATACTTCATTTATACAACGTATACACACTAATCATGTACACTAATCACACCACTTGACAAATATACCTCGAAAATACATCAATCATGTCAGTACACTAATAGTCAGTATATCTACATGACACTTCAATAGTACACCTATATACACTAATCATGACCCTTTACTAATAGCCAGTACCTCTACATGACACTTCAAGAGTACACCTATATATACTAATCATGACACTTTACTAATAGCCAGTATATCTACATGACACTTCAATAGTACACCTATATACACTAATCATGACCCTTTACTAATAGTCAGTTAATCTACATGACACTTCACCAGTACACCATTTATACATTAACCGTGTCATTTCACTAATAGCCAGTATATCTACATGAATCTTCACCAGTACACCATATATACATTAATCAGGTCACGTCACTAATAGCGAGTTTATCTACAAAGAAACATAAGCTTGTTTGCAGTGATACATTTGTATGTTGTGGTGTGGAGTGGGCAACATATGTTATACCAGACGGAGACTTAGTTATGTTGTATCTATCTATCTATCTATCTATCTATCTATCTATCTATCTATCTATCTATCTATCTATCTATCTATCTATCTATCTATCTATCTATCTATCTATCTATCTATCTATCTATCTATCTATCTATCTATCTATCTATCTATCTATCTATCTATCTATCTATCTATCTATCTATCTATCTATCTATCTATCTATCTATCTATCTATCTATGTGTGTGCGTGTGTCTGTGAGTGTGTGTCTGTGAGTACGTGTCTGTGTCTGTGTCTGTGTGTATGTGTATGTATGTATGTATGTATGTATGTATATATGTATATATATACACATATATATACACACATATATATATATATACGTGTATATATATATATATATATATATATATATATATATATATATATATATATATATATATATATACGCACATATGTGTGTGTATTGTGCCATGGCCTTGTGTTTATGTCTTTTCTTTCATAGGATAGTTTCATTTAGTCACTTGGCTTTCAGTTACTGTGGGGTCCTGGAAAGAGACCACGACATCAATTTTACGGCCAGTATGAAAAAATGATTACCTTTTATTGTCCATTTCAACTATGGGGGCAGATCATATGGAGCCTAGCGCTCAGTCTTTACACATCATATCATGCATGCTTTTTATGCACCACAGATAGAAAAGCAAAAGAAAATATTTTTATTTGCATGGACAATTTCAACGGAAACAATCAAATGATTAATGTAGAGGTGGTCCCAAGTTTTTTGTACTCTTCAAAGTAATATTTCTTGCAGGCTCACTTCAAACTAAAAATGCTTAGTGCATTTCTGATGTGATTGGCAAAGACATTAGCAGCAGGCCGCGGTACTCTAAACGATCATTTAAAAACGTCAGTTCTGTAATAATTCACAACGAGTGACTGCCCTGATGTGGAGCGGAGAGTTTTCTGAGGATCAGAAGCGGTAAGCGGGTAATTTATGTATTTTGGAGTTTGCCCACATGAAGGTTTACGATCTAAGACAAACAAATGACTAAAAAAGAAGATTTGCTCCAATGCAAATCTATCTATGTGCCTTTAAAAGTTGTAAATATTGAGGGCTACAACTTTTGTGTTGTGGTACTTCACATTCTGTTAGGCTCATGGTTGGATGGAATTTTCAAATTCCAAATTACCTAGACCTTTGACCTTTAGAGGTCACATGTAAATTACAAAAATATACAGTGTTACAACACCTTCCATTTAAGGCCAAAGGGGAACAAATCAGATGAAAAGTGACCAAGTTATGACTAGATGAAACTTTCAAAAGGCTGAATGATATTGACCTCTTACGTCTGGAGGTTACATATTAATAACACAAATATACAGCGTTGCAAGACCTACCATTTGAGTCCAACATGATTAGAATGGGATCTAAATTGGCTGACTTATGACTGGATGAAAATGCCAGAGATCCAAATAACATTGATCTTCGACATTTAGAGGTCACACGTAAATTACAAAAATAATCAGTACAACAGTAGCTACAAATGGAGCTCTACATGATTAAAATTGGACACAAATTGACCTAGTTATGGCCATAAGAAAATTTCAAAGGTCAAACTGACCTTGACATTTGGCTTTTAGAGGTTACATGTAAGGTACAAAAATGAGCAGTATTCCAATAGCTACAATTACCTTAAAAACTTATCAAGTCCCAGTGTGTTTACCGCAATGCAATCTTTGGGGGGGGGGGGGGTCTGCCGGGGACAAGGACAAAGCAGCGCATATAGAATAACACGATTATGGTCGCAGTATGGCTGATGTCCCCGTAATATTCGATTAACCCTTAAAGTGCTAGTCACGACTAAAGTCATCATGAGATGAATCATAGCTAAAGACTAATCTTATATTGAAATTCTACATGAAAACAGAATTCATTCAAGTACCAGCAACCCTAGTCTTAATTTATGTTTCAGAAATCATGACCTCGGTCAACAGCTTGCCTCGGCGCACTCTGGGTGCATTGCGCTCAGAGTGCGCCGAGGCAAGCTGTTGACTCAGTCTCAAAATCAGCACTTTAAGGGTTAAAACAGCTTCACCGGTGCAAAACTGCCTTCTGCAATTGTAGAAGACAAATCTAAGGAAGAGGTACAGGGATGGCTGCGCTGCCGGGGGTTAACTTCAGCACCGGTAAGAATTAACCCTTAGAGATCACATGTAAATTTCAAAAAATGTGTAGCGTTACAGTTGCTACAATTTGATTCCAACATGATCAAAACTGGATAAAAATTGACCAACTATATGGCTAGATAAAAATTATAAACGCCCGACCTTTGTCAAATATAATTTACAATAATGTCTATTGTAACAACTGCTACAAATTGAGCCCAACATGATCAGAATTGGCTAAAAATTGATGAACCAATGGTTGCGCTTTCCAGGAGACTGTTAAAGCTTTTAAGGTCGTTTTTACCACAGCATCCCTGTACCGACGGACAATACTCGAGATGCGGTGATATAAAAATATTACAGAACTGTCATCTTAGCGGAAAGGGGAAAGGGATTTTTGATTCTATCCAAAATGTACAGCTTGCTTTTGATCTGTTTGACAATAATCTCTGAATATGACGACCAATTGTTACTGTTTTTTTAATGTATTCATATACATTAAACTGAAACAGAAAAACAACAACAACAACAACAATAACAACAAATATATATCAAGAACAAGTCTTTCATCAGCATATATTAGTCAAAATGTGTTGGTGAGCCTTCTGGTCACGTTGGTGGTATTAATCAATTGGGCTCATTGGTCTGCAAAAGTCAGGAAATCCTATAATAGATGGGCAAGTATGGTCGATTTTGTTTAAATGATACTGTAAATATAGTGGGCTTCATAGGTAGGAAAACATAGACTTGTCACTGATATGTTTCATTGGCAGATATCGCATTAATGAAGTTTGCTTTTGTTGAAGAAAAATGTGATCATTTTACCAACAATCTCGATTTTTAGCTTTAAAAGAAATACTTGTTTGTCAAACCTGCTGCAAACAAGTTGAGATCAATGTGCTCTCAATGCAGCTCCAGTACCGTTATACGCCTGTCTTTTGTAATTCGTGAATGTCCATAATATCATTTACAGATTGCCTGCGTAGACAGACCCTCCTTACAGCGGTCCGACTTCATGAAGGCGAAAAAAACACCCCCCCCCCCCCTCAAATCTGCCGTCAATAAAAGTCCACGATATGAATAGCGCGCCGGTATTGGTCTGTCTAAGAAGGCAAATTTACAGATAACATGTTGCTAAATTGTTCTTGTTTTCAGTTTTTCTGGATTGCCATTATGATATCATTTGCACATACCATGTTGGAAAATTGGTCAAATACCATTGGGCAGCGAGTTGGACTGTCCAAAGGTAAGGTAATGTACTCCCTTCATACAGAGTACAGCTACATTACGTACGAGCTGCAAAGTCGATCTCCCTTCACCTCCACCTCTTCTAAACAATTCACTAAAAAACGAACAAGCTATCACTCAACAAGCCATCACTCAAACGAACAAGCTATCACTCAACAAACCATCACTCAAACGAACAAGCTATCACTCAACAAACCATCACTCAAACGAACAAGCTATCACTCAATAAACTATCACTCAAACGAAGGAGCTTTCACTCAACAGAAAAAGCTATCACTCATCAAGCTTTCACTCAAACGAACAAGCTGGCACTCAACATAAAAAGACATTACTCAGCAGAGAAAGCTATCACTCAACCGAACAAGCGGAGCTTAATGCATTGACATTAACATAGTACATTTGTAAAGATGTTGACGATGGGAGTCAAGTGTATGAGGATGCGCCTATATTTTTTATCTTTGCGATACAAGGTACAAGATATGGACACGACACGAGAAGGAGGGAGCTTTTCCGTCGCACGGAAGACAGAACCACAACGAGGCAAGTGCGGGTGGTTTGTCAGTTAACACAACAGCCAGAGACACTACGAATGGTGTCTGCTGTTCAAGCTGTTTATACCTAATTAAAGGAGTGTACCAGCCGCTTGTGCTTTGAACGCCACGTTGTTCAACACTTTTAGAAAACGATGATTTTAAACTACGATGCACGCCTGGCGTAATAACTTTTCATCCCTTTCAAAAGTAACTTGACCAAGACAAAAAAAGGTAGTTGGGTTCCAACGAAGTCCATGGTAACATAGTCAGGACAAGTCGTTCGAAAAACACAAACGGAACAGCCCACACATTCGAATCTCGCCGTATTTTGCTAATTTTTTTGTTTTTGTTTTTTGTTCATTCAATCACTTGCTCATCAATCCATTTATTTTGTTAATTTGTTTATTTATTTATTTATTTATTTATTTATTTATTTATTTATTTATTTATTTATTTATTTATTTATTTATTTATTTATTTATTTATTTATCTATCTATCTATCTATGTATCTATTTATTTATTTATTTATTTATCTATCTATCTATCTATCTATCTATATGTCTATCTATCTATCTATTTATTTATTTATTCATCTATTTATAAAAAGTGAGGAGAACATCTCAAATATCAGAATCCAACTTGTCCAAATTGCCCCAAAGACAAAGAAAATAAACTGAAGTTTGACCGTATCATTGAAGATAAACCACTGTCACTGACTGGAACAATAGAAACATGGTTTAAAAGGGTGAATACCGAAAAGAATTTTTAACTGTCCGCGGAAAAATAAGCAAGATATCAAACTGTCTGTATTAATTTGTGACCATACTTTTATGTTATTTTGTAGACATTAAAAGATGATATACTAATTGGCAGTTAAGCATAAAATGTTTATAATGCGTTTCTGTTTAAAATGAAATTACCCCATGGAAGGCAGATAACGATGGAAAAAAATCCCTGCAAAGTTTGTAGCAAATCGCCAGATATGAAGACACTTTCATAATGAAATTGCAAATATACTTTATACCAGTTACCGATCTATATTCTTCTCAGGGATTTAATCTTGACGTTATGGAAAAAATATTTATTCGTGTAACTACAGGGTTGTATATATTGGGTAAGTATAGCCCAAAATTTTAAGCAACGTTTATTCTTAAAATTACGGCACATTCACCCCAACATACATAGTCAGAATTTTATATAATTCAACGAGCGATCAGAATATTGATAACTTTAGATACAACTGTGTCTAAAATGACAAACAATTTGTTTCTTACACTAATTTTTCACATTTTTACTAATTCGCCATGATCATTTTAAAATCATAACGTTTTCGATTGAGGGCCTGATGGTGGCACTATAATTTGCCAATAAAAAAACGTACAGAAAACGTAGCATACTTTAATCATTTTACCCTATCCCGGTTAGCGTAACGCTGGGGTCCAAAGCTTTCCCTGGGTTGAGTTTGCTGATGATGGTATCATAACAGGCATAATCTGCTATCACCTCCCCCACCCCAACCCTATCCCCAAACCGCCAATAAAATAGTCTCCATCAAAAAAATATTCGGTGAAAACCTTAAAACACACGAAAATTAACATCAGAGGTCGTCTGGGCTGTTTGAGTAATTAGGATTAGAGTGTTGCTTAATATCCATTATATATCAGCAGTAAAAATTGATTAACGGTCATTTTCTAAGTGGAGTGTACTACAGATCTAAGACTTGATACAAAATGTTAGACTTTGTCATTTTTTTTTTAAATTATACCTCGTCATTCCGTAGCAAGAATTCGGCAAGGTACAAGCCTCGTTTCGTGTTACTAATTTAAATTCTGCATGACAGGACGCTCGTTTCTAATCATTAATTTAATTCTGCAAGGCATAGTCCTCGCGTCGAATAACTAGATTAATTCTGCAAGGCATAGCCCTCGTGTCGAATAACTAGATTAATTCTGCAAGGCATAGCCCTCGTTTCTATTCACTGGATTAAATCTGCAAGACATAACCCCCTTTTCTATTGAGCAATGGAATCCTGTAACACATAACCATCGTTTCCAATCGGTAATTTGAGATAGATACAACCGACCCTTGCTGTATAAAGCTGACGCTCAACTATCATTTTCAAGAGCTGTCCCTACTGAATACATCCGTCTCTATATGAGTCAGCAGCTGTCACGGGAAAAATCAAGGGCAAGGCGTACGGATATATGCTGTTTTACGGACTCAAATTAATTCAACTAAGTAGACAATAATTTCAGTAATGTATTAAAAGATGCATTTGGAACGTTCAATATCCGATTACGTTGTGCGTTTCAAGAACCCTGCTATTTTCTTTTTTTTCTTCTTGTACGCAGACCATGAATCACTTTAGCTTGAAAGCAATGAGGTCAACGTATGTACATCACACCAGGCACGCAAGACACGCGTCGTAGCAGAACGCTTTGTTTTCGATTTTTTTTTTTTTTTTTTTTTTTTTTTTTTTTTTTTTATTGCTTTACCTATTCTAGTAAACTTTAACATTGTGTTCAGCAAAGCGAGGATTTTTAACTGTTTTGGTTCCAACATGGTAATGATAAAGATATTAACATAAACTGCATGAGACTTGCACAAAATGTCTACCTAAGCCTGGCTTAGGTAGACATTTCAAGTTTGCTCCCTAGGATCTGGGTTTATATTTGTTATGATGAAAGCACTTTTGACATGTGCGTTTGTGCAGTGCAAGTGGATAATGCCTGTCAGGTAATTGCGTGTGTCGATATCGACATTCCTGATATTCTGGTCCATCAACACCCGAAATAAGTTCCCAATAAAGAGGGGGCGATGACGCTAACCAGTTCCCACACAACTCTAGCATTACACAATGAAAACATGTAAACTATTAGGTATAGTCAGTGGAGCTACACGTTTTTACAAATTTTAATTTTACTTTTTAACATTTTAAAATTAAAATGTCAGGGAATTTAAACATCTCAAATGCCTTGACAGATATTCAGAAAATTGGCTGGCATCACCGCTTTATGCTGAGTGTTAATTTCACTCTGAATGAGTAATTTGTCTTTTCCCATGGCAATACTTTGTAAATTTATAAGACACTTCACCCCTCGCGCGAGGAAATTGGGTATCCTTAACAGCCACTTTGGTCATGGGGGAGGGGGGGGGTGATTTAAAAGGAATCTCCAATATGCTGTTACACTCTTGGACACCACAAAAACACCAGAGCAACAGCGGATGATGGACAGTTCGTTCAGCAAAGGCACGACTTGATGTAACCAAGCCTTGTGTGCTTTGAAAAAAGTTAAATGAACATCTTCACTTCACGCATGGTGAACAATAAGCGTCTTTTTAAAGTTTTTAAGTCTTTAGAAGAGGCGAGATTCTTGTTGAAAAGAAACACAGGAACTCGCAACGTTGCTAAGTTTATAACAACGCTATGAGAAAATAACATGCTTCTGTGGAATCTGCAGCACGGTTCCCTGAGCAACATAATTTTGTTTTTCCTTTTAAGATCATAGTAGCAAAATTCTTTCCGCAAGGATTCACGAGATGCGTGTTTCAAATAAAAATTTTCACAAAAATAACAGTAATACAATTTTTCTTCTTCATAAATCATTCCCCATTGATTCACTTTTTCTCTGCGTATCTGCAAATTTGAAATGGATATTTTCAAAATACATGTACTTTTTCAGGTGTTTTGTGCGTAAGGTAAGCAAATCCTGTGGAATGCAGAACATTAAAATGGACGTTTTCCAGTTGTGTATGATTACTGTCTTCTGCGTGCTGTGATTAAATGCCCATTCCAGATATTCAAGGTGCCGGAAAAATCTTTGACCAAGAGACAAGCGTCTTATCTAAGTAGCAAGTGGAACAATGAGGAAAGAAGAAACGTGCGTTTTCCACCCCAAAGTTACCATAGCTTTATATATTTTCAGAGAAAGTAAAAATGTGAGCCTCATTTTGCCTCTCCGCGGGGTACAGGGAGATATATTGCCTTAGTGCCTGCCTCCTCCGGTTCTGTTTTACTTCATTATTTCTTATTGCTCTTCTTCCATACTTTTGGTTTCCGTGCGACAATTCTCGAAGAACGGAAGTTTATGAAGCTTGGTGGACGTGTGTTTCTCTGCCAGACATATGTACAAATTGTATATGAATCAGCATGATGAAATTCTCAAGGTCGCGGGGTCACTTACCTAAATTTTGTTTCCTGATAGTGATTCCTGTAGAACGTAGCAGACCTGGAAGATACTGTGTAGCATTATGTCTATTCAGAAAAGACCTAGGTTCACAATATATTGTGGACTACCTGGATCTAATTTTCGAGATTACAAGGTTATTTACCTTAATTTCTTTTCCGTGCGATCAAATCTGTACTTGAAATACAAAAATAAAACTTGGCAGGCTTGTATATCAAGGTTAAACTTAGGTTGGCATTGTATTTGAAATAGCTGATTTAGTTCCTAATGCCACAGGACACTGCCATTATTTTTTCTTCCATGAGGTAAGACCTCAAAAACACAAACATCCCTTTTTATACCGCAGAAACAATGTTTGAAAGTGTCTCATAGTGTACATGTCATACATTTTCATCTGCCCTACTTTTTAAGCGTTTTGGCAAACAGAAGACCATATTTGGTCATTATGCCATTTTGTTTGGAAATAAACCAGCATCACTTCTGGCGAACCTGCTAAAATTCCCAATCTGGAATACCAACTCCCTCCGGAACATGTATATCCGAGAACATTTCGTTTCAAAGTTTTATAAATAAATTTTATACATAAATTAGTAACTACCTCAGACTAGCTCAAAGTTCACATAAAATGGACCAGTTCATAGGACTAAGGTTTATTCGGTTCACTTCGGGAAGCGCACCCTGCTTTGTTTACATTTTGTGTTCGACCGCGCGTGCCGGATGACACGTGGAAGCATAAGAAAGTAAAACACAGGATGTGCTTGGATTAAACGAAAAATCAAACAGTCAGCAAACTATGAATGCACGTTTCACCACTGATGTGACATTTTAGATAAAAAATTTGCACTGTACAGCACAATCCATGCTGTAATCACTAGCGTTAGCAGTGGCATCTGTTGTGAACATATGAAAGCCTGACTCGGCTACTTGCTGATTGGACAATCGGACCAACAACGGAATGCATAATTAATTACGAACCAGAAAAGTTCGGTACTGCTCGGTATGAACTGGTCTATTCGATTTTTTTTTTTATAAAATTATCGACGTGCCTTCCTGTGTTCATTGTGATACAATACTTTGAAATTTCCCCTGTGGTTGGGTGGTTGGGTGGTTGGTTGGTCGGTCAGTCGGTCGGTTAGGTGATTTTGGCTTCATGTCTATGCCTTATTTTTATGTATGGACCACAAACAGCCTGTTCTTGAATCAGCAACCTTCAACAAATAAATTCTATAATGAGAGAGTAATTTGACTATTCTCTGTTGTTCTTTAGTTCACAGTCCAGATTTAGGTAATCATAATTCATCCAAAGTATTTTCAAGCCACCAGTCCCACTCTTACGGTGCCGTCAATTGGTGCTTTGGTTTTTGCTTTCCGTATCACAAGCGCCCCGTGGTTTGTCTGATCACGTGACACTTCATCGGTACCATAAACCACATAATTGGGCAACGAATCTGGAATGGAGTTCGCTTATAGATTTCTTAAAAACTTACTTTCACATTAACGATGTCTCTTGAAAATGGTCTTCAGTAATATAGTGCACAAATCGTCCGACAAGTGAACGAATAACGGGAGAGGAAATATGGCGAAAAATCGACCATTTTGGCATCTAAGTGGTAAAGTCACAAGCCACTTCACTGAGTACGGTAAAGAAAGTACGATTCTCCGGGTCCCCCCCCCCCCCCTTTTTTTTTTTTTTTCATTTTATAGTTCATTGAACATGACAGGGATTTGAAATTATAGGAGCGAATGCTAACATACCAAGAGCACGTAGCACCAGGAGGATTTATTGGTTTTCGAATATTTGACCTGAGACTTGACACGTGGCTCTGCAGAACATGCGCCTGTTCTTGTTTTGTTCATGTGCATTTGGATAAAGTGAAGGCAAAATCTCGAAAATAAGTCTTCCCGGAGTCCGAGTAGGCCCTACAACAGTATCTAGCTCATTTTCTGTTTTGCTCATTTGAATGTGTCTTTGTAATCTGAATTGTCAATTTTAGCTCTTGAATTCATAAAATTTTCCGATGAAAAAATTCCGGAGACCCAGGGGTAGTATCGTCAGGTTCCCTGCAATTTTCTTTAGTGTGTGCCCCGACAATTACGAAAAAAGAGTTGATATAATGTGATAATTATAATTACTCCAAAACAAGGTTGATGTTGCTTGTTATAATGGAAAATATAACATGCTTTTGACAACGTCATAGAAAAAATATATTATCAAATAATTTCCATGTAAAATCAGACATTCTCAACATTTCATCAGAAACTGTCTTCCTTTTTTATTTTGTGTTTTACTGATGCAATTGTACATTTAACCTCAACTTATTTTAGTCGTGCCTTCCATGCATTATTGTCGCTGCACAGAAACTTTGATATTAAGTTGGCCCAAGTAACGTCAGAAGTTAAGGTATGCTTCTAGCTAATTGCGACTTTTATTACAGGAGGAAATGGGCCATGTACCCACTGGGGCTGGGACGATATATCGATACAGTCATGTATCGTGATACTTAGCTTCAAGAATTGTGTATCGAATCGTGACAGGAATATTTAGATAGGTATGGTATCGTAATTTTCTTCATGAATAACTCATGAAAAGTGCGATGTGTTTTCCCTCCAAATGCATATATTCATATATAGAGCATTTATCATTTTGTATCCAAATTACATTTCCAGGCACCATCATGACAATACTGCATGAAAAGATGAATTATTCTGCTATTTACAAGTTTTAACCTACTACGGGGTATATTTACCTGTTATTGCAATCTGTAACCGATGGTAGTGCAGTCAAGTAGCTTGAAATGTGTATCGCGATATGTATTATATCGGGGAGCAAATATTGAGATATGTATCGTATCGTCAACAAGTGTATCGTCCCAGCCCCAGTACACGTCGGTTTGGTATAATTGGAAAGAACTGGCAGTATCCGGTCCAACTTTGGTCAGTTGCAAGCTCCTGAAAGTGATGCAACAGAATTTGGCCTATTTTGTGCTGGAACTTCTAGCCATAGTTGTAGCTGTAACATCTGGCCACTCAAATTGCCTTGGCAGCATGGCGAACGTTTTTACGCTATCGTATGCAATATATGACCAGCATGCATCACGTTCGGATCTAGCCAATGGCAGCTGGACTACACGAAACGCAAAAGCTGTCTTTGTGGACACTCGCGCTGTATCTTTTATGCTGTTACTTAACTCATTCCATACTATGGTGAAAGGCCTTGGTTAGTGGTTCTGGCACTGCCTGGCAAGTCGTGCTGCAGCTGCCACAAGGGCAGCTGCAGCATGACTTGCCAGGCAGTGCCAGAACCACTGACTGAAGACTATAGGCATGTTGGTACTTGAATGAAAGCTTTTTTCATGAAGAATTTAAATATGCAATTGTCGTCTTAAATCTGGGTAAATGTACGGAAAAATCAGGGACTGGTATGGAATGAGTTAACAATACAGAAAATAATCTTGTAGTTCAGCTGCAGACCAACCCAGTTCATTATAAAACTTTTACACAGTGACCAGGTGAATCAAGTGGCTTTACGTTGTGAAGGTTTACAACCGTGGAACTATAGTTCCATTCTCCGTCAGGTGGGTGGGTTTTTTTTTTTTTTTTTTTTTTGCTTTGTTTTTTATTTTTATTTTTTTTTTTTTTTTTGTTTTTTTTTTGTTTTGTTTTGTTTTTTTTGTTTTTTTGTTTTTTGTTTTTTTTTTTTGGTGGAGCAAGATCATAAAACTAACACACTGTCAGCTTGTCCTGAATATTTTCAGCACTATATTAGTGTACAAGAAAACAACACGTGCCCATAGCAAGAGGCTATCCACAGCAACGACGTACATGAGTACACCACGTCATTTATTAGCTGTTTTAAATCCTGGTGCGCTGTTATCATGGAAAAATTCCCCTCGTTGACATATCCACTTAAATTTTAAATTACGTTCCAGACAGAGATAACTGAACATTGTTTACGACTGAAATTATTTGTGTGAAATGATACCTATGGAAATGATCTTTTGGTTTTCTTGTCTAAAAATCTACATAGTCCTATATAGGGATAGCCCCATTATAAATCTTCAAAACTAGCTGCAAAGTATATCGGGGCGCTCTTGAGAATGCTGCCTGTTGTCGCTATTGTCTGACAGACTCGCTCACGGCATGTCTATCATCAAGTCAGCTTGAAACCCAAGCTGCCTTCCTACCTAAAGGCCCGGATTGCAAAGATGACTTCCATATTGAATTATTGCCAGGACCAGGCAACAAAACCCATAATCAATTAAATGTCCCAGTTTGTAATGGATATAGTCCGCATTTGCCGATGGCAAAAAGCTAGCTTTACCTGTCAGATTGTAATACCTTGTTTTTCTTCTGGTCCAGGGTTCGTGCTTGTTACGTGCTGCAAGGGTACATGCTTGTCAAACCCATGTTTATTATTTAAGGGTGAGAATAGAAGACGAAATTGGTAAGATGCAGACTGGATACCATAAGGCTATTTGTCGTAACATAAGTGAAAAACATCAATGGTGTTTCTGTCCAGATTAAATGACTAAGTCCCTTTGAACAATTATACCCCTTCTCTACGATAGGCGCCACTACTTTGTATGGCAAGTTATTGTTTTTCTCCCCAAAGGCATAGGCCACATCTGTTGTGGCTTGATTTGTGTGTGTCTGGTGTTATTGAAAGACTACTTCAAAGTTCTTACTTGTGATTATTAAACAACAACCCATCAGTTTTTCATTTCAAAGGAGCGACGCAAGAAAATCTGTATAAAGAGACATCTTACATTAACATTATAAATTATTCCATAAGGGCAGAAAGGAAATGATCATCTCAAGTTAATACCAACTATTGGTAAATGTTCATGATCAAAGTTTGTCTGCCCTTTCTTGATGAAACTGGCAGATTTTAGCTGAATTTACATTGCATTTCACCTCCTTAGCTGGCTAAGATCATTCTGTAAAAATCATTGATGATTTGTCACCTGAAAAATCTCAAATTATCTTTATTTTTCTGTTGCTGCAAATACGCCGGTCCCGGTCGAACAAAAAAAGGCTATTGTTAATACCGCAATAAAATCAATGGGCCATCTTTAAAGAGGAGTAAGAAAATGCCTTATCCGTTTACGGGATACTAATTTTACTTTCATTTAATCGTTTCTCTTTTCCTGAACTTGTTGTCTTTACAACCAACCAGGTTCTGTCCCAAGCTACATAAGACATTTGCAAAGCAAAAGGACAATATATCAACCATTCAGCGCGCTGATATCGCTGCAGTCTGATTCACATAGCCTGGATGTAGATTAGCGGCACTTTTATTTCACAACTACGTACATTACGTTCTGTGGATCATCTGTTAATATTTTTAGAGTACTCAGATGTGCTTTCCTTTGTTTAAATTGCCTATTTATCATAGAGTGACATCCTATATGAACATCATATAGGATTGTTTTTTGGGGGGGGGTCCGGGTTTTTTTTTATTTATTTATTTTTTTTTTTTATTTTTTTTTGTTTTTGTTTTTGTTTTGTTTTTGTTTTCTTTATTTTTTTCTGTTCTTTTCTTTTTTTTTTTTTTTTTGTTTTGTTTCGTTTTGTTTTGTTTTTGCTTTTGTTTTTTGTTTTTGCGTATGGCCATCTTACTTATTATCTGCATGTGCAACTGAACGCGCCACATAACTACACCACTCATGGAGCTATTTCGTGCGGAAGACTCTAACAATATTGAGATATTAATTGAGAATTATATGAGCAGAATCTTTCTACTAATCATTTTTTGCAATGATAAAAAATTTTGCCCCTTTAAGCTCACTGTCTGGAGGGTGATTATAACCTGCATTAGAAAACACCGATTTCACAAGTGTTTGTTGCAGACGTATTGATGCACTCCATGGAAAACATATGGACACAGCTGTGGGCTCTGTAAAGACTGTAGTGGCTCTGTAAAGACTGTTGTGGCTCTGTAAAGACTGTAGTGGCTCTGTAAAGACTGTAGTGGCTCTGTAAAGATTGTAGTGGTTCTGTAAAGATTGTAGTGCCCAAAGCGGCACGGTAAATTTATTTCTTAAATAGTTCATCACCACATGTGTCAACCAGGAATCGGTTTCTCACCCATTCTGCCTACTCCAGCATGTACGTTTCAAGCGTTTTTGCTCACCATATGGCAGACACCCATTGTAGTTCATCGCTGTATAACTCAAACATACGTTCTATTTCTTCATTGAATATTAAAGTTATAACTTACTCTGTAATCAGTGTGTTCGACACGCACTACACCACCATCCTGTGTGTCATGTTTCAACCACACATTATGCTCCACCGCCACATGTTTCAACCACACATTCGGCTTCACCGCCACATATTTCAACCACACATTTAGCTCTACTGCCACATGTTTCAACCACACATTACGATCCACCGCCACATGTTTCAACCACATATTCGGCTCTACCGCCACATGTTTCAACCAAACATTCGGCTCCATCGCTACATGTTTCAACCACATATTCGGCTCTACCGCCACATGTTTCAACCACACATTACGCTCCACCGCCACATGTTTCAACCAAACATTCGGCTCCATCGCTACATGTTTCAACCACACATCCTGTTCCATCGACATGTGTTTCAGGTGTAAGCTCTGTCCAATGTCAATATGTTTCAAGCAGACATTCTGTTCATTTGCCACATGTTTCAATCAACAATCCACAAATCAAAGTTTTAACAGCATGTTTTATTGTGGTGTGATGTATCAAGCTACGCCGTAAACCGTATGTTTGGTAATTTGTCTTGTGCAGTTATCATATGTTCTGTTATTTTTCAAACACACGTTCGACTACATCAGCATATTTCCACCGCTTAGGGCAAACGTCTCACTCAATCATCACCTGTTTTGTTCTTATATTCCCTCAAAAGGTAGCTCACTGTACAGTCCCGGAGTTTGTCATCATTCTACCGTTGTTGTCAAAAAACCCTTGAGCAAATAGATGATGTATGTGCGTGGTAAATTATCACTTGTCTCCTGACATGTTATTATTGTTTAAAAACATGAAATTGATGTTGACAAATCCACTTCGCAGTCTCTGATTATGGTTTAAATTATGGCTGCACCTTATTGCCCTCTCCAAACAATGTATCAATTTACAACAAAATAACACAAAGACATAAACAGGCTGTCATGGAAGAATAATCGATTATTTGCACGAAAAACCTCTGAGAGATAGACAAGCAAATCCGGCGATGGACCACGTTAAAGCCAGCTATGTGTATCAAACACGGTTGTACAGTTATTTCACATTAAACGAAAAAAAAAATAATGGATCTGGTAAAGGGTAAAAGTGCGCACAATATAGACGTTATCATTAATATTGAAATATGTTAGTCCGGGTCGTATTGTGTGAAAGCCGTGGCTTGTAAATTTTCTGAAAAGTCAAGAATAATGGCTTTACACTTTAAAGGTTTTCCACTTACACTGATTGCTTGTAACCGTTTTACCTCTGTGGAGTTTCACAGGCTAAGAAATAAAATATTTCTCTTAATAGAGTTTTGTGGCGAGAAATTAATGAAAGTATAAAAATACGGGCCCGTGTGCATATGCCATTTCCAAACTACCCACTTTAGGAGATTTTTGAAGCCATTAGAGTGTCCAACTGAGAATGAATTGTTAGCACTCGTGCTCAAGAAGCTGGGGCTAGAACCGTCAACATGACACAATTTGAGACTACTCTCCTAAAAAAAGTATTCTGGTAGATGCCTCGTCATTTAACTAAACACAGATATATTAATCTTGCAGATGTGTCTTAATTTACCTAAACAAACTCTTTAGGCTAACTAGACAAAGATACATTATTCTTGTAAATGCGTCTTGAGTTAACATAAGAAATATATGTTAATCTTGGATATATCTGTTGATTTGACCAAACATGTAGATGCCTCATGGTTCTACTAAACACAGGTACATTAAGTATGCATGTTGCTGTCTCCTCATTAAAGTACGCTTCTGCGTATTCTCATATACGGGTGTAGGAGAAATTTGTACTCACAATGGATTCTCGCTGGAGTCTTTTCTCAATGACATAACCAACAGTCAAATACTATGCCATGGAAGCATACATACAGCTTGTCCTAACGTTGCTTGGAAACTATGGCGTGATGAATTTGATGGAATATGTAAAAACATGCACACCATCGGACTATAAGAGTACGTGATCGTAAAAAATCCCTGGTTTTCTTCAGATATTCTTTAAAAATGTACGAGAGGGATTATATTCAAAAGAAAACTGTCATCTTGACTGCAAGCAACTTTGGGACATATAGCGTAACTTTCGTAATGAAGTCATGGATACGATAAAAAACGCCAAAAAGAAATAATATGATGATAGTATCACAAAGGCTAAAAACAACGACAAATGTGGCCTTCATTGAAACATCTCTTGCCTTCCCCCCAAAATATTCTGTAGATTCCTGACAATCGCTCAGCTGATATTTTCAATGAATATTTTGTTAAAGTTAGTCAATTTCTCGCTGAGAAATTTGAGGACCACCTAGCCCCAGAGTGGAAAGGTCCCAGTCATGAGTGTCAATTTCACTGCGACATAATCACTGAAAACTTTACATGTTATGAATTACAAGAACTATCAGAGAGAAGTTCGCTCGATATCCCAGATATGGATAGTAAACTTCTATTTTTGCTGCCTACCTTATTACTGCATAGCTCACCTTTTTTTAAACGTGTCCCTTGACAAAAGTACGTCCTGACTGGAAACTGGCCCGAGTGTCTACGATATGTAAGGACAAAGGCTCCAAACACGAAATTTCGAACTATAGGCTAATATCTGTGTTATGTCACATAAGTCGCATTTTGCATAAACATATCCAATTGAAATTGCTTAATTAATCATACCAGTATAATTTCATAGCCGACGAAAAGTCAGCATTCATCGAATTTCATTCCACTCAAACTGCACTTCTTGTAAGGCAGATGATTGGTTAGAAACATTGATGTTTGCTCTCCAACTGTTGCAATCTTTGTTGATTTGCAAAAATATTTCGACACATTGATTTTTTCACCTTGCTGTATAAATTGTTAAATATGGTATAAATCGGAAAGAACTGAGTCGGTTTAAGTCCTATCTATCCGACCGTACACAAGTTCTAAACCTTAATGCGCACAAGTCTACTAAACTTAACGTAAATATTGGTGTCCTACAAGGATCCTCACTTGGACCTGTTCTTTTCGTTCTGTACATTTATAAATGACTTCCCCCGATGTTTACATCAACTGTGATGATAAACATCTTTGCAGATGATATAACAGTGTATGCCAAAGGAAAATCTCTTAAAGAAGCACAATCAAATCTGCAAGCTTAATTATATAATATTTCTGACTGGTTCACTCGGAACAGACTTTCTCTGCATATCCCCAAATCATGTGCAATGGCTTTTGATCAGTTTCGAGGCGAGAATGTCAAATATTTTTATCTGAAAATAACCATGTTCTTACACAAGGAACTTCCACAAAATTGCTGGGCGTGGTAATTAAATTAAAGCCAAATTAAACTGGCCATAACATATAACTTACTTGGTCTATAAAATAAGTCCTAAGGTATCGCTCCCATCTCGCCAAAAGCATACACTGTCACCCGCATTATTGAATACTGTCTATAAGAGTATAATACATCCTCTGTTTGATTACTGTGATGTAGTCTGGGGAGACTGTTCCAAGTCTCAACAGCTAATTCTACAGCGTCTCCAAAATATAGCGGCTACGATCATCAAGGGTGATTTTGATTTTACCCACAGTCCAAATTTACTTTTTCAAAACTGAGGGTGGACCAAATCAGCCGAATTTCATATTTCAACTTTAATGTAGAAATCACTAAACAAAGTGGCTCACAATTACCTTCAAACCAAATTCATTAAGTGAGATACAGTTCACTCCCTCAATGCCAGCAGTAGGCTGAATGGCGATCTCCATATCCCACAACCACGCTCTGAAATATTCGAGCAATCCCTTTGTTACAAAGGACAACTTATTTCGAATAGTCTCCCAAGATCCACTAGACAAGCCTATGACTTATCAGACTTTAAAACGAAATACCTTTCACAGACATAAGAACCAGAGTCATAGATGTTCATGTTTTAAGCTGTGTGTCTTGGTATCTGTATCTAAACATGCACTTTTATATCTGTTCTGTTTATTTCTTTCATCGCATATATATATATATATATATATATATATATATATATATATATATATATATATATATATATATATATATATATATATATATATATATATATTGTATTGTATTGTTTTATGTTTTACTGTATTGTGCTTTACTATGTTTGCACCATGTTTGCTGTTAAAAACTGTATTTTGTACAGCTTTTGTCAGCCTGCTGTCATGTGCCGTGGTTGATTATGGTCTATTCTTGTTACATTATGTACTTCATGTCCTCACAAGACGACAACTATGTAAACATCACAAATGCACTTTTTATAATAGACATGCTATTGACGCCACACAATAACAAAATCTCAGCTGACAAATCAGCTGACCGACAAAAATAAAACCAAGTGTATTTTAAAATCTAACGCCTATTATTATCTGGTCTACATTCTGCCCATGTTTTGACCAGTATCACACTTAACACTGTATGTCTGCGAAGAAAAAGACTTCACTTTTTGAATGGAATGGTGCGTACGGTCAACCTTTAAAACGTTTAAGTTACAGACTGAGTCAACAGGCTTCCCTGCCTTCCATGTGGCGTCATACTCAGGAGTCATAATGATTCCCTGCCGTGCATGTGTCATGCTCCTGAGTATATAGGCTTCCCTGACGTCCCTGTGACGTCATGCTCCTGAGTCACAAGGTTGCCCTGCCGTGCATGTGGCGTCCTGCTCCTGAGTCAAAAGGCTTCCCTGCTGTGCATGTGGCGTCATGCTGCTGAGTCTACAGGCTTTCCTGCCGTCCATGTCGCGTCATACTCCTGAGTCAAAAGGCTTCCCTGCCGTGCATGTGGCGTCATTGTCCCTAGTCAAAAGGCTTCCCTGCTGTGAATGTGGTGTCATACTCCTCAGTCAAAAGGCTACCCTGCCGTGCATGTGGCGTCATGCTGCTGGGTCTACAGGCTTACGTAAATACGTCCTCTTCCTATGGCACACAGCGACATTTGATTCACGCACTCTGTATCTGGCTCTCTTTTTATGTATTTGATACAGATACAATTGATTCATTTGACACACTCTGTCATATAAGTTGAAAGTGTCTTGTTCTCGTTTTATGTATTTGATACAGATACAATTGATTCATTTGATATGTGCTGCTATATAAGTTGAAAGTTTGTTGCTATCTTTTTATATATATTTGAGATGCAGCAACTGATGCACGTTACGTAACGCAAAAATTATACCAGCAAATGGCCTCTGTACCGTGTTCATATAGATGTGTTGCCCAACCCTCCCATATTACTCCGAGAAAGACAAAATCAGCAAGTCTTCAAAGTGTTCAGTGACCCATGTTTCATTGTTTCCTGAGACGAAATAATCCTATAATATCCACCGCACACAATTAAATGTTATAGAGCGGGTATAGGGTAGTCTTGACCTACAGAGCACGGGAATTTTTTTCTCTTAACATCCTACTGGAAGCCCTTTTATTTTCTGTCCCCGTACTGGCCACCGGGGCTTTTTTTTTTTTTTTTTTTTTTTTTTTTTTTTTTTTTTTTGGTACTCTGTACTGGAAGACGTACTGGGATCCCCTTGCCCTCCACCCCACCCCCATCCCATTTACTTACACGACATACTGAGATCCCCTTACCCTCCACCCCACCCCACCCCATCTACTTACACGACATACTGAGATCCCCTTACCCTCCACCCCACCCCATCTACTTACACGACATACTGAGATCCCCTTACCCTCCACCCCACCCCCATCCCATCTACTTACACGACATACTGAGATCCCCTTACCCTCCACCCCACCCCCATCCCATCTACTTACACGACGTACTACTCTCCATGAAAAAAGAGGTACTTTTTGTTTCTCTAATACCAAGGTTTGTTATTATGCAACCTCCTGCGGCGCCCATCAAGTCCTATCTGATAAGGGTAATTAGCCTCTTGATCAACCAATTAACTACAACATAAGACAGTGATGGTTAATTGACATCCGCTGGGTTGATCAAATAAGACGGCTACTTAATAGTCAGATAAGGCTGGATAGAAACTGTAGGAGGCAGCATATTATCAAACCTTGATTGCAGACAAGCGAGATACCGCTTGGACCATCTTTTTTAAGGGAGAGTAGGACAGCATGAATCTGCTAGCATATGCCTGTTTCAACAGTACAACCTCACTCACTGCATCTGAAATACTAAAATATACGACGAACAATGCATAGTGTTTCAGAGTGACAGAAAGACAGGTATGAGGCGCAGGCAAAATCACCACTGACCTTACAGTCTTTCATTCACTATCGACATATACTCCTTCTTATGGGTAGTTTTTTAACGTGACAATTTTCAGTCAATAAAGTAAATGTTTGCTCTCAAGTTGGTTCAAACTTCCACTGATACAAATGACGTTTCTTGGTTTCATTTGCTTTTTCTTTAATATTCTGCTGTTGTTTTCTGTTTTTCGCGGAACTGCTTACAAAATACACATATATTCCTGTGCCTTTGTGTACAAAAAGGCTCCACATCAGTCTGATCAGTTTGCCTTGTCAGCAACAAAGCTTTTATATCGTCATCACCCACTTCAGCCGTTTTGCTTTGGACATTGGAGAATTCACTGTATTTGCCCATGATGAAAACGTTGTTTCTAAAAGTAGGTCATGCATCATGTGATCTAGGCCAAGGTCTCAGTTTGGTTACCCAAAATAAAACAGGGTAAAAGCTTATGTGTTTTGTATAATATTGAACTGAAAAATCATTTAAACTCTGAGTTTTGATCATCTAAATACAGGAAAAAGTGTATGTAGATGAAAAGTCTGTGCCATATAAAATCGATGAAAGTCATTATACAGGTATCAAGCGCACATCGTCAATATGTAGGTATAAAGCTGATATAATAAACCAGTTGACCCCAGTCGTCTCTGAGATACGGGCCAGAGGCGCTAGTTTTTTTAGGCCAATTATTTTGGGGCCATGTAATCTTGGCCTCCAAATTCTTTCGGGCAATACAAATTAGGCAAACGTGTGGCCCGGATCCAGTTATTTATAGGGTGCAACATCGCACAAATCAACTCGTCAGTTTTGGAGTAAAGGCCAAAAAGGGTTTTTGTGACCGTTTACAGTAGGACAATGGCTTTGACCATCTAGCAGATGCTAACCGTCAGTGATCATCACACTTGGGGTGTATGGACATCTAGCATGGCCTTTATTATCAAATTCCGCACGCAAAAGTCGAGTCCTTTGACGTAATTTCTCACATGACCATGTCTTTAACTCAATTCAAACAGAGCAGTATACAACTCGGACTGCGTTCCCTGAGTGAGGCTTTCCGGAGATGGAAAGTTTGCCAGAATCAGTTGGTAAGTTTCCTAGATAATTGGACAACCAGGAACCATATTTCAAATTACGTAGGTCATGTATGTCATACAGCGGTTTGATCAGCTAGTTGAACCCATTGATGTCTGTGGATCAGAGCTTTGAGTGTATTTTGGATGTCAGATTAAAAGAAAATGAAAGAATATTGTGAGAGAAAATTATGTGGCACCCACCCAATGCAATGACCAGATGTCACTTTTGGCACATATATGCTAAGTGTCAATACAAAGTTAAGACATTCAGCTGTGTAATGCAGATCTCGTAGGGTATCCACAGGGGGTACCAATTTGAGAAAATCCGAGATCAAATACCACAGACATGCGGTTAATATGAACAACAAATTACCGCATTGTGCTTTGAGAGATTCCACACATACAAATGAACTGGGTGTAGAATAATTGTTCGCCTTCTTAAAAGAACTGTTACGAAATAATTCAAATGCATAATAATCACATATGGAAACAGCCACTTATTGATCATAAGAAGAAAAACGTAGGTCTAAAAATATATCAGTTTTGGGAATCACTGATTGGAAAAGCAATGAATTGAGATGTAGAAAATTGTGTACCTATGGACAACTAAAACAAACGTTTTAGTAAAATACACTCAGCTGATGTTGATAGAAAAGACCAGAGGCTGGCACCAACCAAATGAAGGGTTAGTCCACATAGCCCAGAGATGTAAGAAATAAGGCACCAAAGGTCATTTGTCCCACAGTAAGAGAAAAATTGATAATTAAAAAAAAAAAAAAGAAAAAAAAAAAAAGAAAAAAAGGAGTGGGTCTGATTGACTGTCTAGATTCAGAAGCAGAGGCGTTATATCGAGAAAATAGCAACCAGATGTACTAACCTTGATTGCCTGAGTAGGGAAATGAAAATTATATACATATCTACATACGAAGGGGACAGAGCCAATGCTGTAGCTAAATTTTACGCAGAGGGTTTGTCAGAGCGTCAGTCAGAACGATGTTGTAAATGTCCTATGAATGCATCCTATCCGACTTAGCACCATCAAGAGTGGACTCTTTGTATGTAGGTTTTTCACCCACACAGTTGTGCATTTCTTTTTTTTTTAAATTTTTTTCTTTTCATTTCTTTTTTTTTAATCTGTTGTTGTGTTTTTTTTTTCTTTTTTTTTTTTTTAGCTCTTGTATTTTTATATTTGGTGTCAATAACTGGATTATGTTTATATATACGTATTGTTATTGGAATTGTCACAGGGCCCCATGAGGACCTCAATGTCAACGAGGTATTTTTGGGTCTTGGTCACTGATGAGATCATTTTGGAGGTCTGCAGGCTCAGACTATTTCATGGCAGTGGTCGTTCTAAAGCGAAGAGTATTTATTATGTTTATACACTTGAAGTAAAAAGTGAACCTTTTTTTTCAGCTGCTCAGACTTAGTCAACCTAAAATACAGTTACACAATTGAAAGTTCTGAACGCATCCGGATGTCCTCAGACACTTTTGTACTCCAGTCCTGTTCATCCTGTGTCGTGTCGTCCACTTTCTGCCTTTTCTTTCCCTTCTCAGCCCTTCCATTCAGAACATTTTTTATATATTTTTTGTCATGTAACATTCCTTTTATTATAATAAACTTATTCATTTGTAAACAGATATTATTTCCAGTTGGCTAAAGGTATTTCATGTATTTATCAGTTAACTTGGTTTTAAATCTTAGCAGATAAGACAGTTCTTACAGCGACGACACACCAAAAATATAACCTCTGTCCATAAATAGCATAAACGTCATGATCTGTTTCTCAAGAGGTGAACAAGTAAACGTTTTGTGCTAAAAACAAACATCAATTTTAATCTTGTTTTAAATTATATTTGATCTACTCAATATTTATTTCACGGAAGTATAGGTAAGGTCAAGATCAACTGGTTCATGGGGACTCTTAGTAGATGGCTTCGTAAGTAGGTGGGCTAGGTATGTGTATTCATAAGTTTCTATGTAATTTGCACCTATATAGCTTAAAAAACGCCTACCTATAAGTGCTAACCTTTTTGTGGTAAATGGTGGTATATAGCTAAATTACTACATAACGACTTTTGCCAGGTAATACAATATACAGTTTCTGTCCATGAAGAAACAGAATGTGCCATTGAGTCATATTTATTATAAGTATGCATCCCCCTTTTGACATAGCAACTGCAGGAATTAAATTAAAGAAGTCTTTTTCAGCTAATTTTGTTCAAGACAAGACCGAGTTTTTTATGTAAGCTTGTAGTGACATGGAATTTGATGGCTGACTGCATTGCGTGGTCACTGGCAAGCCTTTGGGAACATAAACGGACTTGGCGGCGGTGTCGTGGAAAAGAATACCCAACTCAGTGAGGGTTGGGGTAATTTCTGTGTGAAAATATGTTATAAATATAATTTTGCGCCGAGTTTTTTTTTTCAAATCCCAGTCTATGCTTCCCATAGATGTTAGGGCGCTTTGTGACAAACCTATGCCTACGGTAAGGTCAGGCAATCCTACGGTTGTGATTTCCCGCAGGCCAAGTGTAAGATCTTGTACATACGTCCTGTAGCAAAATTGTTTAATGTATCCATGTATTATTGTCACATGTCGCAAACTAGCTCAGCATCGACTGAAGTATATTAAATTAACTCTTTTATCTCAGACAACTGAAAGTGCCTGATTTAGCACAATTAGTGTTTCTTTCGATGTTTTGCTGAAATGGTTATATGACAATAAAACGTCTTCAATGAAAATTGCAGAGGACGTGTATCGGGGTAATGAACAATTTTCTGAGCATTTAAGCACTTAGTGCTCCGCACAAGCCGAAGAAAATCAATGAGCCCACCCAGCTGATACTGGGCAGTAAAAGGTTAAGGTCGAGGTGTGCGAGCTGTGTACGTCTACACATTAATCTCACTACCGCAGCTGTTGAAGTCATTTTAACCATACCCATAGCTTTCACTGTGGAGCAATTCTCTCCCTTTTGACTTCTTCAAGACTCGTAATTATGACAGTGACATTTTCTTGGACCATAACCCTCTTATAGTTTAATTCAAATAATGATATTACGACTCCACTAGGTATTTGTAAGATAAGCAATTGGTGGTGGTTGTCTCAAACAGTTTTTCGCTGCATATTGAATGGTTCCCACGGGTAGTCATCGGACGCCGGTCCTAATATTCAAGAAAACAGAAAGGTGCCTTTGAAGTATGTCACACATCTGGATCCTGCGACCCATATGATAATGCAACTACTTGCCCACAGCAACGCTATGTATATGCCAGAGTGTAGTATTTTTAGGTGACGGCAGTCTCCCTCAACGCTGCCGCTGGAAACGACTGCATCACACCAGCCATTCTCTGACTTAACAATAAATCACACTTGCATGATCTCTACCAATCTGCCACTTCACCTGTCTGTCTTTCTATCCAATCTTCTTTCTTCCGTTCGTTCCATTCTTCCTCTTGTTTTTTCTCTCGTTTCCTTTTCCTTTTCTTTCCTGTCTGTGTACCTGTCTATACATTGTATTTGTCTCCCTACTTATCCTTATTTTACTTGTCCCCTACCGATCCTTATTTAAATGTACCCTTACCTATTCTTATCTAATCGTCCCCCTACACATCTTTATTTACGTGTCCCAATAACTGTACTTATTAACTTGTATCCCTACATATCCTTATTTTACTTGCCCCCTACCTGTCCTTATTTAATTGCCCCCTTACCTATTCTTATCTAATCGTCCCCTACATATCTTTATTTTACTTGTCCCAATAACTGTCCTTATTTAATTGTATCCCTACATATCCTTTTTTTACTTGTCCCCCTCCCTATCCTTATTTAATTGCCCCTTACCTATTCTTATTATATCGTCCACTAACATATCTTTTTTTACCTTATCCCCCTACCTATCCTTAAGTTATTTAATTACCCCCCCCTACATATTCTTACTTTACTTATCTCCCTGCCCATCCTTATTTTATTTGTCCTCCTACCTGTCCTTATTTAGTTGTCCCCCTACCTATTCTTATCTAATTATCCCTCCTACATATCCTTGTTTTACTGGTCTCCTCACTGATCCTTATTCTAGTTGTCCCGCTGCCTATCCTTATTTTACTTGTCCCCCTGCCCATCCTTATTTTATTTGTCCTCCTACCTGTCCTTATTTAGTTGTCCCCGTACCTATTCTTGTTGAATTGCCCCCCCCCTCCGTATTTTACTTGTGCCCCTACCTATCCTCATTTAATTGTGCCCCTACTAAGCCTTATTTTACTTGCCCCCCTACCTATACTACTTATCCGTATTTTTCTTGTCCACCCACCTATCCTTATTCAATTGCCCCCTACCTATTCGTATTTAAGTATTCCCCTACATATCCTTGTTTTACTTGTCTCCTTACATATCCTTATTTAATTGTCCCCCTACCTATTTTTGTTGAATTGTCCCTACCTATTCCTGTTGAATTGCCCCCCCCCCCCCCATATCTTTATTTTCCTTGTCTTCCTACCTATCCTCTGTTTCTCCGGTTCCCGTTAGCGACGAGACGAGGCAGTCTAGCTCTGGTAAATTTTAACACCCACAGACGGAACTTCGCTACGAGGTAAGCAAAGATTTCTCCAGTAGCTACCAAATACATCAGGGAAGCTGTTATCCGGAAGAGAAGCAGGAATTTTGAATTTTAAGGGAAGGAGCAGTATATTTCTTACTTGCCATTCACGGATTTGTTTACCAACCAGGTTTTTACCCACAATTCAACAGATAACAATCTTATAGCTCAGATTATCGCTCAATGCCGCATTGGCTGAACAAGTATGCTTTACCGAAAAAGAAAAAGGCTTCGAAGAAAAACAAAGCAAACTTAAGAGTAAGGAAGAGCTCAAGGATAAATGTGAGAGCGAGTAAGGCAAGTTGCAGTACGGATGTTCTGATGAGTGAAAGTGACGAAGCGTGGACATGTGAAGTGTGTGAAAAGTTATTCCCAGATGATGATGATGATGATGATGATGATGATGATGATGATGATGATGATGATGATGATGATGATGATGATCGAGTGCAATGGTGGCTGCGAGAAGCAATTCTGTACTAAGTGGATAGAGATGAGTGACATGCTATATGAAACACTACAGCGGCTTGATTGTTTTTGGTTCTGTCCAACTTGAGTCAAGGTAGCTAAACAATACGCAACAAAGAAAGACCGAGTGAATCAATGACAGAGACAAATATAAAGGAACTCGTTGATGACCCAGCAGAAAAATTCCAAATGTTGGAAAATAAATTGGAGAAGCAAATTTCTTCATGCACAAAAGATGTTCCTGATCAGATAAACAGGACATGGGCAGAAGTGGTCAAAAAGAAAACAAACGAAGTGAGTAGACCTGGTGACAATGAAACTGAAATTAAGACAATCGTAAAAGACTCTCTGTATGAAAAAAAGATGGATGAGATATCGAAAGAAAGGAGAGAAGAGAGCATTATCATACACAGATCACCCGAAAATACTGAGTGTGAGCCAAAGGACAGAAAAGCCATGGCACCTCTTTTTTTCAAATCCCTATGCACAGATATATTAGAGATTCAAGAAATTTAAGACAAAGAATATAGTGATTCTAGGAACTAAGACAAGTGGTTTTCATGCATCAACTAGGCCTTTAAAAATCATCCTTACAAACAAGGATGATAAACAGTTTATCATGAAAAACTTATGGAAACTAAAGAATGCTGAGGAAAAATATAAGAACATAAGTGTAAGCCGTGACCTAAGCCCTGAAGAACGTAATAAATGTTTTAAAAAGGTACTCAGGCCAAAAAAAGGAGGAAGAAGAGTCCGAGGGGGGGGGGATTTTCCGGATGAGAGGCCCGCCTTGGGACATGAAAATTGTGAAGATCAAAAATCGAAACTACAGAGACAAGGAAACAGAAATGACTTCTTTGCAGTTAAAAAATAACATTAGATGTGTAATGACAAATTTTGAAATCTTACTCAGTAAATTTAATTGGAGTTCAGCAATAATTCATGAGACAAAACCTGACATAATTTTTGGAACAGAAACTTGGTCAAAGATGGACACCTCTGATGATTTTATTAATATTCCAGGTTTTCAGTCATTTGGAACGGATCCATCTGAGGTGAGAGGAGGGGTAATAATATATGTAAGAGACACATTGAAAGCGTACCATTGCAAGGAATTAATGGACTTAAAAAATAAAAGACACATTATGGATATGGGTAAGAAATCCTGGTAAAGCAGACAATCTCTTCAGAGTAGTCTACAGAAAACGTGACAGTTCTCAAGAACATAACATGATGATTCTGAAACAACTTGAACTAGCCAGTTCCATTCCTAAGGGCAAAATAATGGTCACTGGGGACTACAATTTACCCATTAAAGACTGGAAAAATTGCATTGTACAAGATAGAGAGGGCTCCTTTTCCCATAAGTTTTATGACAAACTAAATGACTTATTTATGGAACAACATATAATAGATCCTAAACGTCAGAGAGGTGAAGCAGTCTCAAGCTGTTTAGACTTGATTATCGCCTCAAATGATTTTGACATATCAAATATAGGAAAAGATTGTCCCTTGGGAAAAGGTGACCACAGTATTATAACTTAGGATTGGTTACAAAATCTTGAAAACTAAAGTGATCAGGATGTATACAGGTATGACTATAACAAAGCTGATTGTGACAAAAGAACCAATTTTTATCAGAGAAAGACTCGAGTCTCCTTATCTCAGCAACTGATGTACGTGAGGCATGGGAATATTTGAATACTGCGTTGAGTAATATTGTAAATGAGTGTGTACCTAAAGTTAAAATTACTAGTGGAACCAAAGTAAAACCACCCTGGTTCAATGTCAAAGCGAAAAGAGCAGTAAGAAGGAAGCTCTTTGCGTGGAAACAATACCTAGAAACAAGGTCTTATGCAAGATACAGAGAGTATGTGAAAAGGCGAAACAAAACCACAAAGACGTTGAGAACCATCAAGAGAAACTATGACAAAGAGTTATGTAAAAAAAAATAATCCAACAGCATTCAACATGCATGTAAATAGCAAAAATAAATCACGTTCTACAATATGTGGTCTTCTTAAGGAAAATGGTTCAACAACCACAGATGACTTAAAAACTGCCATGGAACTAAATAATTTCTTCCAGTCAGTTTACGTAAAAGAGGATGACAAATATTTAATTTGGTTTAATGACTTTGTACACCAACACTTCGAGAAGGATGCCCCTGACCCATTTAACTAGGTTGGTATCACCCAAGACCAGGTATTGGATAACATATATTTTACACCTTCAGAGGTGAGAGACTTACTATACAATATTAACCTAAATAAGGCCATGGGCCCTGATGAAATTCACTCTGGGTTCTGAAAGAATGTGCTCACAATCTGTATTTTCCTTTGTACTGTGTGATGAGACAATCACTAGATTAAGGCAGATTGCCAGATATATGGACGAGCCAATGTCACACCGATTTTTAAAAAGGGAGATAAATCTGTGATTGGCAATTACAGACCTGTGAGCCTAACTTCCCAGGTGTGTAAACTTACTGAGAAAATCATTAGACAAGGGCTAGTTCAACATCTTGAGCATCATGACTTACTATGTGATGACCAACATGGTTTCCGTAAAGCAAGATCTTGTCTAAAAAACTTGTTAAACACGTTAGATGATTGGACACTCATGTATGATGAAGGAAACGCTTTTGATGCAATTCATTTAGATTTCAAAAAGGCATTTGATACTGTCCCACATGTGAGACTTATTTATAAGTAATACAAATATGGTACCAGAGGTAACATAAGTGCTTGGATTGAAGAATATCTGAGAGACCAGGAAAAGTGTGTATCAGTAAACAGGAGTAAATCAACATGGTTGAAGGTGTAAAGTGGTTTTTCCCAAGCTTCAGTCCTCAAACCTGTGTTATTTTTATTTTTACTTTTTAGAAATGACTTACCAGCTGTAATTTCATCTCCCTGCAAGATTTTTGTTGACGAAACCAAACTATACCGCCAAGTGTTATCATTGGTTGACCATGATATACTCCAAGGAGATTTAGAAAATTTAGCTAAGTGCTCTAAGGAATGGTTACTTGGATTTAATGAAGATCAGTGCAAGGTACTACATGTTGGAAAGAAAAAAAATTAAGTGTAATTATACTGTGAACAAAGGTCCCTCGTAAAGGTCACAGAGGAAAGAGATTTGGCAGTAATAGTAACTGATTCCTTGATTTTCTCCAGACACATTGGAAAGGTTACAGCAAAAGCAAACAGTATATTAGGTATGATCAAGCGAACTTTTTCATATTTTTCAAAAGAATCTCTTCTTACCTTGTATGAAACGTATATTAGGCCACACTTAGAATTTTGTGTGCAGGCCTGGTCTCCATTCTTGAAGAAAGATATAATTAGTCTAGAGAAAGTCCAGAGAAGAGCTACAAAGCTGCTTGCAGGAATAACAAACTTAAGTTAGAAAAAAAGGTTAAGAATACTACAGTTAACCACCCTGGGAGATCGTAGATTGAGAGACGACTTAATTGAAGTTTATAAAATTTTGAGCGGCCTGGATTCTTTGAATTTCGAAACTTTTTTCACCAGAAGGGAGAACCAGGGACTGAGGGGTCATTCTTACATGCTTGACGTTAACAGGTGTAATTACAAAGTACGTAAATATTTCTTCAGCAACAGAATCATTTGTATGTGGAATAGTCTACCAAATTACATTGCATCAGCACATAATGTAAATTGCTTTAAGAATTACAAGGATAGTTATTATTTTGGATACTAGTGTTAACAGTTTATGTCCTAGGCACGTGCAACAGGTACATACATTACATACAAACTAGGATGTGTGCATTATGTATATCTTCTGTGAACATGTATTTTTCACACAATAAATGATTGATTGATTGATTGATTGATTGATTGATTGATTGATTGATTGATGTTAACACCCCCCATCCTTATTTTCCTTGTCCCCCTACCTATCCTCATTTAATTGTCCCCTTACTAAACTTGATTTCACTTGTCCCCTTACCTATCCTCATTTAATATTTCCCCTACCTATCCTCATTTAATTGTCCTCCTACCTATCCTTATATTACTTGCTCCCTACCTATCCTTGTTTTACTTGTCCCCCTACCCATACTTGTTTTATTGTTCTCCCACATGTCCTAATTTTACTTTTTCCCATACATATCTTTATTTAATTGTTCCCCCTACGTACCCTTATTTTACTTGTCTCTCTCCCTATCCTTATTTAATTGTCCCCCTACCTATCCTCATTTAATTGTCCTCCTACCTATCCCTATATTACTTGCCCCCTACCTATCCTTGTTTTACTTGTCCCCCTACCCATACTTGTTTTATTGTTCTCCCACATATCCTTATTTTACTTGTCCCCATACATATCCTTCTTTTACTTGTCCGCCTGCGTATCTTTATTTAATTGTTCCCCTACATACCCTTATTTTTGTCCCCCTACCTATCCTTATTTCAGTTGTCCCCCTACCTGTCCTTATTTCAGTTGTCCGCCTACCTATCCTTATTCCATCATAAAATCTCCTTACATTTAGGTACGCTCCTCTTGATGGTTTGGGTGGAATCAGGCTTAAGATGGCGTGCCATGTGTTCCTTTCACTGGAAACAAACAGACAATTATACTTGACCCAGCCAGCGTATATATTGATAATATATAGCCAGCATTTGAACACTTATTACACATATTTTATTGCCAGTAATAAGGTGTGCATCATTCTGCCTCATTTTAAGTTATCTGAGATAAATATGACGCGGTAGTTTGTCAACATGCAAGACGCCACATGAAAGGTTTGCTTTTAGAACAAATGTGAACTGTTTTCGTTGATATTGCTACAAAATGATATATTCTTTGAGCATCTTTGCATGGTACATGAGCATCTGTCTTTCTTTCGGTGTTGCTTTGGCTCCCAAGTAGACGAGAACTTTTTTCGGACAGTGTTGCCTTGAGTAAAGAGAGTTATGGATAAAAAAGTAAATAAATCAAAGCATATTCTGGTGTGCATTCATGTCTGCTGAGTCTGATTGGCAAAACATGAACTGAATTCTGCAGAGGTTCGCTTCGTTGTATTTTGTTTTCCATGACATGTCTGCCGGGTAAAACGGTACGAGCTCTACACAATGATTATTGTTTTATTTGGTTAATCAGTCAGTAGCCAATCAAGTCTTGGCATCTGTGTATTAATTCTTTGAAGTCTTGGCATCACATTTCATTTGTGTTAACTCTTTGATCAAGTCTGGGCATCACATATCCTGTGTGTTAACTCTTTGATCAAGTCTTGGCATCACATATCCTGTGTGTTAACTCTTTGGTCTAATCTTGGCATCACATATCCTGTGTGTTAACTCTTTGGTCTAGTCTTGGCATCACACATCCTGTGTGTTAACTCTTTGATCAAGTCTTGGCATCACATATCCTGTGTGTTAACTCTTTGATCAAGTCTGGGTATCACATATCCTGTGTGTTAACTCTTTGATCAAGTCTTGGCATCACATATCCTGTGTGTTAACTCTTTGATCAAGTCTTGGCATCACATATCCTGTGTGTTAACTCTTTGATCAAGTCTGGGCATCACATATCCTGTGATAACTCTTTCAGTGCCGTTTTGGACCAAGTCAACAGCCTTTTCGGTACAGTTTGTACCCATTTATTTATTTTCATTTATTGTCTTCTTTACCCAGGGACCCCTTCAGTGTGACCACACTGCTCTCCCAGGAGTCCCTGTAATTAATACAAACAATATATATATATATATATATATATATATATATATATATATATATATATATATATATATATATATATATATATATATATATATATATATATATATATATATATATATATATATTTATATATATAAATATATATTAAAATAAATGCAGATAAAAAGAGAAGTGAAAAACAAACACATTTGGTAGAACCATGCCTAAGACCTCAAACACTCTTTGCAGTTTCTAAAAAAGGCACGTTATCCTCTTAATATCTCTCTTCAGCTTGGATTTGAAAACCGATACCGGCGTTGCTTGTCACGTGTCTGGATGCAGAGAATTCCAATTAAAAGTTGCGTCATAGACGAGTATGTCATATTTGTTTTGACATCGGGGAGGGTAAGACAAGATGATGTAGCGGAACGTTTTGAACAACCATGGTATCGGCTGCGGTAAGAAAAATGTTCAAGCAAGTATTCAGGAGACTGATCACTTAGGACAACTGAATAGAAGGACACAAGCGGAGCAAGTGCATCAGTTCTCCAGACAAGTGTTGCAAGTCCATCAGTTCTCCAGTCTGCTCCAATGCAGGGAATCCAAAACTTCATTCGTGGGCGTACTCCAAGGAACAGAAATAATCAAACTACCTGCCCTTTTATAAAGTTTAAACAGAGGGTCGAGATGTGTTTTTGTCGTATTGGACCAAGCTGGAGAGCAATAATCGAAGTAAAGGAGGACCAGAGTATTGAACAGTTTCTTCCTACCCAAAGCGCGCCCAATAAAGCTGTTGCCTTGGATCATTCCGATGCTTTCTGCTACTGTAGACATTCTGGTATTGGAAATATCGATTTACATAGAATACAAATGTAGTATCGTGTTGATTTAATGGTAGTAAAGTGAGGCCCTTTTACCAACATGCTCCACAGTCGAGGAAGAAGTGGTTTGTACGTGCCATCAGTAGACAGTGTCAACCTTTAAAAGTCACGATGCGGCATCGTCTTCTTGGTTGATATTTTGCGTTTGTCAACTTGAAACCGGAATAAAATCTAGCGAAATTGTGATCCTCTGGTATAAAGTCAACATATGATAATCATTTTAAGGAGATTTTTTTGTTCTTCAGTGCCTGGACCTTGGCAGATGAGGGACATATGTATCCTATCATCTGAAAGCTGAGACATCAGCACTAACTGATCTAAAATAACTGTTCATCCGGCTGTATAACGTGTGAAATATGCCAAAGAGAAACAAATAAACCCTATATTGAAGAGAGTGCGCTCAATTACTTTCCTTGTTTCATCCCATGCTTTACATGTGTCACTGCTGCCTTGCAGGCCTGGACAGTGAACAGGAGCTCGATAGACCATGGGTTTTGGTATTTGCTATAAGAAAGCTTTTAGCAGAGTTCAGTCACTTCAACTACCGATGTAAGAATGCCATAATTTTGGTCGAAAATGGGTCATCGTCATCCTTAAATACTGTGCTATTTGTCTTTATTCTCCTCTTACTGCCAATTTTCTTCTTCCCGTGAAGCACCGCGTCAGCCGGTTTTTTAGAAAAGCTATGATGTACTTGATCCTGATGTAGCCTAAGATTGTTGTCTCCTCCACAGACGTACTGTTACTTAATGTACCTAAAGATGGCGGAGGAAAGACCTCACTTGGACCACATCTGGTACTGTTGACGTAAGGCGTTGTGGAGTTGAATGAAAGGTCTTCAAATGAGACACAGACACTTGACTCATTAAATAATTTAGATCAGCTGCAAGTTTCTCGTGATAGGTGAGCAAAGAATTAATACATCAAATATTCATTGAACAACAGCTACACTGTATGCACGGTTGCCTTTTTAATAGATTAGTGCCATCATTGCGAATTGCATTGTGGGATATTTGATATTTCGCCAGACTTGGAAAGTATAAGAGTACAGTTTGCAGTTGGCGTTTTCGAAACAGTTAAAATACAAACAAAAAAACCCGAAATACACACATACAGTAAAAATTAAGAACGGACTAAGCAGTCTTGATTTATAAAGAGATTTAGCTCTGCTAATGTTACATTGTTTGTTAATCCAAATATATAAACTTACTATGTTTGTGTGCAAACACAAATATTCTTTCTTTCTTTCCTTCTGTCTTTTCTTTCTTTCTTTCTTTTATTTTTTTCTTTAACTGCAATTTTGTCTGTATTTTTTCGGACTCTATTGTACTCAAAAAATCCAAACTTAGTATGATTATAGATCCGTACATGAAGTCGTGTCACTTTACAAAGGCGATTGAGTGCATTTAATAATATACAAATTGATGATTTGAAATTTGATATTTTTCTTAGAATAACGCAAATTGATGATTTGAAATTTATCTTTTTTCTATTTAATATCTTTAAAAATTATGTTACTCTTCTGTTGTGACCATAATGCAGCTAATGAATACATATTTAAATTTGTTGCATTTATGCTAATTAGGAGCAATTCAAATTTTCAATCTTCAAGACCCTGACAGTTAGAGATACGTTTCCGAGTTTCACACGTTACCGACTATCGCACATTTAATTAACAAAGAACAAAAGTTGTTGTATTTTAAGTAATGCTGAGTAGGAGCAATTCAAATCTTGAGTCTTAAAACATCTTCAAAACGAGTTGGGTGGAGGGGGTGCAATTGCAGCAAGCACAGCCAGATCAACTGGCTTGTACAGTTTCTTTGCGTAGCTATGGACATGGTGTACCAGGGCAGCCTTGGGCGTGTCCCTGAAGTGCCAATACTGCTTCAGCTGGGCAGGCAAAGCGCCCTACCACGGTCTGCAGATTCCTTCTTTAAGCTTTCCTGATTTTAGTGACATTGAAGCTGCCCTGGTACTAATATGTGAATCATGTTTTCATGTCTATTACATAAAATATGATAAATAAAAATTGTTTATTGAATTTTGGCCACTTTCAAATTCTCCCCAACTTTAACTCTGTGATTGTTGGAATTGCCTGTTGATGGCCTATTTGATTTCCTATACTAGAACTATTTTCTTGACAGGAATACCATCTACAATCATGTCCAGAAAATAGAAGAGTTTCGACTGTAATCTCCAATATCACTTCATCTTGTGCTTAGTTGATTTGTCTCTTGCCTCTCCATCAAAATGGCAGTTGTGATACAGCTACTAAGGCAAACATTCAGAAAATTTCAAAATATTCATATTTTGAAGGCACATAGACAAATTTGGTGTCAATCAGATTAGCAGTTTTTTTTCTACTTTTTTTCAGCTTCATACCACCAGAGAAGAGTATGTACATACCAAAAATACAAGTTTTTGTTGTCTTTAGACTTTGTGTATACAAAAGACAACGGAACCAGAAATCACTTGATGTCAAGTCCGTTAGTTTGCAAGCAATTCAAATCGTATGACAGTTTACACTGGAATTATAACGTGATACATTGTGTCAGGATTTAACACATGTAGGTCAAAAATAGCGGGCAATCTGCTTTTTTACAGACTCAGTTACTGGTAAGTATATTGAATAAAGATGGAATGAGGACATAAATCTAGATCTTAGGGGGCGGCAATCAATTTTAGGAATGTATATATAGTAAGCCCTTTAGTAGGAGCAGTCTTTCCAAAGGCCATGTTACAAATGGTAAAAATACCATAATATCTTGTACCTGATGTAAGCCAAGGGAGCAGGCTGTTTGTTTGTGGGCGGCGTTTTGGCAGAGCTCCGTCAATGGAACATTGTCATATAAGGCATTAAAGACATGCTAAAAGTAAGTGAATCATAGAAAATGCCCTCTCACCACAAATGCCGTGCTGTCCTTGGTATTGATTGTGTTTGTCATGTATTCAGCATTTTATTGTTCTTGGTATGTGGCAGGGATGTGAAGAGTGCGTAGTATGTGGTCAGTACATTACTGTACTTGTCAGTTGAGCTTGTTTCTCTGTTTTTATTTGCTTTGCTAAAATATTGTGCATGTCAAGTATTGAGTTGGTCAGTGTTCTTGTTATGTGTTTTACAAGTGACTGTGCTTGTCATGTACTCAGCACATTACAGTGCTTGCAACATTGGCATTGCCTGTGATTGCTATGTGTTGAACAATATAAGGCTTGTCCAGTTTCATACAGCTAGTTAATGGAAACATTACAACCGAATCGACAAAAAAGGGAATGTAATCAAACGCCCCCAGTCATCCCATTCCCGTCCAAGTCATTCCATTCCCACCCCAGTCATTCCAATCCCACCCCTGCAAAGGTAAAGACAAAGCACGTGCCACAGATCACCGTAAATAGTACACAGGGATATAACCCCCAGATACCTTCGGAAAAAAATATACAGCAAACTATTGTGGTTATGCACACTTCCCGTAGTGACTAAAGAGGTCAACTTGAGAGTGATATCCGTACTTTGAATCCATGCCTGTTCTCGCATAAAACAATACGAACTGACAAATTAATAAATAATTGCAGCAAATAAAAACAAACGCCATCGTGAGACTGTCGCTTCATAGGTTTTGTGCCGACAGGGAAAATTTATATGAATGGAATTCACATAATGTTTTAAGATATTTGACATACATCAGTATATTGTATGAAGGCAGACGACAATTTCATAAAACGAGGTATAGGTGGCGCCATGTGAGGGTTCCCACGATAGGATTTGTCACGTGATCAGCGCGCAGGTGCTTTGCTGCCAAACAGTGCAGGCTCCGCCGCCTTGCAGATATCAAGATCCGGTAGATTTGTTTATTTCAAAGAAAGTTGATGCACATCAGGTGCCACTTGTTGCGTTTCCATGAAAAAAACTATGAATCGTTTAATAATGTTTAAACCTAGTCAAGAGTACTTTGTTCTATATAC
>OZ026624.1:22920454-23007954 GCA_964020975.1 Hermodice carunculata
CGTCTGTTGGCATTTTGCTTTTTGCGTAAATGTGAATGGAAATGAACAGCTTGCATCAATACTCGATGCTCCTGGACAGTAATTACGTCCAGTCTGATAACAGAACCTAAGAGTCCAGTGTCCTGGTGCAACTTGTGGTGCGTCCTTCCATTCTTGAACTTATGAACAATATATGGTTAAAAAATTGAAAATATAACTGCAAAATATTTAAGACATATGTTGGTAAAGCATTACAATAATATTTTTAACACTAATGTAATGAAAATGACCATGACATCGTTCAAATGTTTCAGGATAAGCTACACAGTAATTTGATATGCGAAAGTATGATGGAAAAATGTTTTTGAATGCTAGGACAATATCATAAAATGTAATAAAACATTTTGCAAAACATTCATGCAACAATTTCAATGCTATCACTTTTTTATTTAAATCATTATTAGAACAGAACGCAAATGTTCAATGCTACGTTGTATTCATGATTTAATTATATGGCATTAAATGTTGTACAAACTGTATATTGATTCAATACATGGAAATCAATTTAACGGCACAAAAAAAATCAAATATCTTTTGGACAAGCTTCAGGGAGGTAGCAACACAGACACACCAAGCCAGTTTGTACCTGGCAGACTTATACCGCTCACACGGGGCGATTGTCAAAGTTACCGGAGCTTGGCGTTCTGGAAGAAATTTATGGTCATATCCTGTAAACTTGTGCATACAACCTAATGCTAGTACAAACAAAGAATAGGAATTTAAGTACCAACATCCACACAACATGTACTTTGATACTGCTGAACAGTACTTTGATACTGCTAAATACTGTGATACTGCGTAATAGTCAGTGCATGTTTCAGGGATGAGACATCCATTCCCAGAATTCAGACAGGAATGCCATATTTCATGTGCAGTTCGGTTTTCATAGTGAATGCGTAGCAGGTGCAGATGGTGTACGTAATGAATGTGACACAGGTACAGTGGTATACAGTTCAGACATTGAGCTCAGTAGAATTGTCCCCATAGAACAGAATTTTCCACGGGCAGCAAAGGCGAAGGCCTTGGTACTTTCACGTATGTGGCTGACAATAGATCAGGGGTCCCTGGTTCACCACCTGGTGGCTTTGTGCCCCCTTTGTTGTTCTGACATCAAACAAGACCAATAAAATAAATGAGAGACATGTTCACAAAGAGAAATCAAAGAGGATAAGCGTCGTGTGGACAATCCAGGCACACATGACACCTGACCAATGTTATCTTCTTCAACATTTTATTTTCCTCGCCCTAGGGTAGCAATCGAGGGAGGCGGGTTAAAAACTTTAAATATTAGATTAATTTGTCTCAAACAATAGCTACATATCTTAACTCTGAGCATTTTTGACAGCAGCTTAAAATTTGCCATTTATAAAAAAGCCGGGTAACCCTCCCCACAAAAATATATGTACATAAATATATATATATATATATATATATATATATATATGCATATATATGTATACATTTATGTATATATATATATATATATATATATATATATATATATATATATATATATATATATATATATATATATATATATATATATTTATATATCGATAAAGCCAGCTGAAACCAGGAATATTGTGACGCACAAATGGTTCATTCAGAGCAGCGGAACATAAGCTAAGATCAAATGATATGCAACGTTCTTACGTTTTCGCCTCAGAGACAAATCATGAATTTCAATTAATTGTAAAAATTACAATGTTTAAAATGGTTTTATTGCCTATTATTGTATGTGTTCACTGTCGTCCACTGCAGCATATATATCGTATTAATTAAAATACTGTCCACAGAGAATTTTTTTTTTTAATTTTAAAACCAGCTTTGAGCTGTTCCTGCGTCATTACGGCTGCATTCTCGGATATATTACTGCAAAGATGGCAGCTTCCAAGCCACAATATAGGTGGCTGTTAGAACAGCCTTAAGCTGCGTGTTGCTGATCTGATTTGCATAATAGTTACATCGAATATTTCCATGCTGTACAAGTTTCATATGAGAAAATGTTTCAAGGCACTAGGTTTATTTTGGCCTTAAGGTAGCCTATATCATGATATATATACATATATATATATATATATATATATATATATATATACATATTTATGGCCTGTAAAATAGACTTTTTAGTGTCGATACCAAGGTTCAATGAAAACGCACACTATTTGAAATAAGATGTCTTTCTTGTGCCAAAAACCATCAAAATGGAGTACTTTTATTAGTGTTTACGTCTTTGGGGCTTTATGCTGTAAACGTTTTCATCCATTTTGAGCTGCTTCACGGAAACCTTATTCCCTTGAAAGCAACAATGGAGCAGGAAAAATACTTCCCGTTTCGCAATGTTGCATATATCATGGACAAAAACCCTCAAATGGTAGCATTTTCCTTTTTACAGAAATCCTACTTTTCCCACAGATGGCTTCAAAATCACACAAAATCAGAAAAGTCATCTCATTATCGAGGAATGTTGTGAACACAAGTAATCAAGTAATTCTGGTTTTCCTATGCTATAACCCCAAACAAAGCAATGTCCAGTCGCTGTCCAATTCTTGTCTGCTGCCAAAGTCCCTAAAGCGGGTTCAAAGTTACCGGCAAGATGCTGTCAAAATGTCATGTCGTGATCCGTGAGCAGCAACATGTAAAACAGAGGAATTTACTGTTGCCAACACACTCTACAGGTAGAATGCTTTGAAGCCACAACCATTGGCAGGAGTACATTGTGAATATTTCTGTAATTTGATACAACAGAAAATGAAGTGTCTAAATGATTTCTTGTTGCTTCCGCCGATAATCCCTCTGCTGAAATTTATTAAAAGTATCGGCAGAATGTTGCGAAAATATATTTCAATGAACCTTCGCTATAACGTGCGTAGCATAAGTATTAACCCTTTAGGCGCTGATTTAAGATCCAGTCAACAGCTTTCCTCTGGACACCTCTCGCGCAATGTGCGCAAAGCGTTCCCAGGAAAGCTGTTGACCAAGACTACTTTTGGCTTTAGACTACGCTTGCTGGTATGTGAATAAAGGGTATCTTCACGAGGAATTTGAATATTTTAACCATTATAATGAGAAAACGACTACAGCAGTGATTAGCACTTTAAGGGTTAACCGTTACCAGGATCCAGTTTGAAGAAATTCCTAGCCTTTCAAGGACAAGCTTGTCAAACACTCAATTACAGATGGTACTGGGACGGCAAGTCAGCAAATGGTAAGACTTTTAACTTGAACTTCCTCACCACAGGCATCCTACAATGCTGCCAAAAACACAGCAATGCACCATCGGTCTGCACGTCTGTCGTGGTTACAACAGTTACAATGGCCGTCGTAGGGACAGTGTGTATTGAGCCTGAATTTCCATATGAGTTCTCACTAACTCTAATAGCATCTGATAGTCATTTAATATCAAATTTGTCCTATTAGTTCAACTCATTTGGTCAGTCGGTCTTGATAGATTACCTTGTGTTGCGGATGCATGTGAGTATTTTCTTCAAGCAAAGCCAAAGTACAAATATTAGTCGTTGTATGAATGTATTTTGACGCCATACTTTATTTATAACGTTATTAAGACGTTTTACAAGCATCAATGTGTAAAATCAATTTCGAAAATGTTCACATTTCTTACTCTCAAAATTATGTTTATATTTCATGTAGGTGATGTAGAAATGCATGGACTGAAGCTTATTTGCAAGTTGGCAAGATTTGAAAGTCGTAGTAAAATCGCTTCTGCTTCAATTGAAGGAGAAAAAAATAAAGGCAACTTTTGCTGTGTGAATTTCCTGCAGTATCATCAATATGTTTTAAGATTTAAATGAGTAATTAATTCATAATATTTCAGTGTCCATTTGGTCATTCGTATTTATCTGTCTGCTTTATTTAATTATGGAACTAACATACATCAAGAGTAAGTTTATTTGGAAGTTATCATAATTCGTAATATTCCCCAACATTTTTGAAACATTATATAATTTATGATAAAATGTATGATTCCACATATGGTTGCTGTACAAAAATCATAATTAAAAAGTGTCCGAAAAAAAACATTACATTTATTTATGGTCTTAGTTTCGTACACAATATAGCTATCATGATAACCTGTTATAGATGCTAGAGACAAGGGACCATTTGTTTTAGAAAACCAGCTGCACAGTGGTACTGAAATGGGCGGGGTTTATGATGTTTATGTTTATTTCTGTTCCAAAAACAAATGGCAAAAATGTAAAAATGGTCTCGTTTGCTTCTTGACAATATATTCAAAAAAAAGTTTGACATCTGTTTTGGACATCTTGTTACGCTTAGGAACACAAGTTAGTAAAGTTGAAAAAATCCGACTTTCTCGCGTTTTTCTTTGACATGGTAGATTTTTTAACTTTACAGAGCAATATTTCACATTTTGGGAAAATATTGTTAGGAATCAAACGAAACCATTTCTTATAGTTTTATCATTTGTTTCATGGAAGAAGTAGACGAAAACAGCATAAAGCCCGACCACTTCATTATCAGTATGTTAATTTTACAATCGGGCAAGGACAATTATGGAGCTTTCCACGTATCCGGAGATCATGATGATACTAACACAAAAGTATATACTTTAGCTGCTTTAAATTGGTTTTCTTCAAAATCAGTCGAATGTATTCAGTCATTAAGGATATATATTGGTGCATTACTTCTGCAAGATTAGAAATCAGAAACATTATATATTTTACATATTTGATATTTCCATTTACACTTGCATGCCCATAAGGACTCGTTGTTACATTTTACAACAAGTAAATACCGTTGTTACATGATGGCATTGCTTGTGTAAATGAACAAAATTTAGTGAGATTGCTAAAGAAATTTATTCAAAATATATCCATCTGGAGGGTAACAATTCAGATAGTTTCAGAGAAGTGTTTCTGGACTTGGATATTCAGGTCACTAATGACAGGTTTCGCATTAAAGTCTATCACAAAATAGATAAGTTTAACCTTGAAGCAGTTAACTACCCTTCCCCGGACAGCAATATTTCGGAAACTATTGGACATAATACGTTTTTGTCACAAAGTTTGAGATCTGGTCATATTTGTTCTAAATTTCAGGACTTTGCATCTAGAACCCCGTTTATTTGCAGTAAACTTGGGTCACGAGGATTCAAAGATGTACTTTTGATCAAATATTTCTAAAAATGTTGTTGTAAATATCAAAATGGTAACAAAATTGGCTTCAATAATTTTAGAGATTTTAGACTTGCCTGTTTTCCTACTTAATTTTATATATTGGAATCATTCTGTTTGATATTCACCTTTCAGACATTTTAGGCTGGCTTGTTTTCTGTCAGGTCAAACCCCCAGGGGCTATAGGTAGCAAGCAGCTACCCATGACAGTTACAAGCTTGCCTAATTGTACTTGATATCTGGTTGAGAAATATTACATTTTGATTGCATTCTCTTGAGTTCAATACTAATGAATTTCATTCTTTTTTGACCTACCCTACAAATTTTGCTGTTAATATCCAAAGATTATCAGAAGATTGAGTACAATAATTTTACAGCTTTAAGACTTGCCTTTTTCGCCTCTTAAATTGTATCTTTTGGCATCATTATGTTTTACTATTCACTTTCACACATTTTAGGTTTACGTGATTTCTGTCAGGTTAACCCCCTACGGGCTATCGGTAGCAAGCAGCGGCAGACAACGCTTAACAGTTAGCCTAATTGTACTTAAATTTGTATTAAGAAAAATCATGTTTTGATACAGGTTTTTGACATAAAAGCTTATCACTTTCATTCCTCTTTGACATGGCTAAATGCACATTTACTCAATTCTTAAGAATTAATCAAAATTGACAGTATTTTCTCAAATGTCACAAACCTAACACATTAAGTTGAAACATTGACTCAGTGTTGGCTGTGAAATAGAGCTTAATTGTTTGGAGACTTTCAAAGTTAGGAGCAGGTGTCATCTTGGGGTTTGTTTTACATTTCTGGTGCAGGATGTCCAGTTTTGAAGTACTTGTTAGGATTTCCCTTGGTTTGTACAGGTGGTCTAGCTGCAACAACTGTTTATTTTACGATCCTTGGGACTGAATGTAAGGCCCCAGTATGCTTCTACTTCAGTTATACACTGGCGGGTGGTTTAACTAGAATAAGCTATCCAGCTAGAAAGTGTACATATTGGTTCAGGGGTAAGTTAAATTGTTCTTATCTGACCTTGTACTATACAAATTAAGTAATTATGTTTTGTTTCACAGCTTTTCTTCTTTCATGATGAAGCTTTGCATTTATAAGCAAAGCCGGTATTTAGCTAATTCAACATTTGCCACGTTCATAATCATTCATTATTAAGTGGGTGGTGTTTGCTGAATATTTAGCTTAGACAAGGAGCCGCTACTCAGAGAGACATGTACGGGTATAGGCTCTGAAACACGTTCTGAGTAGTTACTTGCTGAAGACTCTTTGATTTATTTGGGCTAATACAGAATATGTCAAAACTCTAGAGAAGAACATGTGCCATACGGACAATAGTACTTCCATATTTATATATACAGGTTAGGCAGTGACAGGTTAGCTTATGGAGAGTAAAGAGTTCGACTGCAGGATATGGTAAGGACTACCAGGAAGTGGTTTGTACAAAGAGACACAAGTACAAGAAAATGGTTATTTTGACATTGATGGCGAATCTCAAACAAGCCATCACCTCGCCGAAAATAGGAAATGCACGAATATGCTAAACTTGATTCAAATCAGAGAAAAGTCCGTTCTGTGCTTTTATATGTGGATGCGTGATTGACACTGTAATAGCCAATGGATATTGGCATTAAGGATTTCCTTTGAAATGATTTACAAATGTTAAACATTGTAAACAGATTAACTATTTTACATGATATAAAATGCCTGCTGTATATTACTCAAATATAATCAAAATATCTATTTTTGACATCAATTTCTAGCATTTATACATTTCTATCATATCTACCAGTCAAATATATAATATGGAATAATATTGTATGGATATTGGGCTGAAAGATTGTTATGAAAGGTTTGAAAAATATTTTGAAATATTTATTATAATAATAATAACAATAATAATAATAACAATAATAATAATAATAATAATAATAATAATAATAATAATAATAATAATAATGATAATAATAATAATAATAATAGTTATAATAAAAATAATAATAATAAAAATAATAATAATAATAATAATAGTTATAATAAAAATAATAATAATAATAATAATAATAATAATAATTATTATTATTATTATTATTATTATTATTATTATGATCATCATCATCATCATTATTACTACTACTACTACTACTACTACTACTACTACTACTACTACTACTACTACTACTACGTAGCACATATGATTGGTGTATAATATATTCAAAATGTCATCTCTATTTATCACATAAATATCGAACTTTCACATTTTGAATTAATAACATAATACTTTAAAAATACAATTTCAAAACCATTATAATATGACAATCATAAGAGCTTTAAAAAATGCTTAGGTGATGTTATGTACTAAATGGGATGGGGACAGACGAACAGTCAGCAATCGGAATTTGTTGCAAACTTTTTTGCAGCAAAGTGGCAGTGGCGGTTACTGACTCTGGAAGCATCTGCTACAAGCTGGATAAGTGGTGTGAATCATGGCTACACAACCCAGTGCTTGTCAATTACTTCATGACTTTCAACATACATGTAACTTTGATTTAGCCGTTTGCAAAGTGCACACTAGAACATATCTGTTCCGCTGTTGTAAGTTTTTTTTTTTGTTTCTGTCAAATATACGCAGAAGAAATGAAGCATACACCACGCAGAACGCAATGGCTTTGGCCATCACCTTGTTCCTTTTAGTAGTGAAAAGCAAGGCATCTGAGAGCCCACTTAGCGAACTGAGTGTGGAAAATGGGTATTCGCAAGGCATGTGTATGATGATTATTCAGGGTTTTTTTTTCATTTTTTTAATGTTCCCATTTATTCCACAGAGTATGGCGTGCCATGGAGGTAAGGAACGTGGTGATAGACCCCAAAGGTACCTGCTTTGTTGACTAGATGGAGTCCACCAGCACTAAGCTTGAAAATCTAGAGGTATAGATGCTTGACAGTGGATCCTGAACATCGCATTTTTAACACGTAAATGGGAAATATAAATGATTCAAAGAAATATAAGAAGTGAAAGAAAAAAGAAAATGTAAAGAATTTTTATTCCACCTCGCCCTGAAAAGGGCACAGATATGTACCGGTGTAAGTGGCTGCACTCAATCACAATGCTCGATATAATCAATTGGTTCATTCATAAAATTACTTTATATCAGCCATTTCAATTGCAAAGTGTCTCCTGTACTCGTTTATTGAAATAAAGCATAAAAGAAATACTGTACAAAAAGGTCGATCCAATATCACTCTTCCACATGTTTGCTGCATGACAGTCTGCAATTACATGTGCTCAGTAGCCCAATCACATAGTAATACGTGTAGGTTCTATACCGTCTTTTTCATGCTTGTGGTCTGCAACTTGTCGATACCGTCTTTAACTGTTGTCCTCATCTGTCGTCGATCTTGTATAAAAATGGATCTCATTAACCCCTTTGTAATTACCATATCTGCAAAGTTATCACGCGTGCATGGCTACGATTAACGCTATCAGTGCCAAATGTTAGACTGAGTCAACAGCTTTTCTGGGCATACAGTAGGCCCAATGAGAAAAGCTGTTGACCTGGGATCTTTTCTCTGGAACTACAGGCATGCCGGTACTTGAATAAAAGGTTCTTTTACGAGGAATACGAACCTGGGATCTAAATGATAATTCAGTCAAGCTTGACTTAAGTAGATCAACCTTCGTCGTTATTGGCACTGAATGAGACATGCTGTTAAGTTGTGTGACATCGTGCCTCACAAATTTAGAATTCTAATTTGTCGCCAGAGAGCTTGTAGCTTATAGCTTCAATTTAACCAGTAGTTTAATTGCACAAATGCATATATATATCTCCAAAAACTGCAACGAACGGTGAATAAGGTTGCAAAATATATTAAGGAAGAACAAAATACATCGTATCAAAAATTTGCATAGTCTGGAACATGAAGTAATATAAAGTCGAATGCCTACCTGTGTCTTGTGACAAAAACTTAACTTGATGAAATTTATTTCAGGAATTTACTTCCAGGAAAAAACGTGCTGTCGTTTTGTCTGTCTATATATATACGCTGATGGCACAGCTCAGAACTCAAAGAGAGACACTGAACTGTTGTTTGAAATTTATTTCCTTATGAAGTAAAATTAGATTGTGGCTCGTGTTTTTTCGAGTACAACGACAAATTACAAGAACAGGACACTATGCAACTTTGTATTTCGCTTTTGAAAGAGCCTAAAGTAAGCTGTCCTTAGTAAAAGCTATATCTTGAAGAAAAAAGACAATGACATCTTGATCTTGGATGCACAGAATGAAGCGGTCTTGCGATCTTCGAAATCAGATCAAGATTACTTTTCTTTGAGACCTTCATCGTGAATATCTTCGTACCTGTTCAAGAGTTCTCACAAGTGACCACTCAAAACAATGGATTAATGGATCTCAAGTTATTACTGTAAACACTTAATTCACCATGGTAGACATATGACCTTGGGAACATGATTAAGGTCAACTGAGTGCAGCCCTAGTACAGGACCATCACAATGCGCAACATTCAAGTTGAAGCCGAAACAATTTATCTGATACAAAGGGAACAATGCAAATAACTCCATTGTCCTTTGACCTTAAATATATATGACGTCAATGTCACGCAGGCGCACTGTTTAAATGGGTCTTTTGTAGGATATTACAGTTTTTCTGCTCAACGTCTTCACTCGCACGGTGCTGTAGTACTCCTTACTTGCATGAAAAATCAACAGGGTCCACCAATACCAAGATATAACCCAAAATCTCGGTTGGACGCTTTTCATGGTCGCTCAAAGTCAAAATTAAGAATACCGAAAGTAGCCCAATCGATACTTTCCTATAAGGTTTCACAGTAACAATGGGCCTACCATCAACCATAACCACGATATAAGTCAATACATTAGCTTTCCTTTTAAAGTCACTCAAGATCAAAATAAACAATAGCAAGAAAAACCCCATCCGTGCCTTCCCATTAGCTCTTCCACGGTACCCATCCGCTCAGGAAAACCTATTACCAAGATATGTTATAGTCTCGGTTTTGCGGCCAGCATTAATATAACAATGCTAGGAGGTACATGTACTCCTTGACAATACAAATTCAAAATTTATTGACAATTGGCAATGTCACTAATGAAAACGCTTTGTTCAGATCGCGACAAGGTACATTCCAGCCCAATTTGAAACAAATCCAATATAATATTTGGTAGATGTCAAACATGATTAAAACACACACACAAATGCTTTATGAAAAGAATTGCAGCGCCAGTTTTTCAACAAGTTAAGCTCTATAGGTGAGAAGTGCGGCCATAAATGTTCAACAAGCTAAGCTCTATAGGTCATGAGAAGTGTGGCCATAACTGTTCATCAAGTTAAGCTCTATAGGTCATGAAAAGTGTGGCCATAACTGTTCATCAAGTTAAGCTCTATAGGTCATGAGAAGTGTGGTCATAACTGTTCAACAAGTTATGCTCTATAGGTCATGAGAAGTGTGGCCATAACTGCTCAACTAATTAAGCTCTATAGGTCATGAGAAGTGTGACCATAACTGTTCAACAAGTTAAGCTCTATAGGTCAGGAGAAGTGTGGCCATAACTGTTCAACAAGTAAAGCTCTATAGGTCATGAGAAGTGTGACCATAACTGTTCAACAAATTAAGCTGTATGGGTTTTCAGAAGTGTCCCCATGCAATTTGGAAGCAGTGGCCCAAGCAGTATTGGGGAAGGTTTTTTATAAGATTTTGCAAAACATGAACGAAAAACATATGAAACATTAAAAATTACTAGGGCGTGGCAATTTGAATAAACTCAATCGAGATCCACCCAATGTAAATCTACCCCCACCCATCCCCATTCAAATTTGAAATGAATCTGGCTGACAGTTTTGGAAAAGTAAAAAATGTGAATTCATTGAAATTACCGTTGAGTTACATTGTAATCTCTAATCAACAGGAATACCTAATATGTGCAACCGACAAGTACCCCAGTACATTTCCAGCAAGTTTCAGAATAATCCCAGTTGAAAAAGGAGGAAACCATTAAGTTCACAAAATATCAAAAACTTTCCTGGACCAGTTCTGTTTGAACAAACTCAGTGCATACATGCCCATCAAGTGTTAAGTGAATCTGCCTGATGGTTTGGGGACGTACTAAAGAAGAAGTACCATTGTAATTGACGTGGACGTACATAGTTGTCAGTAGCAACACATTGTGTATTAACTTATTCCACCCTGAGAGGAGACCAAGTCAACAGGTTTCCTTGGCGCCGCTCTGTTGACCATGGCCATATAATTTGGAATGATCTTCCACGCAAATTTCATTCAAAATTTTGTAAAATAGTCCACTGATAAGTAAAATACAGTTAGCAGACGACCTTTTGATATTAGCGGTGAAATGAGTTAAGTACCGCAACTGAAAAAATCATAAAAAGGTAGAGACCTACAGAAATGCTGCCCATTGAATAACTTTTTTTCACCACGTTTTAGTGTTACTTGAGTCGCGGTCCTGGAGAAGTCATGAATAGCCAAAAAATACAATGATTAAACAAGTAGAAAATAGCAGCACTAGCTGTTGAACAAATTAAGGGGTAGGGGTCCAAAGGAGAGTCCCTGTCCATTTAAAAACAGCACTAACTGTAGAACAAATTAAGGGCCCGGGGTTTAAAGAAGTGTCCCTGTCCACTTAAAAGCTATTGGTTAAGCAGTTTTCCAGATTTTTTTTTGCAGGCAGGGGGAAGCTTTTTTGGAATCTGCCAACAAAGAACAAAAAAACATTCTAAAATCCAAACAGGAACAAAGCATAGCCATTTGAACAAATTCATCAGAGACGCACTGCACAAAGCTTTAAGAGGATCTGATCGACTGTTTTGGAGAAGTCAAAAATGTAATTATGGACAAACGACGAGTAGATTGACTTACGAGGGACGACGACCATCCTATGAGGCAACCGACTGACAAGTGAGTAAACTAAACTCAGTATGTATTTCACAAATTTTGCAATAAAACAAGCAAATTTTTCATTAAAAAAGTGTTAAAAGCACAAGTATTCTGAAGGATAATAATCTTTAACTCGCATAGTTTGCAATTTCGACGATATGAACTGTTTGGGGTTTATAAAGCAACCAAGGCAATTCAAAGTTGCCCTCTTGATTTGATGCGAATTTCTTTCAACTTTTTCATTTATTACTCGTTTCTCTTTTTTGGCTTGAAGACGGAGTGAAAATGCATGTCAAAAATATGTCTGACTGTCACGATGTTTTACGTCACTCTTGAGTCATAACGGCTTAAAATTCATGCAAATATCTCTGCCTGTAACATGTTTTGGGTTCTCTTCACAACCAGACCTATTTTACTGACACTATAGTAATGAGGTTGCGACAATTCGTTAGTCCACAGGAGTCAAAGGAGTTGAATCGCTCCAACCTGTGCTCATTATCCCTTTCATAGTCCCGAGATGACGACATTTCAAGTAAGTGACGACGTCAAGGGAGTTTCCATGGTACCTCGGCCTTTATTTTATTTGTCACTCCCAGTTCCGTAGCCGTTGAACACTTTGATTAGTTTTGCATCTAGCACATCATTCGTTTTGGTCTTTTAAGACGAATTTCAAACCAAATATAATGTGCATCAGATCATGTAACAAACGTTGACGGTCTTCATATGACGTGTCGCGATTTGTTTAAAGAAATGTGATGGTCAACTTGTCTGTGCACATCACTTCATGGTCACCTTGTTTGTACACTGCACTTGATGGTCACCTTGTTTATACATCACAGTTGATGGTCACCTTATTTATACACAACACTTGATGATCACCTTGTTCGTACACTGCACTTCATGGTCACCTTGTTCGTACACTGCACTTCATGGTCACCTTGTTCGTACACTGCACTTGATGGTCACCTTGTTCGTACACTGCACTTCATGGTCACCTTGTTTGTACACTGCACTTCATGGTCACCTTGTTCGTACACTGCACTTCATGGTCACCTTGTTCGTACACTGCACTTCATGGTCACCTTGTTCGTACACTGCACTTCATGGTCACCTTGTTCGTACACTGCACTTCATGGTCACCTTGTTCGTACACTGCACTTCATGGTCACCTTGTTCGTACACTGCACTTCATGGTCACCTTGTTCGTACACTGCACTTGATGGTCACCTTGTTCGTACACTGCACTTGATGGTCATCTTGTTCGTACACTGCACTTCATGGTCACCTTGTTCGTACACTGCACTTCATGGTCATCTTGTTCGTACACTGCACTTCATGGTCACCTTGTTCGTACACTGCACTTCATGGTCACCTTGTTCGTACACTGCACTTCATGGTCACCTTGTTCGTACACTGCACTTCATGGTCACCTTGTTCGTACACTGCACTTCATGGTCACCTTGTTCGTACACTGCACTTCATGGTCACCTTGTTCGTACACTGCACTTCATGGTCACCTTGTTCGTACACTGCACTTCATGGTCACCTTGTTCGTACACTGCACTTGATGGTCACCTTGTTCGTACACTGCACTTGATGGTCACCTTGTTCGTACACTGCACTTGATGGTCATCTTGTTCGTACACTGCACTTTATGGTCACCTTGTTTGTACACTACACTTGATGGTCATCTTGTATATAACCTACACTTGATGGTCACCTTGTTTATACACAACACTTCATGGTCACCTTGTTTGTACACTACACTTGATGGTCATCCTGTTTTTACACTACACTTGATGGCCATCTTGTTTATACCCTACACTTGTTGGTCACCTTGTTTATACACTACACTTGGTGGTCACCTTGTTTGTACACTACACTTGGTGGTCACCTTGTTTGTACACTACACTTGGTGGTCACCTTGTTTGTACACTACACTTGGTGGTCACCTTGTTTGTACACTACACTTGATGGTCATCTTGTATGTACACTGCGCTTGACGGTCACTTTGTTTGACACTACACTTGACGGTCAGTTTATGCGCAGACAAATCAACTAGGCAGAGACAGTGACAGGATTTTGTGGATAGAGCTTGGCGGATGTAGTGACTGCAGCATGAAACTGCACAAAACAACTCCGGCGGAGAGTCAGAAATGCAACATTGACGTTCCTATTTTATAAAATTGTAATCCTCTATATGAAAGATAATTATATACTAGTATTTATCTTAAGATAATATGTTTTTATGATATTTTTCGATAAAATCTCAGAATTTTCATCTGGATACAATAAATCATCAGCAAACTTAAACATTCCACTGTGCAAATTCAATAAACAAGTCACTAAATTAAATGTGTATAAGGAAAAAGAGCTTTATATCAATAACACGAAATCTCAAATGTTATCCCCATGGCCTGTTAAGTGGGGTTCAGATACTTAACAAAATTATGACGAGGCTTGATAGATATGTGCCTTTATTATTTTAGATACTGTAAAGTAACTTTATTTCGCGTTATTTTCTCTATTGTGCGTTTCTTTCAGAATGACACAAATGCGAAATTGAGAGCTACATAGTCTATTGGAAATTTGCGGACCTAAGTATAAACCAGTATAAGAATCTGCATAGTGGTTGTTGTAAATAGATTATTGAAAATTTGCAGACTTACGTACCAACCAATATAAGAATCTTCAGAGTAGTTGTTGTAATTGCATTAACTACATGCCAGGGTTTTTTCAAAATGCAGAAAACAAAATTTTGGATCATTACTCAACCCACCGAATTTGCAAGAGTCCTATTGATGACTTTGTATGAAATATTTTCAGAAGAGATCAAAATACCATTGTTATATTTATAACAAACTCAATAGCTGCACAGTCGAAAGAGAGAAGCGGTATGGGCGGTGTACGGAGGTACCTGGTGATATGAGCTCACTTGCTGACGTTCTAAGATTAGATAGATCACGAAAGACCCCTTTAGGGGACACAGAATGTGGACTCCACTCCTCGACAATCTCGGCAACACGGTGTCTTATGACAAAGTATACGATTTTTCACGGAGTATAAGATGTTAGCCAGCTATGATTCCACATTCCGCATTTTTGGTGTGTGGGGGGGGGGGTGTTAATGCAACCGAGTTGGTCAATATTTAATATTATAGTAAAGGTGGTAGTGAAAGACCTGCACTGAATACGAAATCTTTAACACAGGTCTAGTGTTATTCTTTCTCATAATCATTTTATAAAAGTCTATGTGTCCGAAGTTAGGCGAAAGTACCCTGTATAACATCATCGTTGTAAATATCAACGGAAAACCTGATTATGTTGATCTAGAGACGTGGTCTTAACCGTTTATAAGTCTTCTGATATGATATTTGACCCTTATTTTTCGATATATGTGCAAAACCATTGAACTCTGAAGTTTTTCTTACACCCATAACCCTAACAGTAAACCCCTTTTCATCTTTTCCAAAAGATTATTCTTGGCTATGTGTAACAACTTGAACCAATACCGACCCAGACGCTGTCTCGTTTTCGTATTCAGCAGACGCTGCACGGCTAACATGCTTGTACTGTAATCCAGAGCGGCCATTTTAATTCGCCGACATTGAGATACATTTTGTTATTTTTTTATGCGACATCATGAGAAAAAAAAGCACTATAAATGGATTAAAACACGATTGAGCTTGATAAAGAAGACTAAAGGCCAGTTAGGGCCCCAGGTCATCTGTTTGCCGAAACACAACCCTCTTTGTCAAGCTGGGCCGTGCTTTTATCCTTTATTACTTGATCCTTAGTCATGTCGGAACATTAACCTTTATGATGAGCATTTTGATAAACCATTTCAAACTGCGTCACTGGTCAACAGTGGTATCTATTAACGTCACTGAGTCCTATGTCATAGCCTAGTCAGCCTAAACATGCATTAAAATCAGATTTTCATTACTCCTGAAGTTAAAGTGACTGATGTTCAATTTGGCTTTCGATGGGGCCCAGCGCCTCCATCGGAAGCACATTTTTACATGCCACAGTAACATGTTTTAACAGCAGAGGCTCTGCTGACTATGTATGCACCCTCGATGCCCAAAAATGCTTTGACAGCATGTGGCACGATGACTTTTACTTTAAACTTTTAAATATTCTGCAACATACTCACTGGCTTTTGATAAGTGAATGGTATAAGAATTCCTAGAATAGTGTCAGATAGAATGGCGATGTTAGCCATTCTTTTTCTAAAAGAGGTGTACGCCAAGGTCGTGTCATCTCCGCGTATTTTTCAATATTTTCATTGCTGGTGTGTTATAGGCAGTAACCTCTGAGAAGGCAAGACTGTCACTTGTGGGATAACATCTGTAGTATCTCTGCATATGCAGACTATGCTATTATCTTCATCCCTACTGGTTTACAGAGATCCACGAATAATATGTTGTAACCATTCTAAGTAATGGCGATTTCATTTTAATATTCAGATGTGTTTTAAGGTAACATCGCTGTTGAACACTGTTCCGACAGTCAACTAAGGTCCAGACGAAGTTAAAGTATCAGCCTGTGTAAATGTTCTATGTGTACAGTTCACATCGAGAAAATCATGTTTAGGTCATGTTGAACACAGAATCATACACTGTCGACAAAGCTACATGTGTTACGCATTAGAAAGTGGTCTCATCATTATATCCCGTGTGCTGAAGATAATGTCCGCTTCACAACTTATCCCTCTTTCAACGTATGTTTAAAGTGAACTCCTACCTACTGGGAACTTTTGCCGACTTCCATGCTGAACACACAGTGCATATATACCTTGACACTATCGGTGGTAGAACAATTGACTTTGGTTATTACGCTGTGCAGGTGGCTTTCTCTAACCACTGCTGTACTTCCTGTTCCTTCCATACTCAACAGCAGCACAAAGTAGTTAACTCTCTTCGCAATATCTCATATCAGGTGATAATTTTATCAAACCGTGGGCCAATGAACACATCCTCACTGTTTTACAGGCTAGATGTTTTCAGTTTCTAGATTGAGTCTAGATATTAGCTTGACACGTTTTATTTGTCCCATATTTCAACGCTTGAACACTAAAGCTGTCAAATAAGATAAATGTTCTCTTCCTCCGTCTATAAAGTTTTGTGGCATTTTGACTGTATGTTTCAGGTCGTGATGGGGCACCCCGTTCCCGAAGTAACTGCGGGTGTTTTTGCCTCACTCCACTCGGGCAAGTCCCCTTGACCCCTAAATTTTTCAATTTTTATTTCTCTGTATTGTGTCCATGTATTTATTTGAAAGTTGTCCCCGGCCTCGGAGGTTATCATCCGTAAAGAAAAATAAATAAATAAAAAGAACAGACTTACTGTTGTCTAGTCTTGGCATTGCCGATGCCCGGGTAAGGCGGGTGTTGCGGGTCCCGGTCGACTGACCGGGGCTGTCGCATTTTTTCGCTTGCGGTGCTTTAGTATAATAATAATAATAATAATAATAATAATAATAATAATGATAATAATAATAATAATAATGATAATGATAATGATAATAATAATAATAATAATAGTAATAATAATAATAATAATAATAATAATAATAGTAATAATAATAATAATAATAATAATAATAATAATAATAATAATAATAATAATAATAATAATAATAATAATAATAATGCCGAGTAAAGAAAGCACCGAGTAAAGAAGTTTACTCAATCATATTTGAACACGATAAGGTTAAAGTAATTTGTATACCCACAATTATATCAGCTGCAGTTTTCCACATCAGAAATAGTGGTGCGCCCACACTATCGGTAATTCGATCTTCTGTAGGCTGGCATAAAGTGTAGAGTATCTGAAAGAATAAAGGTCATCCGAGGTAATTTAATACGACGTTGTAGGCTGAGGACATAGCTTATCTTTGTGTGATTTGGGTGCCATGTACCAAAGCAGGAACTGAGAAAAGCTGTTGCCCTATACTAATTGTGGACATCTTGATTTACGCCTCTGCTGCGACTTGAATGAAACGTCTTTTATGAGGAATTTGAATCTGCAGCCAATTTAATAATTTAAACGAGCAGAACTTTTCACATGATGAGCCGTCACAAGTTAAGCGATTAGTAAAAAATACTTAGCCTTTTGCGCAAAATAGCATAGGGTCTACGAAAAAAAGGCCGCCTACGTTCACTGCCAAAGATACACAAAATCAAAAGAAAATACCATTTGCTAAGAATGGTATAGAAGCAGTGTGTTGTTGCAAGCCAAAAAGGAGTTAACAGGGCCATAACGCATCTAGGTCTTAAGCTAGGTTTTCATGTGCGCGTATTGCGCATTGCGCACAACGTATTGCGTAGTGAGGGTGCGTATTGCGTACTGCGTATACCATTTTCCATGTATCCGCAAGCCAGGGGTATACTGTACGTATACAATGTTGACTTTAGTAGGATTTGCGGCCATTTTGTGTATGTTACGCGCGTCTACCCTGCGTGATGCTTACACATCGCTACATGGAGCGATTGAAACGCATAGGCAACACGCAGTACGCACTACGCATAACGCACTACGCATACATTGAAATGGGGTAGTTAATTTTAAGTCAATCAATTATTACGCCCTACGCAGTACGCAATACGCAGTACGCAATACACGCTCATGGAAACCCAGCTTCACTTGTAGCCGAGCCTCCACTACGCGCAGTGGAGGCTTGGCAACGCGTAGTCGAGCGAACCAATAAGATTACAGTCTCCACTACGCGTAGTTGAGCCACGGGTGTCCGCAGATCAAAAAAGAATATTGTCTCCACTACGCGTAGTTGAGGCTCGGCAACGTGTAGTTGAGACAGAATACGATTACAGTCCTAACGATCTCGATGTATGAATGGTTTTTCCCAAATCCGGGGGTGGAAATAAAATATTATTATTAATTGCTCATAGTCGATGCTCGGCAGCGCGTATTGGACAGTGTAACCTTATTGGTTGGCTCCACTACGTGTTACCGAGCCTCGATTACGCGTACTTGAGACTACAATCTTATTGGTTGGCTCGACTCCAAGTTACTGAGCCTCGATTACGCGTAGTTGAGATACAATCTTATTTGTTGGGTCGACTACGCGTTGCCAAGCCTTGACTACCGGCAGTAGAGGCTTGGGACTCCCCTTTGATAATAACAACGAGATGGAGCAGCCTCAATCCACTTCGAACAAGCCAATCCAACCCTTGCTCCCCCCCCCTCCCTGCCACACCAGAGAGCCAGCTACCAGACCCCATTATCACCCTATTCCTTTACCTCTTCTATATCCGAATAGCTGGAATTTCGATTAAGAACCTAAAGACACAGCCTGTACGTTGTGGCCCTTTCGGCTTGACATACCTACACGTCAGACCAACTAGTGAGTCCACTGAACATAGCTCTTATAACACTTGCGTGCATGCAAATAAGATGTTTTAGATCAGAGGCTGCACCTTCACAAGGAAGTTCCCGAGAGACCGGCGCAGAAATGTCAGAAGATCATTTCACTCACCCACAATCTCTATTACTGTTCTGTTCTCATATGTGCAGGTTTATGCACAACAACTTCTTAACTCATTCCACCCTGATAGAAGACTGAGTCAACAGCTTTCCTTGGCGCGCTCTGGGCGCAATGCGCCCAGAGCGCGCCAAGGAAAGCTGTTGACCATGGGCATATAATTTGGAATGATCTTCCATGCAAGTTTCATCCAAAATATTGAAAAATAATCCCTAAATTAGTAAAATACAATTAGCAGACGACATTTAATCAAAGATTTAACAACAATCACAATTTAAGGTTTTATTTGATGAAGCAAATGCTGTTCTGCGAATTTACCTGTAAAATCTGCACATGAGAATACATGTGAAGTGAAACGTATCGTAGAATTCGCTCGTTCTTGTTGCCTAGCGTTCAATCCATTTAAGTACAATCCTTTATGTTGCGCTCAGTATTTTATTGGCTGAGGGATGTTAAAACGACAATGGAGCCCCGCAGCTGATCGTTCTTGTGACGTAACGTTAAATTCATTTTAAGGACAATCCTTTATATTGCGATCAGCATCTATTGGCTGAGGGATGTATTCTTTTGGTCAGTTTTAAAGGTACCATTATATTTGTATGGTACCCGAATCAATAACAATGATAACAATGCAGCCTTGACAACTCCGCAAGCTGCACGAGACTCTTGACGTTTACAACGATCCCTTGTATAAAACGACAATGGAGCCCCGCAACTGGTCTACAGTGGAAAATCGCATTCTTGCTCCTGCCTGGTATTGTATTTGTGTATACATGAATTTGCTTACTGTTTAATACAGATTGATTGCTGGAAACACGGCAAATATGCTGCCAGCATGATCAATCGCTTCTAAAGTGCTTAATGTGATTATTGGTAGACTGATTCAACAGCTTTCCTGGAAACACTTTCGGTGTAATGCGCGTGCGGGCAAGATTCACCATGTGAGGCTCTTCACCTGGAGCATGTAGACGAAATGCGCAGGCGCCCAAAGTCGCCGAGGGACCAGAGCATGTGGCGTAATGCGCATGCGCCAGGTGGGCCGGCGGAAGCTGTTCACCTGGAGCATTTGCTTCCCCTCCAAGCACCAAACTTGGACTAGCTGTGCAGTTACTTGAGTGAGAGGTTCTGACATAAGGAATTTCAAGGTAAGACCATAACAATAATTGCATAGATTTGTCCACTGTTATGGCTTTGACTTAAATGCTTATCAGCTCTGATGTGCGGACCACAGTGATGACGGCATTAAATCACGGTTTGTCGCGTTCTTCTCGTCTGACAGAAGTTGAAAAGAGGTTCCGTATAATCAAATGAAGTCTTTTTTTTTATTTTACTCAACTTTTCTTGGCCACATGAAGGGTTTCAGAGATATGATCCCAAAACACACACAGAAATCTGAAAACTAGATAATATAAGATTGTATTTGGTCGGCGTTAGCTTGCCGCCTGGCGCGTGTCTGATTGGTTAAATTCTGGTCTGCCTTAAATGTCTTTGTTAACGCAACCTGTAAGCTTTTAGTATGTCGCCATATCCATGCTACCAAAACTTGTAATAAAAATGACTGTACAACAAATCCCCACGGTGTTACAATTAGACGATCATAGAAAAATTGAGGTATTATATATATATATATATATATATATATATATATATATATATATATATCGTTTTTTTCATTGTTATAGCTGTTTTCACGCAGGAGGAGTGCGGATGCCCACTTTTGGCGGGTTTAACCCTTTCTTCCTTGAATTAAGACTGAATCAACAGCTTTCTTTGGCATGGGCTGAGCACTAAGTGCCCAACCCATGCCGAGGAAAACTGTTGACCTAGGTCATGTTGTCTCGACAGGTCTCATCTTCAATTCTCAGTCAAATTGTTTTTCATTGATGTTGAAATCAGTTGAAAACGCTGAAGCAGATGACATTTGACCACCAGACGGTTTTGGCGGGTTTAAGGGGAAAGGGTTAAACCCCGTTCCACTTGGGAGAAGCCCCTGGTCCCTTAAAGTTACATTTTATGTTTGTTGTCTGTCATGTTCCTCCGATTCGTCTCGTAAATTAATTTGGTCATAGTCGATTGAATATATATATATATATATTAGTTGTTTTCATTGTTACCACTTTTTTCATGCAGACAGAAGTGACAAGCTTCTATGTCCCTTGTAAGCCTTGAACGCTGTTTGTTGTCTGCCGATATCTTGTTCTCTGCATCTCGAAAAGAGCACAGGAGGAAACATATGACAGGTTTTTAATCAACACAGCAACAGTGATACAAGTTATAATGTGTAGAATGTGAAAATGAACAACTATTTGCCAAGACACAGAATATTTTGAAATTAAAGAGTTCCTGAAATATCACATTTTTCATATATATAATATATATATATTTTTTAGAGCAGTATCGGTGCAAATCAGGTCCCTTAAACAAATGACTTGTTTTGACCTCCCCCCCCAAAAAAAATAATCTTAACGCACTCATACAAAACAGAATTTCTTTGTACTTTGTTTAAGCATATTTTGTTGAATATCCAAGCGAAGTTTGTCCGTCGGGTACACTAGAAATAGCAAACAGGTTATGCCTCCATTAGCGTCCCATGCGATAAGGAATACGGCAATCAAACAGCACTCTTACATTCCCGAAAAAAATCGCAAGCATAAAATTGGATGAACTAAATGAAAAAGTTTTCACAAAGGAGAGGAATTTTTTTTTTATCATACTATGTAATATAAAACGCGAAATAACGGATATTGAACACAATAAAAAGTAATGCTGTATATTATCGCAAGTTGCATCACAGGCAAGACTTGTCTGAATTCTAATCTTAGAGATCAACGGACTATCGCCGAAGCACAAACGGGTGTGTAACATGGTTTCATATCCATTCCTCTATAGTTGAAAACGCCGAAACAATTTTGCTTTGAACGCAGACAAAGGAATTCGACTCTTGACAGGACGAAGAAATTGTTCAATGCCCAAGGTTACGACTGTGTGGCTGGGTAAATCAAATTTCCGTGGTTTCCGTAGCTTTGAGTTTCAGGATGGTGAATATTTGCACTGAAGATTTTAAAGAATTTGAGACTTATTTGTTGGTTACCTAACACATCAAGATAAACCTAAAATATAGTCCGCTAGATGCCAAAGTCTGCCACAAAAAACTACTCGTATAGTTGCCATTTGCTTTGCAATTTATTGCGGCGTGTAAGATTCGAGCAAGAATACCTTAACTGTTTCAAGCTTTCAAGCTTTCAAGCATTATCTTTGCTCAGCCATCCATGACGGAGCTTCCATATTTAAAACATAGGTCTAACAAAGGGCTCATGGGTAATATCGAGAGTAGTGATAGAGAAATAATGCAAAACATTTGAGGTATTGGGGAGATACCCTGCCAACCCCGTGGTAGGCCCCAGCAGCATAAATAGTTTGATTAAGCAGCATTCAATCGACTATGACCTAATTAATTTACGAGATGAATCAGAGAAAAATGACAGGCAAGAAACATTAAATGCAAATTTGGGGGACCAGGGGCTTCTCCCAAGTGGAACGAGGTGTAACCCTTCCCCCCTTAAACCGGCCAAGCATTTCGTCTGCTTCAGTGTTTTCAACTGATTTCAACAGCAATGAAGTCCAATTTGACTGAGAATTTAAGATAAGACCTGTCAAGACAACATGACCCAGGTAAACAGCTTTCCTCGGCATGGGTTGGGCACTTATTGCCCAACCCATGGCCATGAAAGCTGTTGACTCAGTCTTAATTCAAGGGGGAAAAGATTAAACCCGCCAAAAGTGGGCAGCAGCACTCCTCCTGCGTGAAGAGACCTGAGCTCACATCAACAGAATTTCAAAAGAAGCAGCGAGCAGAGCAGTCAGCCCCGACTGAGGCTTCGTGGCAATCAAGGTGAGCCACATGGAGTCTTAAGGAGTCAATAAGGCGATTTTTGGCAGTAAGTTTATCAAGTTGAGCCAAATGGAGTCTTAAGGAGTCAATAAGGCGATTTTTGGCAGTAAGTTTATCAAGTTGAGCCAAATGGAGTCTTAAGGAGTCAATAAGGCGATTTTTGGCAGTAAGTTTATCAAGTTAAGCCAAATGGAGTCTCAAGGAGTCAATAAGGCGATTTTTAGCAGTAAGTTTATCAAGTTGAGCCAAATGGAGTCTTAAGGAGTCAATAAGGCCATTTTTGGCGGTAAGTTTATCAAGTTGAGCCAAATGGAGTCTCAAGGAGTCAATAAGGCGATTTTTGGCAGTAAGTTTATCAAGTTGAGCCAAATGGAGTCTTAAGGAGTCAATAAGACGATTTTTGGCAGTAAGTTTATCAAGTTGAGCCAAATGGAGTCTCAAGGAGTCAATAAGGCGATTTTTGGCAGTAAGTTTATCAAGTTGAGCCAAATGGAGTCTCAAGGAGTCAATAAGGCGATTTTTGGCAGTAAGTTTATCAAGTTGAGCCAAATGGAGTCTCAAGGAGTCAATAAGGCGATTTTTGACAGTAAGTTTCAGTACCAATAGAAAAATTTGTTAGCGATCTACTATGCTGCAATATCAAAGGAAAAAGTGGAATACCATAGCTATAGACACGGTTCACAAGTAAGCCTTTCACTGTATGTGCAGGCACCGCCAATTGAGTATGAAAAAAAATTGTAAATCACTCCGACAAGAATCCACCCTAAATACTCTCTTAAATAGATACATTCCATCTCGCTTAATTACGCAAGAGATACTATGTACACCCAAAGCTAAGAGCAGAGAAAAATAATGCACTTACAAATGCAGCTTTGTCCTCAAAGAACAGGTTTAAGGTTATTGTCCAGGTTATGAGTACTACCCAGGTGTTTAGTACCTTTCTCTGCATTAAGCTACCGTCTGTTTGATTCAATTTATAGAGAAATATGTCATAATTCATGTGGATTAAAAGTTCAGGAGTAGACTTACACGTAATTGATGCAGCTTCTTTCAGAAGCTTTTTTGTACAACTGTCATCTGGCCCAGTGCCATTGGAGACGATTACAGTCTGAAGGCTGTCCCAAAGTGTATCGTCTTCAACTGACGTTCAGCACCCAGAATAAGAGGTGTTGACATTTGATTCTGGTAGAGTTGAAATTGAAACTGTTTCAGATGGCTATGACTAAATCTTATTTAAGTGTGCGCCATCAACGGTTCGGAGAGACTGAACTCTACATAGATGCGCAAGGTTGCTTATGTTGGTCAAGAGCTCCATTTTATGTCGTAACCGGACGTTGTTTTGTAGTAGACAGAACAAAAAGCTATGCACCGGCATTATGACGATGGCCAATGCCTTTTACTCCATGAGGCCCGATGTACTTTACTTTGCAGAAATCTGTTGTTAGGTGTCCCCTAGGTTTTTATTCTCGCATGCCATCTCTTTTGGTCCCTCTTCGTCTCTCATTGTGATAAATTCGATGATTCAATTATCATTTGGGGTAGGATAATTTAATGTAATTTTCCAAACTGGTTCCTACCAAAAATGTTTACTGGAGAGCGTTATCATGACATTTTTAAATTATTGATATGGCATCTCGGTAGTTGACAGAAAGAAAGTAAAAAAGACAAATCTTTGAATTACATCATGGAACCTACAAATGCAAGCGTAATGCACGTTGTTTTCAGTTTAATATTTCGTGTGCTTCACTGTTCTGAATTAATTTTAACGAAAAGGAAAAACAAGTTCAATGACAATCACTGGAAGTGAGACCTGTAAATATAATATGTTGCAGATGAAGAGCTTTGTGGTGTGTGTTGCGCCCCGTCAAGTCCATGGAGAGCCGTGGAAGCTGTCCTAAGTCAAGGGGAGAAGGGTTGAAAAGCTGATCAGCTATCCAGCCCAAGAATGTCCTAATAAGCTGATCAGCTATTCAGCCCAAGAATATCCTAATAAGCTGATCAGCTATCCAGCCCACGAATACCCTAATAAGCTGATCGACTATCCAGCCCAAGAATACCCTAATAAGCTGATCGACTATCCAGCCCAAGAATACCCTAATAAGCTGATCAACTATCCAGCCCAAGAATACCCTATTAAGCTGATCAACTATCCAGCCCAAGAATACCAAAAAAGCTGCGTGAGCATGAACAGCTTACTGGTCAAATAGGTGTCAAGTTATCTGCAAATTGGGACATGAACCTGGGACAAACAACAGATTCACCTCATATCTGAACATTCTGCAAATTAGCTCTTTCAGTGCCAAATTTTAGAGTGAGTCAACAGCTTTTCTCCGGAACTATAGGCATGCTGGTACTTGGAGGAAAGGTCTTTTTATGAAATGAGGAATACGAATCTGGGATCCTTATGATAACTCAGACTAGTTTAGGTAGATCGACTCTGGTAGTGATTGGCACTCAAAGAGTTGAAGTCATAATTTTAGTAGTCTGAATCAAAGTATGTATAGCTCTCCTTGTAGTCTGAATCAAAGTGTGTATAGCTCTCCTTGCACCGGGTGGCAGCTGTACCATCATATTCAGACACAATGTCAACATTTTACAGCGATAAGTCGTATACATTCTACTTACTGTTACCTCCAATTATATAGCCATGTATTTACGGGAATAATGCCCACCCATTTCCTTATTCTCTTCCTCTTTCCCATCATATTTGTTATGCCCTGTGCGTTCTCTATTTGTTATCTTGATGTTATACATTTGTCGTTGTATAGACAATTCATGTACAAGAGGCATTCATTCTGCCTGTTGACCAATTGTTTTTGAGAATAAAATATGCTTAAACAGAAATATGTACGATCCTGGGATTGGAAACACCTGGACGGCTATACTTGGCATAATTTTGCAATTGGCGTATCTAATGCTTTGACATTATACTGTTCCTGAACGTCTAGAAACATAAATATTCGTATATGCTTATGTTTAGACAGGTAGCTAGGTGCTTATTTATAGGATTATAATTTTTTGGTTTTCGTGACAAAAAAAATGTATAAATAATTGATAAAAGGCCTTGACACTTGTTACTTTTTGTCATACAGAACATTGAGGTAGGTGAAACATTCGCAGAAGTTAAAAAGTTTCAGCATTTCTCAAATCCAATATTCAATTAATTTCCGGAAAACGACGTTTCCTCGACTCAAATACACAGGTTGTGTTGTGATCAATTTTTGCAAGTGTTCAGTCGATGTACATTTTGGAAGACCATACCAACATAGTGATTGTCCTTTGCAAACTCCAGTGACCACACACAGTGTTTGCTTCGCAAGAACAGCCGTAGTATACTATGGTCCATCGCAGAGGGATGAAATATTAATTGAAAGCATCATGCACCAGAGCACGGACTATTTATAGCTGTCACACTCCAATCAAGTAGTATTTAGTTTTTCTCGACGGTTCATGATAATAACCTTGAAAAGTAGTCAAAACTGACAAAAGTATCTACACCAGTTAAGCGTTGATGCTATTGTGACGAAAGGTGAAGCAAATTGTCCAAGTTTGCAGAGGCACAGCATCCTGACAGGACTTAGAAAGTATTGCTTCTTTTCAAAGTGTTTAATTGTTGAACCGGACCCAACAGGTATAGCTAAGAGCTTTTTTCTTTCTATCTTTCTGAGGATGCCGTGCCGTGTGGTGGGGCAGTGCGGCTCCACGAAACCATGGATCTGGCGTTGCTCGTTGATCTCCGTAACGCGGAGATCGGCGAAGCGAAGCATTCAGCATCCTACATCCTTTTGGAACTTTATGGGGAATATGCATTTCAGTAAATGGTTCGCTCTGTCAACATACCTGTTTAATCTCCCTGTAAAGATGAGCAGCCGTTTATACTCTGCACACTGTAATGAAGCAGTTTCATCTGACACGGTTTCCTATGATTTACACAGGAATTGTCCAACCTGCTCGCCTCCTGCAAATGTGTAAATCGTGCTATCGATGTATCTTTCAAAATGTCGTTAAAATGCGCAGTCAGATTTCTTTCAAATGTATCTGGTTAACAGTATTTTAATGGTTTTACTGCAAGTGTGTGGCTAAAGACATTGTGCCTTAAATGCAAGTAGTTACGAGAATATAACTGTATGCTGTTGAGTGTTTAGTATTCTGTTTAATTGTCATAAGATAGTGAATTTAGGTTTTTGTAACAGTAAAAAGCAAAAATGGCGCCATATAAATTTTCACTACTTTTTACGTCATCATGTCTGATGCTTTGACCTGTGTGGTCTGATGTGAAACTCCTCTTCACCTGAACGATATTTGAGACTCTTGCCAACTGGATTTATGAAATCTATCACAGTTGATGAAGTCTTTTAAAGAAACTTGGATTTTGTATTGACAATGTTGCAGCTATGCTTGTAGAGAATTCTCTTCAAACTAAATAAATAGGACTTAGCCTATCCTGTTGAATGACGTGATAAGGCAAACTTGCCCCATCTGTGTACTTTGTGACCCAATTTAGACCTGCCAGGGTCCAGAGCAATGAACACTAAAGACCAATTTAAGCCCCTTAAATTGCTACTGTTTTGAGCGCGGGGGGGGGGGGGGGTAACTCATTTCTGTGGTATGGACATGCATAACGTTTTCCCATCATCCTCAACACCGGAAAGAAAAGAGTCGTACAGTACCTTGTATGGTGGGTTTGGCCTGCAATAATATATGCAGACTTAAAATGATTCACATTATCGGAAACACTATGGTGTTTTCCGAATATCAAGACTGCATAGTCTACCCCAACAGTCATATATACCCCCGATCCACCCATCCCATCAACCCCCACCCACAAGGCTGCTTGGGTGTAATTTCTTCCAGTGTCAGCCAATCAGAGGTCTTTCTTTGACTTGTCACGCAGTGCCAGCCAATCAGAGGTCTTTCTTTGAAATGCCAGGCAGTGCCAGCCAATCAGAGGTCTTTCTTTGAACTGTCAGGCAGGGCCAGCCAATCAGAGGTCTTTCTTTGAACTGTCAGGCCGTGCCAGCCAATCAGAGGTTTTCTTTGACCTGTCAGGAAGGCTTATAGCACTGCAAAGACAGGTCACCTTTGCACCTTTATTGTACCACAGCTGATAGCTACCACGTAGACAGTGATCAGCCTTCCTGATGATACACTGCAACAAACAAACACATCATGCGTGGGTGGAGTCAATCGTAACATCGTCGTGTCCAGACGTGCAGACCTTGATACCCAATGAGGACAATGGCTCTGTTTGTATTGCCCAGTCTTTATTCTGAGACAAATCTGCTTTTGTTTCTTTTCTTTTTTTTTTAAGAAAATGGCATCTGCACAAGCTTTATGATTTATAACGCAATTAGGCTTGAGGCGCATAATGCAATATCCTTGATGTTATCTTGAAATAGCCCATGACTACAGAGGAAAGGGTCATAAAACAGCAGTACAGCGGCAATTTATACAGACCGAGGCAAGTGTCCCGTCAAGGCACAAAATTGATTGCACGGTGAGACTTCTGAATCTGTGATGGCATTACATCCTAAGGCATGTGACGAAACAATGATCTACTTAATGCTCAATTAAATCAAGCCACCCTTGCCTAGTAACTTGAATGTATTAAATTTATCCACCAGGTTGTTTCAGTGCAAATTACTTGCAAATTGCATCTTTACTAGAGAATGCCTTTTTTACTAATTTGGTAGCAAGACGGCCATGAATACATATGAACTGCCCGTCCTCACCTGACCTTCATATAATGAATCCAAAATACGGCCCAAGCAGAGACGAGCTGAGCTGGGTTTCACCTGCAGCTTAAACTCAGCTAAATCAGCAGATCTGAGCCAAGCTGACCAGAGCTTCACTTTAAGCTGATAATAATGTAACAGCAGTGACCCAGAAAAGTAACTTGACCCGGTTATACTAAGATCGTCCCAAAGTACATCCCCACCAAATTTTGAAGATGATCTGGTCTGTGTTTAAAAAAAAAACTACATAACCATACGTATACACCAGTATTTCTATATAAACAAGAGTATACACATATAGTCCTATAAAAACAAACTGTACCCCAGTATCCCTTTATAAACATATTGTACATAAGTATCCCTATATAAACATGCGTATACACAAGTATTCTTATATAAACAAACGGATACCGCCGCATTGCTATATAAACATACTATACACCAGCATTCCTATATAAACATGCGTATATACAAGTATTCCTATGTAAACAAACGTATACCCTAGTATTGCCAAATAAACGTACTACACATCCGTACTGCTATACAAACAGGCATAAACACAAGTATTCCTGTGTAAACAATATATACCCCAGTATTGCCACATAAACATATTATACACGAGTACTCCTATTTTAAAACAAGCTATACACAAGAATTCCTATAAAACAAACGTATACCCCAGTATTGCTATGTAAACATACTATACAACAGTATTCATATGTAAACATGCATGTACACACGTATTCCTATATATACAAACGTATACTCCAGTATTGCCATATAAACATACTATGCACCGGTATTCTTATATAAACATGCGTATACACAAGTATTCCTATACACACAAACGTATACCCCAGTATAAACATAGGCCCACTACACACCAGCATTCGTATATAAACATGTGTTTATTCAAATATCCTATATTAACAAACGTATGCTCCAGCATTTCCAAATAGATATACTGTACACCAGTATCCCTATATAAACATACTGATACACAAGTATTCCCATATAAACCATGACAGCATACAGACATACGTATATACCAGTATTCTTATATAAACCAGGCTAATATGTAAACATATGTATACACCAGTCTCCCTATATAAATGTACGTATACACCAGTATTCCAAAATAAGATATGTATACACCAGTGTCCTCATATAATCAAGCGTACACACCAGTGTTCCTATATGAACAAACCGGTACACCCACATTGCTATATAAACACATGAAAACACCAGTATTCTTATATAGACCATGTTAACATATAGACATGCGTATGCACCAGTATTCCCATATGAACATACGTATACACCAGTATTCCTATATAAAAACCATGCCAACATATAAACATACGTATACACCAATATTCCTTTGTTAACCATGCTAACATACAAACATGCCTATGCACCACTATTCCTATACAAACTGTGCTAACATACTCGTATTGATCATTTTACACGATTTAGAACATTTGTTTAAAATCTGGAAACAGTAGTTGTGTTATTAAATGTACATGTTTAGTGGAGATTGAGTCCAGTGTATTTCAATGATTTGAAAGAATAGATCACGGGGTATGGGAGAGGACGAAACACATACACACACGAGTTCATCAAAAAATATAAAAAGAATTGCATGAACATCTGCTAAACAAATTATGGGCCAGAGATGCCCAGAAATGATTGTATGCAATTTCAAAAAAAGCAACACACAAGCTACACCCCTGCAATATTTTGATGTGGATGGGGCCAACCGTTTTTGAGAAAATTACAATAGCATGAATGTACACTGGTATCCCTATAGTAAATGTGCGTACATGTACTTACTGATCATTGCTACATTTAATATATTCGTGAAAAACTCGACAATGAAATTACATCCACCTCGTAAACAACTTTGGTGGAGATTAAGTCAAGTCGCATTTCTACCAATTTGGAAAAACAATATATCGCTGTTTGGAAGAAACAGTCGAAAATTATAAAAACACTCAAGATTTATGTGAGAAAACGGAAAACATTATAGCGCCACCTGTTGAACAAACTAAGGTCCATGGGTCCCCAACAGTGTCCCTGTGCAATTTCAAAGTATCTGGCCAGTTGATTTTTACAGACGTTTTGATATTGTGCCAAACATAAAAAAAAAAAAATCATAAACAATCCGAAAATCAATTAACCGTGGCCTTTTAAACACACTTTGTGTGACCAACGTAAGATATGTGCCCGTCAAGTTTTGAAGTGGATCTAGCCAACACAGTTTTAGAGAGGAATTCGAAGATGTAAATTGTGACGACTGACTATCCTAAACCCTCAGATGACGGACATATTAGCTGAGGTAAACTATACAGCAATATATCCGTTGAAATAGTTGTTCAAAGCTAAGCCCTAGATGTCGTTGTCGGTGTCTGTTGACAGTTGACATGGCTTTTTTACGTGCCTGAGCATGTCTGCTCTTCCAAAAGAAGTAGCCACGACGACTTAAACATTGGTGCAGTTAAGTGGAAATAACAATTTCAAAATAAGAAACATGATCACCAGATTTCAGTCGTCTGTCATAAATATGTTGGGACGGTGAAGCACTTCTCCAGTTTTCTTTCAAAATAGTATCTGCCCCCCGCCCCAAACATTTAGTGAAAAAATAAAGCATACGCCATTGACATCGGGGTACTTATGTCCAAATGGCCAGACGCGTGGCTCAACCAATAACTTCTTTGTCATCACGTGTCACACCACTTTACAATTAGTGACCCATCAATCTTTGCGTATCATTTGAAGTTAGCTGGACAATTCATTATAGGTGTAAGGTCAACTGTATGTTTATGATATGGGGAGGCAAACGAAGTAATTTGTCTGTTCAAGGTCAGAAAGATGACATCAATAAAACCTCAGCCATGCACCACCTTTCTTGTTGCCCTCTTCTCCAACTTGCAGTTCTCCTGATTGGATCTGACCCTACTGCACTGGGCACTTGACATTTCGTCAATGGCAGGAAATTTATGGGCCAGCCTGAAGTAAGACTTGCCATTTAACAGAAAGCTTAGTGGTCAATGTATGTAGGAATTGTGCTCAATGAGCCTTACATTTCCTCCATCATTGTGACCATTGAAGCTCCGTTTTGCTGCCGACTGATCCCTGCCTGCAGCAATAGTCACGCGGCACCAACGGCATCACTTGATGACGTACATGAGGAAGGGCACAGAAGTGAGGCTCGTTAAGTTTGTATCCAGTGTCCACCCCTCAAAAAAACTTTGATATAGCCTGCAAGTTTGGCCTTATTGGTTCTCATGGTCTGGGGGATGTACCTCCATAAACTCTACCAAGGGAATATATTTCTCAAGCAAGTCTGATGCATTATAATATATAAGGACAAAATGGTGATTCCCGTGCTGGACTACGAGACATCACTGCGGTGTGCACAGGCTGTTTGCTCTCAAGGTAACTGAAGAAAGTGTTCACATATAATTAACCATTGTCACTGTTAGGTAGGGCACAGCCACGAAGTACATTATTAAGAACCAGTTATTGGTATATCAACATAAAACTGCAGCACTCAACGCATGAGCCTTCCCCTTTGTAATAACGAGGACACAGAACTTGGTGGCTCGCATCTCCCACTTACTTGCTTTTACCAGTGGGCGACAGGTGGAGATAAGTTCTTGGAGTTACAGAGATCGATGAACCTAAAGTAATCACACAAGGTTTTGCTTTCTCAGCATCGTATTGAGGCTTGAAAGCTCTCATTTTCTGTTATTTTGCGTGTGTGTGCCGGGGGTTGGCATACAGAATTTTTTACGCGCGTATTGCACGAATGGCCAGTAATCATCATGATTGGTTTAAACCCATTTCAGCGTTCAGTTTGAAAGTGCTACAAGTGTTATTAACAGCATTTGCACAGATTGCAACTTTGTAATTATGAGATCTTACAAGCGGGATATTGAAACATATGTCATGAGGAGAACTAAAACTGAAGAGACTGCAATGTATGTAACTATGAGCGTTCATAGTGGAGAGACTGCAATGTATATAACTATGAGCGTTCATAGTGGAGAGACTGCAATGTATGTAACTATGAGCGTTTATAGTGGAGAGACTGCAATGTATGTAACTATGAGCGTTCATAGTGGAGAGACTGCAATGTATGTAACTATGAGCGTTCATATTGGAGAGACTGCAATGTATGTAACTATGAGCGTTCATATTGGAGAGACTGCAATGTATGTAACTATGAGCGTTCATAGTGGAGAGACTGCAATGTATGTAACTATGAGCGTTCATAGTGGAGAGACTGCAATGTATGTAACTATGAGCGTTCATAGTGGAGAGACTGCAATGTATGTAACTATGAGCGTTCATAGTGGAGAGACTGCAATGTATGTAACTATGAGCGTTTATAGTGGAGAGACTGCAATGTATGTAACTATGAGCGTTCATATTGGAGAGACTGCAATGTATGTAACTATGAGCGTTCATATTGGAGAGACTGCAATGTATGTAACTATGAGCGTTCATATTGGAGAGACTGCAATGCATGTAACTATGAGCGTTCATAGTGGAGAGACTGCAATGTATGTAACTATGAGCGTTCATATTGGAGAGACTGCAGTGTATGTAACTATGAGCGTTCATATTGGAGAGACTGCAATGTATGTGACTATGAGCGTTCATATTGGAGAGACTGCAATGTATGTAACTATGAGCGTTCATAGTGGAGAGACTGCAATGTATGTAACTATGAGCGTTCATATTGGAGAGACTGCAACGTACGTAATTGTGAGATCTTAGATTGAACATATTGCAACATATGGTCTATGAAATTACGAGGTCGAGATCTTATAATTGAATGATACCTAGTGATGGCGAGATACTATCTTGTGATTAACAATTATGCAGGAAAATAAATGAAGGCTGGCACTAATGAGCCACCATAAGGACATATTTAGGCAAAAGGGGAAAAAAACTCGGGCACAAAGAGGGAAAAGTCATTTCCTTAAACGAATTATGATCACAGCAAGAAACACGCACCACAGATATGAAACAAAGCTGGCACAAAAAAATTGTGTCAGACTATTCACCGTCTAAATTCCATAATGAAACGACTCAGCACCTAGTGTGTGGTGATATGTAAGACTAGATTCAGCCACCAGGACGTTGTTTTCCGTGTTTGTTATGGGAAGTAAGAGAAGTTATGACGTTTCCTGTGTTTGTTATGTAATTCAAGAGAGGTTATGACGTTTCCTGTGTTTGTTATGGGATGTGAGGGGGGGTATGACGTTTCCTGTATTTGTTACGGGAGTAAGTGGGGTTGTGGTGTTTCCTGCGCTTGTTACAGGAGGTAAGAGGGGTTGCAATGGTTTAATCTGCTTGTTACAGGAGGTAAAGGAGGTTACAAAGTTTCTTGTGTTTATCACGGTAGGTAAGAAAGGTTACAGTGTTTCATCTGTTTGTCACGGGAGGTAAGTGAGGTTATGATGCTTCCTATGTTTCTCACGGGAGGTAAGTGAGGTTATGATGCTTCCTATGTTTCTCACGGGAGGTAAGTGAGGTTATGATGCTTCCTATGTTTGTCACGGGAGGTAAGAGAGGTTATGGCCGATCCAAATCCTTACACCTTGAGTCTGATGGCCAGCAATGTTGACAGGTCAATGTCCACATGTTATCGTCACATTAAGGTTTACATCCTACTGCTGCAGGGACAGAGGAAGCTCCTTATGTCTGAACACCGCCAAATGTTTCTTAACTCATTCCATACCAGTCCCTGATTTTTTCCGTATATTTACCTAGATTTAAGACGACAATTGCATGTTTCAGTTGTTCGTGTAAAAAGCTTTTGTTCAAGTACCAACATGCCTATAGTCTTAATTCAATGGTTTTGGCACTGCCTGACAAGTCATGCTGCAGCTGCCGCAAGGGCACTGCAGGATGACTTGCCAGGCAGTGCCAGAACCACTGACCAAGGCCTGTGACCATAGTATGGAATGAGTTAACATATACGCTTTAGAATAACAGTAACCAGTTCTTTAACACTCTCCTACCGTATCCTGTCAAATAGGAGTGCACATTTCTATACCGCCATATTGTCAATGCATTGGGTTTGGGTATTCCGCTGGAGGTACTCCTGTGCTAGCTGTGACCTGTCCCATCAGTATCTTGTCCAAAGCTGTGTCTTGCTGTGCATGTATTTTATCATATCGCTGCCCAGCAAGAGGCCGCAAGGTGCGCGTGTAAATATGCCAGACGCACAAGCTACTACAGGCTTTTACTTCAGTGATGCCAATGAGATGCCGCAACTACGGTTAATGGTTGTATGGACAACGGATATAATTGACTGAATACTGAAATCACAAAGAACAAAGGAACGACGGTAAGAAGGAAGGATAGGTGAATGGATGATAAGAAAAGGTGACTGAATGAATGAACAAATTAATGAAATTAATGGAACCATTTATACAGAAGGTCGTTCCATTCTGTCAGTCTGACATGACAAATTCAGGTGCACCATTAAGTACAGGAACAATAAATAGATGCTGCAGTTTTGTCGTTAAAATAGCCAAGAGCTACTACTATCTGTAACGTCTAGTTGCGTCTACATTCTTACCTACTATTTTATAATAAAGTAACAGTAATGTCCTGTGATTTGTGTACACACTTTTGTATATGTATTTTCCACTATATATTTTATTTATTTATTTATTTATTTATTTATGTATGTATGTATGTATGTATGTATGTATGTATGTATGTATGTATGTATGTATGTATGTATGTATGTATGTATGTATGTATGTATGTATGTATCTATCTATCTATCTATCTATCTATTTCATGTTTTGCGAGAGGACTTCAAATAAGCTTGGTCTGTTTTCCGGTCGTCTTCTTTTCTTGTTGGAAATAAAAATTTGTTCAAACAAAAGATACTGCAGTTTTGTCGTTAAAATGGCCGTGACCACCCCTCAGTGTGTCTAAACGTCACATTAAGCAGGTGTCTGGTTCCCAATAGAAATACTATAACAGAGGAAACATACAATCAGTAACCTTTTTAATGTGGTCTCTCATCCCAGGTGGTCTGTCACCAAGAGGATACACAAAAAGTGTGAAATTACTATTTAGCATCGGCTTCCGGCCTTCCTAGAAGAAATGTAAGCTGCATTTGATGTTGTTGTTGTTGTTGTTTTGAAATGGTTTATCAAGGGGTATCATCACACATAAGTTTATATATCCAATTCTTTGTCCTCTTTTGCACACAATCCGGGTTTCGATTTTTTAATATTGCCGACACTTTCATTCCCTTTATTTAAATCGATTCCTTTTTTTTTTTTTTTTTTTTGTTTTTAATATAATATTTAGCGCACAGGTTAATGAGCAGAATCCTAACTGCCGAAAACAGATAGTGAAAACAGAGACATGTTCCTTTGGTGCATTGTTGATTGCAGATGCATCAGATGTGTGCTTGTATTACGAGTGTTCGGATCACCCGGTCACGTCTTGCTGTCATCGGTCAAGGTCCACATCCCACAAAAAAGCTAAATGATGCACTACATTGATCAAATTAAAATACAATGGAACCTGTCTTAATGGACCACCCACGGGACCTGTGAAAAACGGTCCTTTCTGAAAGGTGGCCCCTTAAGGCACGTAAAAGTCAACTAAAATATGCTAATGGAGATGTTGAGACTGGTCCTTTAGCACAAGTGATCCCTTAGCAGAGGTGCCATAGGCGGGTTCTACAGGACATTTGAACAGGACCAGAATGTGCTGACTGCAAGCAGTACGATTTCCATGAATGAATCATGACAAAATTCGTTTTTCAAAATAGTTTCAAGTCAAAAAGGTTCTGTTTCAAAACTACAGTTGATTGTATGTAAATGCTGTGGATTAAATGACGCAGTGTTAATGTCGCTCTCAAGTGTCAGTGCCGAATTAGTATTTTTTACTCTACTTCCCTGGTCCAACTCAGCCGGGTTCTTTGATGTATACACATAGGAATCATGTCATTATTTATTCCACAGTCACATAATACGAACTAAAACAGAATACTTATGCAAAAGTTTCAATACCCCGTATGAAAATTACGGAACAATCTACCTACTCAGAAAGATAATAGTTCTACCCGTGACATCTTCAAACGGTTAATTACAGAAATCAAGATCTACTCAGAAAGAAAATAGCTGTACCCGTGACAGCTTTAAACGGTTAATTACGCAAAGTATACCTACTCAGAACGAAAATAGTTATACCCTTGGCAGTTTCAAACGGCTAATTACAGAAAATTGGCCTTCTCAGGAAGAAAATAGTTCTATCCGTGGCAGCTTCAAACGGTTAATTACACAATACAGAAAAATCGACCTACTCAGAAAAAAAAGTTCTATCCCTGGCAGCTTCAAACGGTTAATTACAGAAAAATCCACCTACTCAGAGAGAAAATAATTCTACCCGTGGTAGCATTAAACAGTTGATTACAGAAAAATCATTCTACTCAGAAAAGGTAGTTCTACCCTCGGCAGCTTTAAACGGTGAATTACAGAAAAAAATGGACCAACACAGAAACAAAGTAGTTCTGCCTACTCAGAAAGAAAATAGCGCTACCCTTGGCAGATTCAAACGATTAATTACAGAAACGTCTGACTACTCAGAAGCTGGTCCGGAGGTGGCAGTACCAGTGGCAAGATGTGAATACAAGATGTTTTCAAACACCTGTCTGAGATCAGCAATCCTAGTGCAGCGCCCCCTGTGTGCGGTTTATGAGCTGTATGTTGCCGACATTTGTTCCACCTGATACTTACATTTATGTATACACTTATTCAAAATTCAAGGGATTCCCACATATATGAAAAAAATAAGTGTTAAAACATTATACCGAAAGCCTTGAGACTACGTCTCCATGATCAACATAATCAGGTTTCCCGTTCATCTCTATACAAAAATGATATTATTCCGAGTGCTGCGCGAAATTTTGGACAAATAAACTGTTGAAAAATTATTATGAAACAGATAATTGATGGAATTGTTTTAAAGATTTCAGATATAGGAGCGCATTAGCCAAAATGAGATTGAGCAACCATTAACTCGGAATAGAAACTGGGAGATATAATAACGAGCACATCCAAAATCGGTCATGTGTATTTTGCAATTCTGGAGATATTGAAACAGAATAACACTTTACACTTAATTGATCATTTTACAGAAACTCATGGGAAAATTTACCTCAGACATTTTAGGACAATAGTAACATAAACATTGCAACTTTCTTCTCATCTGGTCTACAGGTCACGATGCCAATGGCAGGGTGTGCATATAAGCTGTTTTAAACGAACAAAAATTTGTTACACAACATAGTTTGTATTTTACTTTTGTCATATTGTATTTGTGCATCTGTATTTCGATTTTGTAATCCTTTTAACCCATTTATGGGTATTAGTGAATTTAGCAAACAGACAATATTTGTTTAAACTTTATTTTACCTAATTATATGATTGTTCATATGGTGTACAAGTGCCCACCCACCAAAAATAGTATTCCTAGGTGTGTTACTGAAAATCAATACAAATTCAACCAATCAATGGGCAAGCCAGGTGGGAGGTCTTTTGCCCCGATGGAAGTGGGCTTTGTTGGAGACATTAAGCATTAACTTCAACTAGGAGCAACAGATGGCGCCACCAGGCGGGCCAAGGCCATGTCTTCGCTGATACGGCAAGATCGTTCGCATCTTTTTCTCTGCTTCTTTCTTAGTCTCGTCTCCCTTCCCTGATTGATTGGTGTCTAATTTCGATGGATTTTACAAACAATGTATATCTCAGTTCTTAAAAGATGTACCTGCAAAATTTAATATTTAATTGATCAATCTGTGAATAACTGTTACTGATTGTATAGTGTGTGTATAAGGTGACAAGCTGTTTGTCAACAACAAGCCGTTAATTTCATTGGACGCCACCCTGTTATGCTGACACTTTCGTATAGAATGTGTACATACATGTGGCAATGTGACATCCAGGGGAAACGCAGTAAACTATTCCATGTGGCGCATTTTGAACATGCTCTCCATTGGAAAACAGCACTCGTCTTAAAGAAAAAAACAAAATAAAACAAAAACAAAAACAAAAACAACAAAAAACAAACAAAAACAAAACAAAACAAAACAAAACAAAACAAAACAAAACAAAAACACAGAATCACAGAATGCACTTGTATCTCCCAATTAATCAATTTTAGCACAATAATGGATAGTTGGTAGACAGGCTTTACGTTGCCATTAAAACTTACAATAATCATAAAAAAATACCCTTTTTCAGTAAATATTATATCATTTCTTTTTAGAAAGTACAAAAATACCCATGGTCGGAAGAAGCCGTAATGCGGAGTTGTTCTCAAAAACACTAAGATCATCAGACTGCTTACACCGCCTGAGCACAAAGTATCCGACTTATTAAACTACATTGCCCAAATGTATCGGGCTGATTAAACAACAACGGCCCGATGTATCAGACTGAATAAAATATATCGGCCCAACGTATCAAACTGATTGAACTACGTCGACCCAATGCATCAGACTGATCACACTACCTCGGCACAAAGGGATCTTCTGTGATATCTTGCATTCAATACTTTACTTGTCCTAATGACTCGTTTATCGTATTTTCGCCAAGAAACCCATGGGCGTAACGCTCTGATGACATATAATTTGATATCATCACAAACAATTCATTTTCTGAAATAGATGTCCTTTTCTTAGGTGCCTAATGACCTTGAAAATAGGACAAGGTCACACAGCACACGTTCTGCTATGCCATCTCCATTTATTAGATCATGGGCATCACAATAAAATAAGTTCTTGATAGGCATTCCCTCCGTGGCCTTGTAAAAGGACGTCAAGGTCACCCATATCATGCAAACTTCAAAAATATATGATACACATTTGTGGAACATTTGGTATTGTTAGCCTTCTTGTTTCCCAACGTCAAATGCGACCTTGGCAAAGCCTTAACCTTAAAACAAGGTTGAGGTCAAGTAAAAATTTTATAAAATTTTATCATTGGCCTTATGCACATCTGGCGTATCTTTGCAAGTTCAACCTCAATTTGTAATTGAAATAGTGAATTTAATGTACTTTTAAAAGCAATGATGGCAGTTCCGAGCAATACCACCAGATGCACCACTGTCAAACCCACGCGACATACACTTTGTTTGTATAATACTCCGGTAAGGATATATTCATACAAGTGCACGTTCAGACGTATTGCCCAGCACCAAAAATTCATTTTCTGAAATGCATGCTTGCGTGACCTTGAGAAAGTGGGTTCATGTCACCCATATTATGTAATATTGAACTTCTATACATGATACACATCTGTGGTACATTCTTATTACTAAATATATCAAATTCGGCGTCCTTTACTACGTCGTTAACAGTCCACTGAAAATGAGATCAGGGTCATTCATAATTTTGATTAATTTTAACAATCGGCCAAACACATATTTTCTGTGAATGTAGAAGTTTCATCTCAATTCATAATCAAAATAATGAATTCCATGCACTTTTTTACATCTGTAATTCCGGTTCCACTTCATACTTCCTTCCTGTGGCGCCACTAAGACTCCATACGTCACAGGCGTTTGTCTGTGTAATATAACTTAAATGTTGTATTGAGACATGTGCACAAGTTCAGATGTAATGACCATAAATATAATTTCACAGTGTTCCCTACGTTACCTTGAGAAAGTAAGTCAAAATCACCCTTATTATGCAATATGAAACTTCTACATACGCTACACATTTGTGGTACGTTTCGGAATCATTGGACTCATTCTTTCTCGACATATTGAATCAAATTTCTTTCCAATGTAATACAGTGTTGACGGCACCAGCGAATTTCGATGCAGTTTAGTCTGTTTGCCCGATTAGCATCCTCACCAATTTTCGTGACGATTCTTCAAAAAACTGCTTCAACGATCAGTATTTACACATTTCGGTATAACTATTACATACTACTAGAAGCAGCGCCACCTATATCGAACCTTTTCTACATTTTCATAAGCAACTCGTGATAAGTATATTGGGTTATTTTGAAAACTGTGGACTGCATGACGCACACTCAGAAGCAAAATTTGACGGACAGACAAGAGGCGTCGCATAAGCTCCAAGACTAATGATCAGCACAGGTAAATCTAGTTTGAAGGACAGAGAAGGCATGCCTACATCGCTGGGATAGAGGCTTTTCGGATAACCACATTTATGCACTCTCAAAAGTCTCCCTCTCCCATAGAACACGGTGTCTGGTAAATATAATACAAGAATTACGAACTTCCTGCTTCCACTTGTTCTCCTTTAATGTACCTTCACAGATCTGGGGGTCCATCTCGATTCCAAATCTGCCTATGCTATTACAGTTGTATGTTCCCAATGACGCGTGACGACTGTTGTCTTTAGTGGTGTGCGGCAAGTCTTAGATTCTCTGTCACTCGATCTGACAGCATAAGCACACAAGGATTAATATTAAGCTTTCCTCTTCTAGAAATAAACACAGGTTAGTCAAGAACAGAAAGCAAAGCTCAGTTTCAACCTTTTATTGCATAGTCTGTGAGAGGACCAGCGGTCTTGCATGGGAACTCTCAACTTATAACGCATTTTTGCATTGAAATGTGCTGAATGCTTGCTTGAAATAATAGATATATCAACAGCATTGAATACCAGGTAAAAGAATCGCCTTCTTTCAAATAATGATGATAAAAACCTATCATATTAATGTCCCCGAAAAATAATCGCGAGTTTTGAAATTTGCACATAAAACTGACACAAAAATGGAACCTTCCTTAAAATTACATACTGGTCACAAGTGGATGTCTGCAGTGCACCAGGCCGACCGTGTACCACGGCCCTAGTGTACCAGTTCCCAGTGCACTACGGCTCTAGTGTACCAGTTCCCAGTGCACTACGGCCCTACTTTACCAGTCCCCAGTGCACAACGGCCCTAGGGTACCAGTCACCAGTGCACTAGTGCCCAGTTCCCAGTGCACTACGGCCCTACTGTACCAGTCCCCAGTGCACAACGGCCCTATTGTACCAGTCACCAGTGCACTACTGCCCTAGTGTACCCAAGCCAGTGGTACAGACACTGTGTTTGTAAAGCAGTCGGACCCCCTGGTATAACTGTGGTCAGCTGCCTGTGATACTGGCCAAAAGCACGTGATTTGCATATTCCATCGATAGATCGACCAAAAGAAAAAAAAAGAAAGAAAGAAAGAAAGAAAGAAAGAAAGAAAGAAAGAAAGAAAGAAAGAAAGAAAGAAAGAAAGAAAGAAAGAAAGAAAGAAAGAAAGAAAGAAAGAAAGAAAGAAAGAAAGAATGACTGTTGTAGACACTCTGTGCTACTTGGCCACCCGTGGTTCTTACAAAGTCCGTGATTTTCACATTAGCCGCAGGTTCAAGGAGGGATGGTGAAACACTACAATCTTTGAAAATGTATCTTTAACGATTACATGGATAGGAAAGTGAAGGAAAGTAATGTGTTTGCTATCAAATAATAAAAAGTATACATAATAGATATCAGTTACATATGAAACTATTTTCTGTCCTCTTGGTCAATCCGTACCACGGGAACATATGCAGCACGCAAAGGTTCACATTTGCAGTTCTGCAAAAGTACAAAACATGATTCATTGATTATGGTCCATTTACCCTGAATGTAGTACAGCTGAATGCAATTACAGACTCAATCTTCTAAAATGGTCCGGCAATTGGCTAATGGCAATTTCCATAATTCTCTACCTCTAATTTTGATACAAAAAATGGAAACTGACATAAACTACACAGGTCTATCTGCATGAACACATGGCATTCGTGCACCCAGGCCTTGACACATTTAATCTTATAAGGTCAGACCAACACATTTCACTTCTCATTTCCCACCCTTTAAAAATCATCAGCGTATTTTAACCTTCCCCATTAGCACGTGAGGAAGTCCCCCACCGACCCCATCCTTCCCTTCTTACATCTTTCTATGCGATCAATTTGGAAACATGAAACAGCAACATCAGTGCATTTGAGCTGCCTGAAATATCCGTGCTCCGTATCGCAAATTAAGAGCACGAAACAGGACAAAGGCACGGTTTTACTTGGTACATGTTCACTTGATTAATTTGTAAGCATACCCGGGTTTGTTTGTTTTTTTTTTTTTTTTTTGTTTGTTTGTTTGTTTGTTTCTCTTTGTTTTTCTTGTATGGGTACTGTACAAGACAATACAAAAGAAAATTCAGCCTGTTAACTTTTTCGGAAAAAAAGCTAATATCAGATACTGATGAGGATTTAATAAGTCGGGTATCAATAGCACTTAGGAGTTCTTACTATCTGACAAGGTGCATAGATTGTTAAGTAGGCAAACAGGTAGAGTATATGGACTTTTTAAACGGCAACATCAAAAGATTCCCAAGTTACGCTGGAGTACACTTGTGCTGATACAAAAATGCCCACGGGTGCAAATGTTCAACAAAACGCGGGACTTCATTTTTTATGCATTAATCCTACATTTCAAAGTACACTTGCACAACATTTTGTTTTGATTGCTTGAATATATCCAATCTGTACATAACAAAATATTTTTCCATATCGTGATAGCTCCTACGTTAGACCTATTAGATATGCATCGTTATGGTAATGATGTACGCACACAACATTTACACACGTTATTTTCTAACATGTACCCGTTACATACATTTGCATCAAATTAAAAAGGAATATTCCCTAACCAACAGCGACATCTGTTTGGTTTGCACCTCTGCACAACTCTCGTTCATATTTTCCTTCCGAAATTCTTTAAGCGTCCACCTTGTCTCCCTATTTGATTTTTTTCAAGTGATACTTTCATTCTTGAAAACATATTGTTCACAAACTAAATTACATGCACGAACTGTTCGCATTGAACTTTCTAGACACAAGTTAACCCTTCAAGTGCTTATGACTGCTAAAGTCGTTTTCTCATTACTGTTAAACATACATGTATAACGGTTTAAAGATTCAAATTCCTCATGAAGATACCTTTCATTCAAATACCAGTAAGCCTTGTCTAAAGCAAAAAGTAGTCCAATTCAACAGCTTTCGTCGGGACACTTTGCGCGCAAAGTGCCGCGAGGAAAGCTGTTGAGTCAGTCTGAAATAAGCACTTTAGGGGTTAATTTAGCCTTTTACAAGGTAAGCGCAATGTTAATGAGATTTACCTCACAAATAAAAACGTCTTCTTTATACTGCCTTCTTGACTGATCAGCGAAGTGTAATACAACCACCATCATCATGCACTTAGGCAGAAGCCATTAAACATTTTTCTGTAATATCAATCGACTAAAAACACACGTTTTCATAATTGGCACAAGTGGTTGATTTTTGTGGTTGCCTATTTTGTGGTGTACTCTCTCAATTCCTCATACATCTGTAGTTACTGTGCCTACGTAGTCTGCAAATTCGCCAGAATATAACAAACTACGAGAGCTATAATGCGGCAGAAGAGCAAAATTGAAGCCACCTCACATAACGTGCCCTTTTCAATTTAACCGTACAAACTTTACACTTTAATGTTTCAGTGCTTTTGACGATCAAAACATAATTCCAATTTTCCCCCAATAAGCACCAGGTGCATGATTAATATCTTCCACCTTGTGGTAATTTCAAAGGTATATCATGCCTTTTTTTCAATCTAAGGTGACCGTAGTTGAATCATTCTAAATGTTAGTTCACTGAATACTATCCATAATAAGTGTCTTGTGGGCTGTTTTGCTGAGGGCCTTGTTCATAGTGGCCAGCTTTCCAGTTTTCAGCGGGAGTCTCCCGTTTTGGAGCCTCAAACAGTTTGTTTTTGGTTTTTTTTGGCAAAATTGACTATTTCTTTTATTTTCATGCACTTTTTACAAGAACCTCCCGGTCACGCGTCCTTGACGGTTGACATCTATGCTTGTTCCTGTCAACCAAGGACTGTCTCACCTCAGACATACATTTCACTTTGCACTGCAGTAATAAGTTTTAAGTTTTTATCTTTAAACGTTATACAATCTAACCTTCAGTTTTATAGTCCAAGTGTGAGCAACATTTTGACCAATTTATCAGTCTTCTTGAATGAGTAATTTTGGTCAACAAATTTTCACTTGCGCAAGGATGACATTGTTGATTAAAAAAATATCCATGCTAAATGATATAATTCAAATTTTGTGCACTCTGGGTAATTCTAAAATTGAAACTAAAGTCACATAAAACAGACCAGCGCCAACACATATTCAAATTGATAAGTCACAGTTGGCAACAAATAAAATAAAATATGTAATCGCCCTGTTCATATGAATTATAACACCCCATTTTCGCATACATCACAAGCTCCACCAGCTAGAAGTTCACCGACTTCTAGACATTCCTTCTTTGTCTTTTTTACGGCGCAAGTTCCATCTTCCCCCTAGGAAACTTGGTCCCTGTGTTTCATACTGTGGCATACCTTTCAAAAATGTAGTTGGGAATGAGTATCGATCAAAGTAGCATAACTGTAGTCCAGCGTGTTGCTTACACTGTGCTAATGCGATCTGACCTACAAAACACAAGAGAAACTCAACATTAAGATTCATCACTCACCATGCCCGCAAACTACATTTCTAGCTGACCACTTCAAGGATGATATTAATGGGCCATCGTGTCATTTTTTGCCTTCACATTTCACACTACACACCATCCTCACATTCAAAAAGGCAAAAAATACATCTAATATATATATACATATATTTATCTCATGTTTGGGTCGAATTTAGTACTATATTAGGCTTGTATGAATACCGCATGATACTATCATAGGCCTAAAAGCTACAGTGCCGCGATATGATGTATCGGTACTATTCCGGCGGAAGTGGCACTCGCGGCACTCTTCCGGTTTCATCGGTAATTGTGTTGATGAGGAGTAAAACCTATCTCCAAATGTCGTTCTTATTCTTGCTTTGTGATTGAAATCTAAAAATCAACCCAAACATGAGATTAAAACGTTATAGCATGCTTTGTAGACAGTATGAAGTAATAAAATTGGCACTGGATGCCATATAGCAGAACTCGTTCGCTTCGCTCACTCGTTCGCTTCGCTCACTCGTTCTGCTACATGGCATCCAGTGCTCGTAGATATACTTCATATCGTCAACAAAGCATGCTATAATCTATATACATACATATATATATATATATATATATATATATATATATATATATATATATATATATATATATATATATATATATATATATATATATATACTTATAAACTTAATGTGGTGCTGTCAAAGGTAAAAAATATACATTTGGGGAGTTGATAATGATCCATGGACCAGGATAAAAAAATATGAAATAAACAATAGCTAAAATATCCGCCTGGCTGCGTAGACACACTGTCAACATGCAACTCAAACATCACTGAACAATGGCTGCTGCCGGATTAAACGGTATACTTGGGTTTCGGTTTTGCCGGATCATCATCGAATGTCCTGGAAATGAAGGCACATGAACGTATAACCAGTCAGGCAAAGGTATAACCATGCAGGCAACTGTGTTGGGACAGCAGGGGAGTGAGGGGGGGGGGGGGGGGGGCACTGACACAACGCAAGTACTTGCTTTCTTTTCATATTCAACCTGACTCTGGGCAACCTCTCGATGGAATGTTACATGTGGGCCTTGGGTTCCAGACACTTTGGCCTATTTGGAAATGTTATGTCTGAATTAGTGAACTCCATGACTCTATTCAGTCTTGCTATTCCCACTCTTTTTTTCACATTGGTGCCCTAGTCTTTCTAATTTGAACCATCCTGCTTACCAATGTTATGCTTTTCTCCGGTTAGCCTGCCTGCTCTCTTTTTCCAGTCGCTGCTATTAGCCAATGGCTAGTGTTCTTAGTATTATATAAGTGACTTTAAATAAACGTCTTGAATTGCATTGTATTGTAGTCTGTGCATCAAGTTATGACACACAAAAATAAGCAAGGTTACTAACTTTAAGTGGAAGTTGAGGTACGGTCTCCAACAATAGAAAAGTTTAATCAATCAACATATTGTATTACATTGTCTTGTGGCGTATTCATCAAGGTATGTCACTGACAAAAATTATCAAGGTGACGTCATGCAATGAACTGCGCAAGAGCTGGTAGCCACTAAAGATCACATTGTAGCCTTACACTGGATTCAATGGTTTATGTGAACAGCTTAATGGCAATGTGTACCCAAAAGCACAGCTAACACAAGCTTTTTCCTGCTGCCAGTTTTGACACATTTCCTGGATTAAAAACAATCGAAAATCGGTCGTCGACTTTACTGCTAAATATATTACCGGGTTTGTTTTTGTTTTGTTTTTGGCTTTTTGGTGGGGTCTTTTTTTTTTTTTTTTTTCTTTTCTTTTCTTTTTTTTGTTTTTTTGTTTTTTGTTTTTGTTTTTGTTTCAACTCCCTGTGTTTTGGTGGGTAGCAGGGTCTACAAAACATATGGATCAATTGTGTGCCGTCATTATTTTCTGATTTACATAAAGCGGATGCTCTGCCAGTAGATGGCACTATTATATATGGTTGGCCAAATACGGAAACTTATCCCCAAAAAAGTTAAATTTCATTTACCTCCGAACTCCTTATCTGCTGCTTTACGTACTTGTTTACCACACTGACATACATATTTAATTTGCCTGGCTCCAAGTCCCAACATCACTTTATAATCACTGCCCATAGAAGAAATCATCTATGCAAGGGGCATTCAGTGACAACAGTTTGTCACGGATGAGACATTTTTTTTCAATCTCTGCAATTTTTAAATTTTTTGTTTAATTTACTAATTGCTTGCATATGTACAACAAATGAAGTATTGTGACCATATTCACAAGTTTGAATATTTTTCAATGCTTATTGCTTATTTTTTAGAACAAAAACTTTGTGTCACGGATGGGACAAGCTACGGACATAACTTTTAGGACCTGTCCCCTATGTTGAAAACTCTTTGAAGTTTGTGGGTATTTTAGATAAACTGTAGTCTCAGATGCTTAAAAATATTGTTTTAAAACATAAATATACCATTTATAAATCCAATTATTAAAAAGAACTTTTTTTACGAATAAAGGTTTGCTGTCACGGACAGGACACACTTGTGTGTCGCGGATGGGACAGTTGCATAATCTGATGCATACAGGCCTAAAATGCCATGCTGGAAAGCTAATATACCACAGAACAGAAGGTTTTTTTATATTCAAATGAATATATAATCTAAATTTTATTACAATTGTGATACATTAGTACCTCCTATGAAGACCACCTCTTGTGAGAGACTGCACGTCTATTGAAGACTACTTATTGAAGACTATTAATTATATAATGTCTATATCAAATATGCCTGCACTCTTAAACCCACCTGGAGTCTTAAGTAATAGGTACCACTGCACATGAACCTATTATTTCAGATGAAAACAAATGCAAGGCCGAATTTTACATTTACAGTCAACAGATAAGTATCTTATGTTTGGTAAATATATAATGCTGCAGCTACAATCCTTAATTGACAGGTTAGTTTATGTCCACTCACCTTTCAAAAAGTCTTATTTGTGCTGTTGGCATGTGTAAATTAAATTGGTAGAAACTTAAAAAGAAAAAATATACTGTCCAGAAGTCATTTCATAAATCTCACATTTGACAGATAAAACACTTCATTCACAAGTGTGTCTTTATACCACAGCTTGATGTATAATGTCCTCTCTGGTCCAGTTGTCCTTTCAGGTTTGTTACATTTCCAATTACTTGATTACTGTCTATCCATGCTTATCCTCAAGCATGGGGAACATGGATTTCTTGCCGTCATCACCACACCTTAACAAACTCACTTCCATTTCTTTCCCTTCATTTTTTAAGATTTCGCCCAGAAAGATCTGAGTGGACTTCCTTGTTACATACTTCACAATCACCAGGTCACCATTCTTTGTGATTGATTGATGGACATTCACTCATAGGCTTAAGTATATAAGCATGAACTGACAGTAACAAGCACCCAGACAAACGGATCAGGGAGATCAAATTATAAATAAACGATATAAACATTTGTTACCATTGTCCTTTGATTGTTTGTGTAAACTAAAAGGATAAGTCGGGTCTGCGGAGTCAAACAACCATAACTTGTTGGTTTTTTTTTTTTGTTCTTTTTTAAATCTCCTTGAAAAAATAACAAAACTTGACTTTTTTCTTTGGTATTTATAATTTAAGACTATACATGTTACATTTTGTTGAATTCTGTCTGGTCCATGACAAATATGTCTTCCTGATTGCAAGGTATGATTTTTATATCTGCCTCAATTCTTCTATTTTAGCAAACCATGATATTAAACGCAAAGAAAAACAACCAGAATGGTCTTCCGAATGTGAAGGGTTCATACCTTTTTATGTTTTTGTGCAATAGTATCATATATATGGGACATTCTAGGGAATTATTCATATTGATAAATGTATCAGTAATTCAGCAATATATGCAAAATTTGAGAGTGTGAGAGATAAACTGATTAGATGAGGCTAATTTTACAATAAATAAAGAAATATCCACAAAAAATAGGTAATATTAACCCGTTACTAATCTAGGGAACTATGCATGGATATTCTGTGATAGCTATGTCCCATCCATGACAAAAAATGTCCTGTCCATGACAAATTATGATTTTAATATTAACAAAGTTCCAGTCTTACTAATGTTTGTCATTTTGAAAAGCCTTCATAATGGATACAGAGAATATCAAATAACTTTTTTTCCTATCAGTATTGATAGTAACCTTTTAAACTTTTTAATGTCATTTGTCACGGATGGGACATTATGGAAAATAGACAGTCTGTATATTAACAATTATCAATAACTCACCAACTATTACATAGTGCATGATAAACAAGGTTCCTATGTTACTTTGTCCCAAGGGACAAGTCACTTAACATTATCTATATTATAGATATATTACAAAACAACACCCGTCCGTGACGCAGAAATGCTAATTTGCATAAATTTAGATTCATAAATTGAGCAAAGTGTGCTTTATATGAAAAAAAAAATCAAAACATCCTGAATACTTTTAAGTGTTTACTTTTCAATGACGTTAAGCTTTTTGCTCCATGTGCAAATTTATTTTCTGGTATCTGTGTCCCTGTTATCATGGGATGCCCCGCGAACAAAGTTTAATTTATCTTCCCTTCGGATAACTTAATATCAAATTTATTTAGAAGTATTTAGAACCAATATACTCTATTTACCACAATTTAGTGACACATTGTCGCATCTATGAGACAGAGACATCCAAGACAGCGAGCTCTATCTGTACCAGTCACTGTAGTAGCGTTTCTCTTTGCACTCGTCCTATACATGTTGTCAAGCGTTTCATTTTTCCTCTTCTGTTTTCAGGAGGGATCCATATAGGACTGTCCTGCTTCCCAATTGATTTAATAAAATATGTTAAAACCAAGACAGCCACCTGACTATAAATGCTGTTACAATTGACCGGAGACGTCACTCCGTTGTTCCAGTTGATCATTATATCGTATATGCCTCAGTGGCATAATCACATCTTGATCGAATGACAGAGCTGACCTTTATGTCGGTTAATCATCCGGAACCTTATAATTCACCTCAAATAATGACCCTGGTTTCAATGTTTGTCGGGACAGATGTGTTCCTAGGCGTAATTAACCTACACAGAAGACAAGTCATACTTATTTCTGAACAAACGGATCATGATTCTAGAATATTAAATGTCGCCTGCCTGCTTGTCTTTTTTGTGTGTGTGTGTTTTGTTTTGTTTTGTTTTGTTTTGTTTTGTTTTTTGTTCTTGTCTTTTTTTCTTTTTTTTTTTTTTTTTTTTTTTTTTTTTTTTTTTTTTTTTTACAGCTGAAAACTGGTTATTGTAACAAAATACTGCGTCTCTTATGAAGTTAGGAAGAACCCTGCATAAATGGAAGCTGTGACGTCAACACATAGTTGCATATTTTCTTGTTTTATGATATGGTCTGTTTGTTATAAATCGCAACCTTAAAGTTGGATAGCAATACAACACTGGTGGTATAAGAAGTCGTTAGAAAAGTTATACAGCGAAAGGTGATTAAGAGATTCAAAGTACATTAAAATGTCACTGGTGGATAAAAAGTTATATTAAACAACGGCAATTAAAGAGTGACTGGTAGCTAGAAAGGCCATACGGCAGCACAGAATTTTAAAATCTTTTAGTTTTCACTTTTGGCTGGGGTTGCGGGCGGTTTCTTTTATTGTGCCTTAATAATCAACAACATTACTTAAGGTGCTTTGTCCCCTGTCACATTAAGGTTTTTTAATGAGATGTAAACCACGACGGCCTGTGAGTACCACTGGAAAGAGAATTACCCTACTGTTATACGTACACGAGCAGATGTTCCTTCCAGGACTCATGAGGCTCCCCCAGGCCCTCCGCCGTCACCTCCGTCTGCCAGCCGAGGAAGCGAGAGTTGCGCGGCAGGTAATAGCAACGCTTTATATTACATATGATCATGATGCTAGAGCTGACCAATAGGCTCGCACCTACAAAGTCAACGGCCAAAATGTGAGCTCTGATTGAATGAATGAATGAATGAATGAATGAATGAATGAATGAATGAACAAGATATGTTTGTAAAACATAGATGCCCCCCTCCATCATTACCCTTGCCGTGGCTACCCTTGCCCTCGCTACCCTATTGATAGTGGTAGAAGGGGCACTCGTGACCTTACAAAATTAGTGAAGGTTGATCATACATCAATGTCACATATCTTTATACTTTAACCTAGCCCTTAAAAAACGACGAAAAACCTGGGCAATATAAAAGTTATAGCTAAAAAATTAGTCATCATTTAGAAACCATATTCAGCAAAGTGGCTTTATGACCTTGGAAATTATGGCAAGGTCACTCATTTTCACTTGACCTTCTTCAGTTATTGTGCAAAAAAAAAGAAGTCCACTGTCTGTGTGTGACCCTCAAAACTGGGTCAAGGTCACCCATCTACAAACTCAAACTAGCCCTTATAGGCAACCATAAAGCTGTGCAATATAAAAATGCTACCTCTGAAATGCAAGTTATTATGTAGAAACAGTATTCAACCAAATGGCTCTGTGACCTTTGAAATACGGTCAAGGTCACCCATCTTCAAACTTGACATAGACCTGAATACGGACAATTATCTAGTGGAATATAAAGGTCCTAGTTTAAAAACCTCTTCAGTTATCATGTGGGAACCAAAGTTAACTCAGGTACCAACGTGACCTTGGAAATTAATTCAAGGTCACCAAACTTTAATCTTCTTCTAGCCCTCAGTAAAAACTATAGACCTGTAAAGTATCCCAGTCCTAACTTAAAAACTTCTTGCGTTATTGTGCAGAAACCACAGGAAGCATGAAACCATATTCAGTAAAGTGGCTCTGTGACCTTTAAAACGAGGACAAGGTCATCAATCTTCAGACTTCGCCTAGCCCCAAATATGGACTATAATCCTGTGCAATACAAAAGTCCCAGCTTAAAAACCTCTTCAGTTATTGTGCGGAAACCAAAGTTAACTCAGGTACCACTGTGACCTTGGAAATTAGGTCAAGGTCACCCATCTTCAAACTTCGCCTAGCTTTTGATTAGAATGATACACCTGTACAGTATCATAGACCTAGCTCACAAATTCTTGAGTTATTGTGCGGAAACCACAGTCTAACTACAATTTCTCTGTGACCCTGAAAACTGGGTCAAGGTCACCCATCTTCAAAATCAACCTAGCCCTTACAGAGAACCATAAAGCTGTGCAATATAAAAGTTCTGGCTCCAAATTATAAGTTATCATGCAGAAAGCATGAAGCCATATTCAGTAAAGTGGCTCTGTGACCTTTAAAAAGAGGTCAAGGTCATCCATCTTCAAACTTCGCCTAGCCCCAAATATGGACTATTATCCTGTGCAATATACAAGTCCTAGCTTAAAAGCCTCTTCAGTTATTTTGCGGAAACCAAATTTAACTCAGGTACCACTGTGACCTTGGAAATTAGATCAAGGTCACCCATCTTCGAACTTCGCCTAGCTGTTGACTAGAATGATACACCTATACAGTATCAAAGTCCTAGCTCAAAAACTTCTTGAGTTGTTGTGCGGAAACCACATTCTACCGACCGACTGACCGACATGTGCAACGCTATATGCCCCACCTTCTTCGAAGGGAGGCATAATGAATGAATAGCTGCAATACTTTATTATGTGTATTACCAAGGTGTTCCAGCTTACCAAATGTCAGCACCCACAGTCAACAGCCAAAATGCCTACTTTGCACATGAAGAGTGTGATGTGCTAAACTTATATACTACATATGTTTGCTTTTATTTATTTTTTTCTTTGTTGACTGAAGAAAATATTATTTGCATGGCACTGGGTGTACACTCGTTACCATGTTTAATTACCCTTGCAATGGTTGAAGCTGTCAGGTGTTCCTGAATGATACTGGCATTGTGATACGCTGCCAGATGAGATTGTAAAGTACTGCCACCTCGCGGCCGTTACTCCAAACACTAGCCACTTAAGCATGGATTGCCTACTGTGACCCACTCCAAACAGGTGAAATAATGTACTATTTTTACTTAGCAATTGAACGTCCTGTCAATTGTGTTCATGGGGGGGGGGGGGGAGGTGCATGCAACTTGTTGACGGGCATTTTAATGACGTCACGTTGGAGAGACCTCAGATAAAATTGCCAGTCATCATGTTGAAATCAAACGAGAATGAATGCAATTGACAGGGCGTTCAATTCTTATATCTACATCCAAGTAAGACTAACTATCGATTTCTTAATAGTTCATCTCATTATTTTTGAGCTGCAAATAACTTTAACACGCTGGGGCGGGACGGAGGGGACAAACGTTAGTAGGACACATATTTTAGGCCTACCAGTGGAATTCAAACTAGTGCTCACGTCGTTTCTGCGCTGTACCACTAGACGGTGCCTCTGATTGCATGTGGACACGTATTCAACTGCATTCATGGAAAAATGAACGTCCTAATGTTTCCTATTCTTGCTAATTTGCTGAAGGAAACGCCAAAATACTATATCATGATGTATTGTTCAGTCCTGATATATACATGTGTCAAGGATCACGTGAATGTGTTGAAATACCAAAACGTTACAGGCTGAACACGAAAAGTGACTAGTCACATTGACACAACACAGTTATCTACAAAACCCTTTCACCCCTGGGACTATCACCTACAATGCTTGTCAATATCATTTTTGTCACATGTACTTGTTTTTCAGATTGAAAGATGTACACACCTGGGGTGTACTTCTACCTGCGAGGGTGCTAAAACTAGAATGACTAGGTATTCATATATCACTTATAACAATACTTGGAGACGTGTTGTAGCGTTTCTTACCGGAAATGTCGCTCTCAGAGGCCAGGCCTTCTGGTTTGGGTTTTTTCCCCTTCATCACAAGAGATCAGAGTGTCATCAACATCATATACGAGAAGACTTGTCTCCTATAAATATGAAACTTACTGACGGACAGAGAACAAGGAGGATCGATTGTTTATTTTATTAATTGGAATAAATAGGCTCAATTACCTGCTATATAAAACCCTATGTGGTAGTCACTTTCCTCGTCCACAATCCATCCAACAAGGGGTGGTCCTCCAGCAAGTCCAAGTCCGATGGAAAGTACCAGGAATCCTTTGCCATAGGCAATGAACTCTCCTAGGATCTCCCGTGTTACACTTGCTACAAAGGTTGTCCAGTAGCCGGCATGAAAACCAAAGAGGCAAGCATAGGCGACTTGTCCCGTGTAATGTTTAAACATTTCCGGGAACAAGCCGGTCAGAATAGCACCTATCCCCAGGGTACACAGGAAAGTTGTCACATGATCAAATTTTGGAGTGTAAGCCAAAAACACCAAAAACATAGATCGACTCAAAAAACTAGATACAGCCGTTATCTCCAGCAGCCAAACTGCAGACATATACGTAATTGGCTCCCCTTCTTTGATTCCGTTCTGGAAGGACGCCACGGGAAGAAACTGGTAAATAATTGAAGAGCCAAAACTCCAGAGGAAATTGCTGAGACACAAGGAAAGGAACGCCACATTCTTTAACAAGGAGACTTCAAACATTGTTGTAGCGTCCTTCATGTCCTTCTGCGCCTCCAGCACCTTTACGTTGGGTTTCATGAGGGAGCCGCTCACCACGCAGGAAACCAATGCTGCTGCTGCCAAAACAAACGTTAATCCCTGAAACTCCAACCACTCGTTTATTTTGAAGATCAATACTGGAAACACCATGATCCCAATGCTGACACCAGACAGTGCTAAACTGGCGGCAGCATTCCTCTTTCTGATGAAATACTGGTCTATCACCATTATTGATGGGGTCAAAGCCAATCCAAAACCCAAACCTGAAACATGAAACAAAATTGACATGCAGCAAGCCTGGGTATTATACTGCAGCTTTCTTGGCAATGTTTTGCTTTATTTGCATGTCACAAATGACTTCTGATGTCTACATACACTGATCGCATCATCATAAAGATATGTTTTAATGGCAGACTCCTGGTGTTTGTGTTCATATGATAGTCTTAATCTTGCGCACACTGCACAAAAATGTACAACATACTTCTTTCATTATGTCTGTGTGCCAACACAGACATATTTTCTCTCTCTCTCTCTCTCTCTCTCTCTCTCTCTCTCTCTCTCTCTCTCTCTCTCTCTCTCTCTCTCTCTCTCTCTCTCTCTCTCTCTCTCTCTCTCTCTCTCTCTCTCTCTCTCTATCTATCTATCTATCTATCTATCTATTTCCGACATTTCATTTGAAAAGTATTATACGTAGAAGCGCCAAACTTGGCACTTCTATAGATGAAGTCTGGCCTTTTTATAATGAGAGGTCATGCTTTTCAAAATTATGCAAATGAGGGCTAATAAAATTTCAAATCTTCTATATCTTATATACTGTAGTAGATGTGGTTTCGAGTTCGAAGTTCAATCATAGCAAGGCAAAGGTCATCTCTAATGTCAAGGTCATGTCAAGGTCAAAGGTCATGTTAAGGTAAAAAGCCAATTTGAAGTCAACATGTCATCTTAAAGGTCAAGTTCCACTTCAGGTAGAGGTCATCTCAAGGTCAAAGGCCACTTTCGATGGTGGCTTTCATCTGGCCATAACTTGGTCACTTTTTATCCAATTTTAATCATGTTGGGCTCAAATCGTAGCTATTGTAACACTGCACATTTTGAAACTTACATGTGCCCCTAAAAGTTAAAGGTCAAGCTCATTCGGACCTTTGAAAGTTTCACACAGCCATCACTCGGCCAACTTCAATCCAATACTAATCATGTTGGACTTAAATTGTGGGTATTGTAACACTGTAATTTTTTTCATTTTACATGTGACCTGTAAAGGTCAAAGGTCAAGGTCATTTGGACTTTGAAATTTCGATCCAGCCATAAGCTTAATGGAATGTAAAGTACCAAAGGACAAAAGTTGTACCATTTGATATTTAAAACTTTTGAAGGCACACAAGACAGACTTGCATTGAAGCAAATCTTCTTTTCTAGTTAAGCTTATCTTTCCGATGCGTCATTTCTACCCACACTACACTGCTGTGTGAACTGAAAGTGGACACGCTTACTTCTACATGGACTTTCACCTGAATTCACGCTCAATGCATGCATGCAAATAAACTGAGGACTCCATCCTATGGTCAAGGTTTAAAGTTACAAGCACCAAACTTTGAAACGTGCTGCTTAACAAATATATACACCAGCCTGCACTCTCACAAACTTGCTGTCTTGGGACATTTTGTTGCCTGACTAAAGGCTGCCTCGTATTGTTTCGAATGTGTGAAAAGCCTTGCACTTTGATACCCATTTAGGAAAAACATTTTCGCCCCGTGCGTCTGCTTTACGACCCCATATTCCAGCTCCTTTTAGAACATTCTTGCGAAAGCATTATGCCAGTAGCTACTTTCTATCAAGCAAAAGTTTTCAGATTCAAAGCTGCACAAAGACAGTTTCGCACAGATCAATAAACTGGGACGGTGTGCTTTCTGGACGGCTGAAATCTAAAACAATGCGAGTCAGCCTTTTGTGGTAATAATGGCAGTATTTTCAGATTCTCCGTGACCTTCAGAAATTTATATACTGTTTACGGACACTATTCTAGTCTCTTGACATGTTTTACCCTATATCCATTTAAAAGCCAGTATCTTCACTATCTGAACTATTCCAGTGCCAAATTTGGGGCTGTGTCAACAGGTTTTCTCGGAGCGCATTGGGCGCAATACGCGCCGAAAAAAAGATGTTGACCTGGGATATTCTCTCTGGAACTATAGGCATACTGGTACTTGAATGAAAGCGCTTTCCAAGAGGAATACGAACCTGGGATTCTAATGACAATTCAGACTAGTTTCACTTAAGGAGATCGACTTTAGTCGTGATTTGCACTGAAGGAGTTAAACATGTTACCTCAACTTTTGATATGTGTGATTGTGTGTATTCTCAGCCCACAAAAAAAAGTGTTTCCAACTAAACGTTGAGTCTGAGCAAAGCAAAAATATCGTGTTGAAGCGTGGCGACCATTGATGTACTGTCCGGAAATAACTTAAAAAGCAAAAGAAAAAGTGTAAAGGCAAATGCTTAGGAATGCTTGTCCGCACATTTCAGAGCAAGATAGCTTCTGCTGAACACCTTGGCCCTCAAACCCCTGCGCCCGTAGGCATAAAGGAGGTGTAACTTACCCATGGTATAACTTACAACAGGTTTAGTTACCCCTCTGTTTAGGGTGTAAGAAAATCCATATGCATAAAAGCTGTTTTAGTTGTACCCGGGGTAACTAATCCGTGGGGCAGTTACACCGCTGTTTAACTGGAGACCTTGGTGCAACTTTTGCCCTGTTTCAAGACACTAGCCAGCTGACCTATCACAGGCGAGCTAAGCGAATACATGTCATGTGACTGTCTCCTTTGCATGAGAAAGGGGACAAGGAGCTTTGCATTTTTGTTTATCATGCTGAAAACATTATGTGCAGAGTAATCAATAATGAAAATATTGCTAGTCTAACATCTCTAAATGATACAGAATAAACTTACATTTAGTCGCACAAAATGTATCTGTGTTATTGACATGATGATGGGAGTGATCATGGGATAATTTCAATAGAACATTTAATTACCTATGCTGTACACCCCCGTCTCAGTCCAGTCCCAATAATTGTTCCTTTGGCAGATTAATGTGGTATTATCCAATTATATACAATTTTCCTGGATTTCGCTGTTTTATACCAAAGATCACGGCCACAAGATATCAGTAAATTTTTCTTCGAACTAGTATGCCAGGTTTGTGTGAGTATCATACGCGCTTTTCCACCGAAAAAGTTCTGAGTCAATCAAATTAGCTGAAAGTTTTGATATACATGTACTATATCAACGCTTTTAAAAGTTATTTCTGGTGTACGTTGTGGATCATGTTTAGACCATGTTCAGTCATGTTCATTATATATCAATCACTCCTCTGTTATAGCTCCTTTTCCGCTTTTTTTATGTCAAGTTTTCTCCGCACAACACCCATAGCGCGCCAAGGAAAAATGTTGACCAAGGCAATAGAGACTAAAATACAACCAATGATTGCAGATATTGAATGTTTGTCACTGAATTTAAAGTCCTCCAATGAAAAATTTAAATCTGGAAACGTTTAAGATACAAATTCATGCTAGTTTTTTTTTTCATTTTCTTGTTTTGTTTGTCGTTCAGTTTTTAATTTTTGTCTGTTTTTTATTTGATTGTGTTTTGTTTTCTTTGTTTTTTGTATGGGAAATTACTCGCACGCTGAACAGACTATTTTAATTGCAAATAAATCTAAGTTGGGCTGATTTTTGACAATTAGTCTATTCAGCAGGCAAAGAAATTACTAAGTATTTGCATGTTTATGTAGCATATTAACAATACTTCTATTCTTATCCAAGATTGTTATCTCGAGCACAATAGCCTTTAAAAATGATCCAAGTAAAAACAGTCACTTTCGCGGGTGCAGTAAATTGAAATAAATTTTGGCGAAATATTTGACCGCTCAGGTGTCAGGCCACCCACGTAAGTTTAGTGCGTTATAATTGTTTGGTATATAAATAATACCTGCCACTACTTATTACCAGGCCTACTTATAAAAAGTTTGGTGTTATTTTATGTTTGTTTAAATAAATTTCTTTTTCGTATCAAAGTTAGAGAATATTGTGTTCTTGTTCGCCCAAGATCAGCATGAGGGCAGTTTTGCAATAAATATTTTCTTACAAGCAGGCTGCTGTCATTGTTTTTCATACAATGTAATTTTGATCACAATATCTACCTTTCCACTAATTTAAAAAAGCTACTGAAATAATGCAAAAATAAATAAATATATCCATATCTGAACTATTCATTCGTTATAAATATGTGAAATTAACATGCATAATCTAGTAACAAGTTTATACTGTCATAATATTAAGTTGTGTCGTTCTATCAAAGCTTTTAGTTCAGTGTTCCTTACTGTCACTAATTCTTGCATACCATATATGCACATAGGAATGAGTATAATATTATTATTTTCATGTGCTCATTTGCAGAAGAGCTGCAAACAAATTCAGACACAAAATACATTCAACATATTACACAAATGTAAATACAGTAGAAAAGTGTTAATTTTTCAAGGTAACTGCACAAGGTATTTGAAATTGAGGAGCATTCGTTTGAATAAGTAGTCTTACCGGTACTATTCTACATTTTTCCATTTATGAACATTCAGTAAGTGCACAAAGGTACAGTAATTAAGCTTACATGTGTAAGCAGTTCCATTGTATACATGGAAATTTACTTCCACTGGGACATACACCTCCGTTAAACTATCCCCCTAGCAGGTTTAAAAATCTAGGGTAGTTTAAGGCCATTTACACCACGGATTAAGTTATACCTCCTTCTTGCATACGGATTCTTAAACCAGGTGTAACTTTACCCCAGGGGTAATTTTAAAACACCTTTATGCATACGGATTAGACTTTACACCATGGTTGTTCCCTGGAATAAGCTAAACCACCACTAAAACACCTTTATGCGTACGGGCCCTGGTGTAATAAGACGTCTTACGGTTAGGGTTTGCAAGACCTAGGACGGCGTTGATGACACAGTCCAAAATTTGGACCCTCCAGCGGTTCAGAAAGCACACTGTCTCAGCTCTGTAGCCTGCCTTTCAGCCCTAAGGAGTTGACTCATGTAGTTGCATGGTGTCAGTGAAGAGTTCACATGAACATCCCGTCAACTTAAAGACCTCAGTATGAAAAAACCGTCAACATAAGGACCGAGGTATATGTATAACTTGTCATTTCAGCTTCACAGCAGTCACTTGTACCAGTTTATGGGTTAAAACATATTAATGGCGCAGGCTGTCTGTCTTGTCTTATCTCGTGCTGTCCTGTCCATACTTGTCTATTCTCACGAGAGGGATTAATATGGGGCTGAGCCCTCTTTCCAAATCGTTAAATTTATGTTTGTAACAAGAACAATGTACTTTAGCTGAATAAATATGCTTAAACCAAGACCTGGGACTACATACCTGCTGCAATACCAAGGGCCAGGTATACTTGATACAGCTCCTCTGCAAATCCTGCGCCAATGAAGCCCCCGGCAGCTACTAAGCCTCCCAGTATAACGGTCGGGCGGTAACCGAAGAGCCGTACAAATAACACGCCTGGTATGCCTACAATGTTACAACACTGTATTAAACATTCAACAGACAAATTAAATCCAAGGCATACGTCTTGCTGATATTATCTGCAGGGTAACATATTCATGCGACAACAACAACATTGGCCTAACACCCAACAGTGCCGCTGGTAGTGTTTCAATCATACGCCTACGTCCCAAACCAGAGGCGCATGGGCCTAATGCTGGGCTGACCACCATCACAAAAAGTAGTTTTTCCGAGAACGGGTTACCCTCGGCGCCCACAATCTTTTTCATCAATTCATTTTTTTCACAGGTGCCATAATACGATGTATCTACACCAAAAATTTGATGAAACTGTGATGAATCCTTCTTGAGATATTATGGTAACAAGACTGTCCACTTGTGTGTCACTCAAACGGCTTTCAAATAAATACTTCAAACGTTTCTTTAGTTCACAAACAATATGAGGAAGCTCGTTTTTAATAGAAACATGGTTCATTACAATGTGGATCTCTGATAAAAATTTGGCAATGCATCCTTCTTGATATATTATGACAACGTCGTCCCTTTGTACTAAGATGGCCTTGAAGTAAATATTTTAAAATTTCATTAAAAAAATATAAATATAACGAGTAAGCTGGTTTTACATAGGAACCTGGTCCATCATAAGATGCATGTCTGATGAAAATTTGGTAAAGCTGTGGTAAGTATTTTTTGGAAATCATGGTGACGTCGTCACGGTTGACATCACTCAGACGGCCCTCAGATACATAAATTAAAAGTTTCACAAAAAGGTTTAAAATAATCAGAGCAATGTGGTGCTACGGTGAATATTTGTTGAGATATCGCGGTTACACCATTCTGACGCCCTTCAAATAAACAAATTAAAAGTTTCAAAAAAAGTTAAAAAAGATAATCAGAGGAAGCTAGTTTTCAATAGAAACCTGGTCCGTCATACGGTGCATCTCTGATAAAAATTTGGTGAAGCTACGGTGAATATTTTTGAGATAATGTGGTAACGTCGACAAGACGGATGAGCGAACATACGGACGGATGACGCAGGGGACGACAATACCCTCCGGCACTCTATGTGCCCCGGGTAAAAGTCATTTTTCTAAAATGTATTCAATCCAATAACTTGAAAAACTAATCAAGGTTTGCCATATTATTCAATATCAAACTTCCACACGACACACCTTTGTGGTACATTTGGCATCATTCGCCTTCTTCTTTATCAAGATATTCAATTAAAAGCCCTTTGCTTAAGTGCTTAATGACCTTGAAAAATAGGTCAAGGTCACACAACCATTGGGTCATGGTGACTAATAACATAAGTCACCAAGTAGAGTTTTATGCACAATGTACTCAAGTGCAATTTGGATGTAGGAGCTCAATTCTCTATCTGACTGATTTCCAAATCATGTACTGTACCATTACAAAATCATCTCCTCTAACTTAAAGGGTCTGGTGACCTTACAAAAATAGGTCACAAGATTTTCACACTTTGACATGTTCATAACAGTTTCAACAGAGCATACACAGCAAGAGTACTATTGGATAGAGTTGCAATACCAGGAATGATATATGGCTTAGATGTGATTTCAGTGAGTGAGGGAGATATCCAGGGAATGGAGAAAGCACAGAATGAGATGGGGAAATGGATACTAGGAGCACCACCATGTACAGCAACAGAAGCAGTCCTAGGAGAGTTAGGATGGAATAAAATCACAGATAGAATTGCCAAAGTTAAGTTAAAGTACTGGGGTTATTTACAAGGAATAAGTGAAGACAGGTGGTGCAGGAAAGTTTACAATCAGGTAGCCAAGGAAAAAACAAGATGGGTCAAAGACATAGACAGGTTAGCAGAGAAATATGAACTAAAAGGATATGATGAGGTGGATGATTGGAAAGTATATGTAGGTAAGACTGTTACAGAGGGTTGGAAAGAAGACTGAAAAAGAGGAGTCAGGGAAAAAGGTACATTGAAGGCATACAAGGTATTAGAAAAGCCACAGAAAAGTGTGTGTTGGGATGGAGGGAAGGGATCCAAACTTCTGTTTCAAAGTAGGGCAGGGGTAATCAATCTCGAAAAGAAAAATCAAAAGTGGACAACAGGGAGTAATGGAAAGTGTAAGTCATGTAGAAAAGAGGCAGATGAGACAGTGGACCATTGGCTGTTGAGGTGTGAGGCATATAGAGAGATAAGGGAAGATTTTTTCAGAAAGTGGCACAGAGAAGATTACAATTACAAGGGTTTAGAAGAGGTTCAGGGTTTAGAGGAAGAGGAACGTATAGCATGGATTTTAGGTATGAAAGGTGGCTTTCTGGGAGGCAGGAAAGGTAATAAAAATGTACAGGACTACCTGGTAGGATGCTGGGAGAAAAGGAATGAAATAATAGAGTTAGAAGGAAACAGGTTAAATTAGAATTCCAGAGTACAGGGAGGGGAAGGAATGGGAATGGTGGTAGCCCTTATAAGGGCTCCCATGGGGGCTCCCATGGGAAAAGCCTGAGCCTTAGAGGCGGGGATAGGGTGTGAGAGGGATAGGTTTTTTTTTTTTTTTTTTTTTTTTTTTTTTTTTTTTTCCTCCTAGGCCACCTGTGTCACAGAGTGACACAGGACCGCGGCAGACAAGCGGAGAGCCACCGTATTATTATTATAGCATAATATCGTGGGGCACGCTGCCAACATTGATGTGGACGAAGATTTTCCTACACTTAATCATTTCTATACGTTATATGGGCCTAACTCCAAAATTATGGGGTGCAGAGCATTCACAAGATGATTAATATATTCAAACTGGCTATTTGACCTTGATCTTCAATTTAGATTATAAATTTGTTATGCTCAAAATAAGTTTGGCGATTGTCCAAATTTAGCGGTTTTGTCCAATAACTGAAAAAAAACGTTATTACCCAATGTGAATTTATAACTAAAACCTGAAAATCACATCACACCCTGTTGAAGAATTGAAACTCCAGCAGTCCCCCAAAATGTTCGTTACAATTTTAAAGCAACTGGCCTGGCGGTTTGGGAGAGGTATTTTTCACAGGAGCAGGGATAAGATTAAAGTGCACAAACTGGCCACCTAATATACCCTACCCCAAAGTTTTTAACAGTCTTGCTGCAGTTAAACGAAGATATGAACTTCTTGTTTTATTGAAGGAAAGCACTTTTGGCAAAATGTTGCCAAACGGAAACCAATTGAATTCTTCTCACTGCAGCAGGCGGTGAAACATCAGATCTGACTCCAGTCTCACCGTCTCATTCGTGAAATTGGTAACAATAAATGCCCCGCCATACTTAATTCCTTAAACAAAGCTCAGCGGTGCGGACAAGTCAGCTGAGCTAAAGCGACGTCCTGAACGCATTTAACGGTTTATTGCTGGTATAAGTTTATGATGTCTGGTGTAAAAAGGATGCATTAAGCTCTTTTGTGCATTAAAGTTTAAACGATGCGTTGCGCGCAATACGCCTGGAAAGCCTATGTTCTGTTTTCTGACCCGTTTAGTGAAACAAATTGTATTCTATACTATCTACTGGGCCTATACATTTAGTAGCCTACTTCAATCCAAAGCTGGCTAAACTGGTGGCAATAACCAGGTCATTTGTGTTTTGCTGCGGTAGGCCTACGTCTAACGTAGCATCTTATAAGTTATAGAAAACTCTTACATAAATGTCTTATTTTCGTTGGGCTACAAACTGATTCTTTACCCTTCAACTCCCTCTGTTGTAGCAAGAGACCTAAGCTAACCGGTTTTAATAAATGCAACGAGTCAAAAGCACGTTGATCAAGTGTCTATTCGGTTCCAGCACTGCAGTGCTGAACATAGAAGTTCCTACCTACCTCCGAGGACCGTAAAGCCCAAGAGTAGTGATGCTATGGGAGCAACTACGGCAATATCCGGGTGTCTGCCCACAGCATCCAGTCGCATCAAGATGATGTGCAGAGCGCCCGAGCTGTAGGCGATGCCGCAGGTAACCACATGGACGAAGAATGAGGCGCCCGCTATCACCCAGGCGTAGCAGTTGTCGCTGGTCGTCATGATGGTATTTGGTACAGCTACGCCACAGCCAGATTCACTTGATCAAAGGGAGCACCTGGAAAATGATGAAATACCAATGAACAAAGCACTTCTAACCTTATCTGGAATACAAGTGGAAGTTCTGCACCCTGCCGTGCATAATGACTGGCCACCTGTGTCAGAGGCAAATTCAAATCTGAGCGCTCCAAAATGTAACTTTAGTTTTGTTACATGATGCATTCAGGGCAAGATTGCTCGCAAACGTCACGTTAATTGGGACCTTTACCTATGCCGCTGCCGCTGGGCGGGACCTGTCTCGAAGCAAGGATTCGTGTACCACTGCGGAACAACATTTATTTGCTATTCCGCCCTCCACCCCAACATCCCCACCCCCGCCCTTTGGAGAGGAAAAAACCTCAGTTACATGTCTCTGTCGCACCAAGCATCCGCAAACTCCTTGACCGTCGGTAGGAGCCTAACCCGAAACAGCATTATTTTCTGTACTGAGGCCATTATCGTCTTACATTGACTTAAAAGTCTATTTGACTGCAAATATTCAAGTCAGAATAGACGACTGAATGGACATGTCTATTGTTTTGTATATATTTCTTTTAGTTCTCTCCACAAATGGAGTTTAACCTGTCGTGCTCATGTTTATTACGGGTCGCCAGAGGGGGGCAGCGAATGCGGCCGGACCACCGTGCGATCCTGCAATGGTATCTCAACGTAGGACATTGATCCATCGAAATAAGTTTTAGCATTTTAATTAGTCCATTCTTGCCAACATTTTATGATGATTTCTCATCTCGATTTATAGATCTGTATTTATGTATACCCTTCTCCAGAATTGGAGGCTCAATAAAAACATTATTATTATTATTATTATTATTATTATTATTATTATTATTATTATTATTATTATTATTATTATTATTATTATTATTATTATGTATTGCCAAGTACTGGTTACTGATCCACAGCACAGAGGATTGACACATTTAGGCCGACCAACCATTGCAATTTAACCCAAAACATTGTAAGCCCAGATTGTGAATTTTTGTCCCACCCGTGCTTTGAAAAATTACGTGGTTGATTTACCATCTGAGCCAGGAAGAGATCCGTAGATGCAATGCCACTTTATTACGCCAGCAAGTCCCGTAAAAAAGAAGGCATTGCCCGGACACTGACAGAGGACATAGGCTTACTCAAAGTGAAACTTGGTTTAAATAAACCCAAACACAGTAACCAGAATGACATTAATCAGGAAGCGATTGATGCAGTCAAATCATTTTACGCAAAAAATGAGGTCAGCCGTATGACTTCTAAAATAAAAAAGTCCGATTTTGTAAATGTAAAACATGCTGAAGGCAATAAAGAAACTAAGCAAAAAGGACACAAGATTATGACTGCAGACGAGTATTAGGCCTATCAACTGTTCATAAAGGAACGCCCTAAGTGCAGTATGACGATCAAAATTCGACAAATCATAGCCTGAGCACGTATTCCTATTCTGTGATATGTCCGACCACGCTTGTGTATGCAGAGGCCTATCATTGTAGAGCCTATTACAATCCTGGTGCTAGAGGCATGGCGTCGTTAGATGGCAAATCTCATTCCAATCTATTCAAATGATGGGTTCCTGAACTTCCTGACAATGTGTGTTTGCAGTCGCGAAGATGCATCCTGTATGATTGGCGAGTGATAAACTGCAGAAGAGAGGCAATGTCATTTGAGAACAATACTGTGGGCCACACAAGTGAAGAAGTACTTACAGACCGATACTTCTCTGAAGAGGATGGCGATTTTGTACTAACCAAGAATACTTGGTGTTAAACTGTGGAAGCTACCCTGAGGCAGCAAAATGGACAATTAAATGGCGCGTTTTCTTGCAAGCAAAAAAGGCCCAGTCGCACAAGGGACACAAAAAAGAAGCAACGAGTGATACATCAAACTCAACAGTTTTGCAAATGAGCTATGTACTATCGCCAAAACCAGACTGCAACATATTACAATATATACCATTATGTACTATCGCCAAAACCAGACTGCGACATATTACAGTATATACCATTATGTACTATCGCCACAGTCAGACTGCGACATATTACAATATATACCATTATGTACTATCGCCAAAACCAGATTGCAACATATCACAATATATACCATTATGTACTATCGCCAAAACCAGATTGCGACATATTACAATATATACCATTATTTACTATCGCCACGGCCAGACTGCAACATATTACAATATATACCAACGCACAACGCCTACAAAATACAGCAGCACGAATTTCAACGAAAACTTTTGATTACATAAATTTTAGAGGTGAAAATCTGGTGAAAAGTTTACAATGGCAGACCATAAGAGAAAGAAGAAAGTTCCACACTGCAACATTAATGTTTAAATGTATTCATGGTTATCCATCAAATTATTTATGTGATCATGTAATTTTATCTAGGGGCATAACGACATACAAGAAGTTCGGAGAGCAATGATGGTTTTTACCATTTCCAAAGAAATAAATTTTTAAGAGATCTTTTATGTACGATGGAGCCAGTGTTTTTAACAGCCTGCCTGCTAATTTAAAGGAATGTGATGAGCTATCCGTTTTTAAGAGGCAGTATAAAGCTTTCTTTCTTAATTAGTCGTCGGTGAGGTATAATAGTTTTATGCAGTGTAAAAATATTATATGCATTATATTTACACTAAGTTTGTATGTATCTTTTTACCTTTGTTCCATATCTACTTTCATCCTGTCCTTGTACCCCAGGGCCCCGTGGAAGAACAGTCATATAGTGGACGGGTTACCCTGGTAAAAATACATTCTAATAAATAAATTTAAAAAAAAATAAAATAAAACAAAAAACCCCTGAAAAACGTACCACGGTCCTCTAAACAACATGTACCCTAACCCTGCTGAATATATTTAATACCAGGGATGATCCATATCTCCTGTAAATTTGCTAATCCAGCTAATTCATGTATAGATTTTACTGCTCTGGTACGAAATTAATTCATGAACTGCATATGACCTTGAATCAGTACCTCAAGGTCATTCACATTTCGCCAAAAGTTGACCCTTTATCTCGTGTGCATTTCTTGTGAAGTTGATTATAGCAACACAATTCATTCTTGCGACCATGATATTAGTATTACGTATTCGCCTCTGACAGATTTCCTTTGGAATACAACAGGTGGCACCACCAATACTCTGGGCTCTCGGTAAGCTTTATCTGTCGACGATCAGCTAGACCTAAACACGAAGCCCATGACTTGAATACCATCTCTATGGCAATTCAGATCCATTGCCTTTGAAAAGATAAAGTTCAATGCCAGACTTGATTCATATACCATAAATCTGGTTTATTAAATTTCTCCAAATACTTTCCAATATAGTCATCCTCCATAATGAAACCTCGATCTTGGTTTGTTTAGCGTGCTTATTCAGTCTGATTGGTACATGTTTTCACTACAGTGGGTACTGCGTCTAGTTTTGCATCTGATTCTTAATAATGCAGACTCTTCACCAACTCACATAGGTCGTGGCCTGATTGAACTTTTTACCTGCACTGACAGGTGCCAAGATAAATGACCCGCAAGCAGCAAGCACAACGATTTAACATACCGTGGTGCAAGTCCACAGTTGTAACCTATCCGGGAGAAAGCTTCGCCTTCTGGTGAACCAACCTTCAGGACTTGCCCAATTAAATTGCGCGACAAAGAATACCCGTCTCCCGTTGAGTCCGAAATCGATATGCCAAGATAAAATATGACGCTTAGGAGATTACTTTTCCATATACTCTCATACATACACAAATTTAAACTCTCAACTGCCTGAAAGAAAGTTAATTATGTCAGGGTGCCTAGCCAATTCTTTCTTTCTTTCTTTCTTTCTGTCTGTCTGTCTGTCTGTCTGTCTGTCTGTCTGTCTGTCTGTCTGTCTGTCTGTCTGTCTGTCTGTCTGTCTGTCTGTTTGTCTGTCTGTCTTTCTTTCTTTCTTTCTTTCTTCCTTCTTTCCTTCTTTCTTTCTTTCTTGGGGAATTATAATGTATGCTAAATTCAGTGAATTTCCCAACAATCCACATTTTGACTCGGACTTCTGATGTACTAGATGTTAACACAAGCCTCCATGGTGCTAGGCAACCACTTTGCTTTCATGATACTTGAGCCTATCTCATAGGCAGCCTTCTAGCCATGCCTGCTAGGTGTATGGTTTGAAAGGTTTGGGTCTTATGGCAAATGGGAGGTGGGGGGGGGGGAACTCCCAACAACTGTGTAATGAGGTTCCAATAAAATACAGAGAATCTCTTTCTGTTCATGCTAGTAACATATCTGCTCCATGTTCACATTAATGCTGGACAGAGCTGTAAGTGCACCATGAATGAGACTGACCAATGTCCCTGCTGGTCTGTTATCGCCTGAGGCTAGGAGTCTGCTGGGCTTATCAGTTCCAAGGGATCAGAGGGACTGGACTTCTAGGCAGAACAAGCCCCATTGTGCCGTCTGTTAAAAATAGACCACATACAGAGCCCAGTTTGCTTGGCTCACCAAAGTCTGGACTTACAGTCCTGAATGACTGTTTTCACAGCTTGGTGAATTTTGCAAAATTGTGTAGATTTGAGTCATCTCACTGGACACTTTCATGTCTTTGTTTCCTTGTAACCAGTGACATGAAGCCAGTTCTTCATAGCCAATACTGAGTCAGTATAGTGCATGTCTCAGTTCACAGGCACATGTACATGTATTTTTGTGACAGCATCTATTAAAATTTGCTTATATAATAAAGGAACAAAGACAGTTTGTATTGAATGTATATACACATATCCCTCTGAATTATAGTATGTGTACAGTGTACATGCACATATACTCATCCATACTGCCCAGAAGGGCTGACCCTCTCAGGAGTGGGCACTTTTCTCTGGTTGCGAGGATGCCCATTGTAGAGAGGTTTCACTGTACAGTGGTACCTGCAATTTAAGACCACCCCTAATACCAGACAAAGGTGGTCACAAAGGCGGGTGTTCTTTCTTCCTTTCTTCCTTCCTTTCTTTCTTTCTATCTTCCTTTCTTTATTTACGACCAAGTTGGTCTACAGTTTTTTCAGACACTCTTTTCCCAAAAACCACCAAACTTGCCATGGTGCCTGACATAACCAGTGAAATTGTGCATCTCATTCGGAATAGTCATGATGTTTAAAGTTATGCAAATTTTAGAGGCAACAAAAATTTAAAAAACGCCATATCTTCCAAACTGTTGCAGATGGACTCAAAATTTTAATGTGCATATATACCTCTGTGACACTAGCCACTACAATGAACAGTATAGTACTAGAATTTCAAATTATGCTAATAATGGGCATTGGAAAATTTATAAGTTGAACATCTCCAAAACTATTGTATATAGAGATGCCATCCCAACTTCAATTTATAGGTTTGTGACAAAGCCGCATCCAATGAACCATGAACCAGAGTTGTAGGATTTTAATTTATGCAAATTAGGTGAATATGCAAAATATTAATCTTAAATACTTTCAAAACTATTATAGAGGTGCCATTCCTACTTCAATTCATGGGTTTTTGGCATAGCCCCATCCAATGAACAATAAACCAAAGTTCTTCTAGGCTTATAATTCATGAATTTAGGTAAATACACAAAATTAAATGTTCAATAGCTTCAAACTGTTTTAGATAGTAGTCTCATTCAAACTTCACTTAATAAGTTCCGGGCATGGTCACATCCCTTGAACCAAGAACCAGAGCTGAGCATTTTAATTTATATAAATAAGGCTAATACACGAAATTTAGATTATGTTGAACAATGGCAAAGTGTAGCATTTCAAACTGTTCTCCTTTTGAAGGCACCCAGATTTGTTGTGAAGCAAATCTTCCGTTCTAGTTTATATTCTGTATGTGGTCTGGAAGTCAGAAGTCTAATGACTGGGAACCTACGTACAATGTGTGTTTTTACACGCTTCACAATTAACGTTACGAGTTCTATACATTGAGTGTATTAACAGTGCCATTTCAGCATTACATAAAAAGGGATTCAAACGTTGTTTAGAAAAAAAGTCCGAATTACAGTCTATTTGTTAGTGTTAACAAATCCAAGGTAATGATATTGGATATAAACAGGCACCTTGATTCATGGCAAGTATCAAATCGGTGATAAAGATCTCGAAGTAGTAAAAAAGCATGTATATCTAGGAGTTGAAATTTTGGCAAACGGAAATATGACAGGAGAAATATAACATTTGTGTGACAATGCAAACAAATTATTCAGAAGATTAAAGAAAATTGTATACGGCCATCAAGCGGATGTAAGACTATATCTGCACCTTTTCGAAAAAAAAAAATATATTGGTCCTAGTTTTCTATATGGGTTTGAAGATAGATGCGCGTATATTATTCAACCAAACAAACTGTTATTACCAACCGATGTTATGGCTATTCAAAAACGATTTCAATAAATTACATTTAGTTTCTTTAAATATGTTTTTGGTGTTCATAGAAAAGCTTGCAATACAACATTAACTAGAACAGACTTATTTTCCAACAGAAAATCAAATGTCTCCCGGTGGAACACTTACGTCTCTGAATAAGCTACAGGTGATAACAAATTACAAATGACCAAGTTTGCTTGAAAATTACAATCCTATTTTAGCTCTCACCTAGATAAATTACTCTATTAATTTTCATCAAGTTCTTCAAAACTTATTGCAGAGAAACCAATTTCACATAAATGACCCTGTGACCTTGAAAATTAGGTCAAGGTCATCCAAAAACAATTCCAACCTAGGTCTTATCTTGATACATAATCCTACCAAGTTTCATCAAATTCCATCATGTTCTTCATGACTTATCGAACGGAAACCAATTTCACATAAGTGACCCTGTGACCTTGAGAATTCGCTCAAGGTCATCCAAATACAATTCCCACCTAGGTCTTGCCTAGATACATAATCCTAACAAGTTTCATCAAATTCCATCACGTTCTTCAAGACTTATCGAACGGAAACCAATTCCACATAAATGACCCTGTGACCTTGAGAATTCACTCAAGGTCATCCAAATACAATCCCAACCTAGGTCTTGCCTAGATACATAATCCTACCAAGTTTCATTAAATTCTGTCAAGTCCTTCAAGACTTATCGCACGGAAACCAAGTGTTGAAGAAGAAGAAGAAGAAGAAGAAGAAGAAGAAGAAGAAGAAGAAGAAGAAGAAGCAGAAGCAGAAGCAGAAGCAGAAGCAGAAGCAGAAGCAGAAGCAGACGGAGACGGAGACGGAGACGAAGACGAAGACGAAGACGAAGACGAAGACGACGACGACGACGACGAAGACGAAGACGAAGACGAAGACGAAGACGAAGACGAAGACGAAGACGAAGAAGAAGAAGAAGAAGAAGAAGAAGAAGAAGAAGAAGAAGAAGAAGAAGAAGAAGAAGAAGAAGAAGAAGAAGAAGAAGAAGAAGAAGAAGAAGAAGAAGCAGAAGCAGAAGCAGACGGAGACGGAGACGAAGACGAAGACGAAGACGAAGACGAAGAGGACGACGACGACGACGAAGACGAAGACGAAGACGAAGACGAAGAAGAAGAAAAAGAAGAAGAAGAAGAAGAAGAAGAAGAAGAAGAAGAAGAAGAAGAAGAAGAAGAAGAAGAAGAAGAAGAAGAAGAAGAAGAAGAAGAAGAAGAAGAAGAAGAAGAAGAAGAAGAAGAAGAAGAAGAAGAAGAAGAAGAAGAAGAAGACAAAAACAATATGTCCCCCGGCTTCCACCGGGAGACATAATAAGTGAAACTGGTCAATATCCGTATGATTTAACAATACATTGTACTTAGTCTTGTGTGCCCAAATTGGCATCGCGCTGAAGGGACAGATCCAGAGTTCAAAAATATGTAGCCAACATTGGAAATACGGGCATAATTAAGGGATGGTTCAACATTATCATCATTTTTGAATTAGTACTTAGGGTACTAAATTTCATGACCCCCCTCCCTCCCCCCAAATTAGTACTTTGAAAATGATGACTTCCCCCCCAAATCATAGCAAAATTGCACAAAACAGGCCAAAAATTGACCATCATTTTCCATATCCTGTGAAAGTGTACAGACCCATTTAACCCCCTCCCCCCTTGCGTACTGTAAGTACTAATTCAAAAATGATGAAAATGTTGAACCATCCCTAACAATATTTGCTGTTGGCCCTTTAATAAATAATTTTAAAATCTTTAAGCCAATTTTCCACTTCTTTAGCCAAATGCAAGAAACATTAGCATTTGGCTAATGGCCAGAGCGGTCCCTACATTGTTAATTCAGGTTCGGAAACTTTACTATACGGCACCTACTGATGCAATTTGAAGCTAATGACTACCGACAACTCCACACTGTTATCCACAGAGAAAGAATCTTCGGGTATAATTGGGCGCACTAATACTTAAAATAATTATGGTGCAGATTTCCATGATTTTCCTAGCAATGTCTTTCATTATTTATTCAAACAGAAATTAACTCACCAATGGAAATATGAGATGTAAATGCTGAATATAAACACACTTTAGAATTTGAAAAATAATATCTTTTTACTATTAAAAAATGTTACTGTAAGGAAACGTTTAACTCGACCAAGAAGTAGCGTTCATATAACCTGCCCACTGAAATCGGCAGACACAAACATCCAAACAAAATTCCTCTTCAGCATGAAATTTGCAAAAGATGATCAGAAATTCGTAACTAATCTCATTACATAAAAACAAAATTTTCGCATCCCAGTCTGAAAATGATAAATTATCTTTTTATATTGGTTAATTTTGATTATATGAAAGAGAACGAGATATTTTTTATATTTTTGATAGATGCAAGGATATGGAAAACAATATGTTTGCGGAACGTTTTGACTGTCTGCATTGAACCTGATGATACAATCTACTAAATCTAGCTTAACTTTTGATTTATTATTATGAAACACATGCATTTCACTGTGTATTGGCACTTTTTGTGTGTAGTATTGTGTGGTCTCGCTTTAATTTCGTCAATTTTGTATTTTATACTGTATACGCTGTATTGCAATGTATTGTATTGTGTATCTTTCGCAAAATGTCTCGTTTTTGCAAATGAGGTGCAGAGAAATACAAAAAGTCCATTCGTCATTACGACAACTAATGTTAGGCGTACAGCTGAACATAAAAAAGCACTGGTCTTTTGAAAAAACGTGGAACAAGATTTTTTCCGCTTGATCGACCATACTCAGTGCTCACATTTACGAACAGATGATGATAATGTTCATCATCATCGTCGTCGTCCTTGTCGCCATCAGCATCATCATTGTGTCATCAGGTGACAAAGTGAAAGAGAACGGACAACACATGGGCATATATCTACACCATATTGGACGTGAGCTGACCCTAATTGAATAATCAAATGCCTGGAGTAATTATAGGCCTATAGCCCTCAGCTCCGTGAACTCCACACAATTAGCCCAGTTCAGTTTTTGTTTAACATCCTTGAATAGTGTAGTGGACGATGTTGATATTGTTAAACGACCGTTCGTCTTCCTCCGAGCACCTTTACAAAATAATCTCATTTCATATTTATGGATCGAAGTCATCCCACAGGAAAATACAGAATTTCCCCCCACGAAGGATCGAAATCCTGCTGGAATTTTCGTATGTCCGCTTTGTAATGAACTAAGTCAATATACAAAATTAATATAGCTTAATTATCTATATTGTAGTGATCAGTATTTTTTTTTTGGTCTGATAAATTTAAACCAGAAAAAAATGGCCGGTGCACTTCCAGTCCTAAAATAAATCACAAATATAACTTTGAACGTTTTTCAACAAACTGCAGAGAGAACAATCCCATAATTCATGTAAATAGGAGCACCGTGACTGTAACAGACAAAACTAAAGGTTATCCTAATAGGAACACCGTGACTGTAACAGACAAAACTAAAGGTTATGCTAATAGGAACACCGTGACTGTAACAGACAAAACTAAAGGTTATGCTAATAGGAACACCGTGACTGTAACAGACAAAATTAAAGGTTATGCTAATAGCTGCAGAGCATAACATTCAACCTGGAAGAAGGTCTTTACCGCGATTAAATTTATTTCGTAAATTTACCCTATTTTAACAAGCCACTGCATTGAGATATTTTAGACACGGGCCACTGAAGAGTCACTTTTTAGCATTTCGAGGCAACATAAGACGTAAGTGGTGAATCCTGTCGCGCACATCCCCCAAAAGTTTGATTCTTCAGTTTTTAATTTCATATACAGGTTGCCGGGCCATCAATCTGAAATGATGGGTTACGCTCAACACTTACAACACCTGTATCCCCATGTGACACCACGTGGTTGCACCGTAAAATTTTCCATTTGTCCTGGACCACTGAACCAAAATGTTCACACGGATTTGTGGTAAACGGACAAAGCCAGGACAGTAGTTCACATGTACAATCACTGACCTGCTGGTAAAATCTGTCCCCTCACAAATCGATACAAAATTAATGTTTCTTAATCACCAGGACGTATCGACAGCTCCACAGAAAGTTGATTAAGCCCAGGGGTTTGTGTTGCTTTAGGTTATAGAATAATACATAAAGCGACGCAAATGTGCCTCGGATCTGCACACTGTGTAACCCATGGCCCACAACACATAGACCTATATTTTCCACTAACATGTACACAGAGTCACAATACCCCAGGCGATCTATCTCGTCACTGACAAAATTTCACCGTCGAAAGGCTTGAAAACGACGCTGTAAATCGACCGCATTTTTTTCTATTTTGCCAAAACGTTACTGGCTACTTGGGTTACATCGAAATATTTATCTTCTATCACCTGTTTCTTATGTCTAATTTCGGAAACCCCGTTCCAAAAACAAAAACGACGTGTTATATGCCTATTTGTTTTAATTCATGTCACATGTGAGTGAGGTCAACGAGCATTCTGCCATAAGTAATTGGGATTTTCAATTTTGTGACATATCGCTTCAAAATTATATTTCGGCTGGCGACCAAGCCTAACATTAAGACTTCCAATTTAGACTCCCACCCCCACCACTCCACCAATCTTTGAGAGGCACGTCACTATTAGAAAAGCAGTTCGTATAATTTGTCTTATTAAATGTTTGCTTTTGGGCAATATTTTACACTTTTATATAGATATTTACTGCAACATCAGACAAAGATACAACTATGTCGGCCCCGTAATGATTGTGCAGCAAAATTTTTTCCAGAAACATTTTGTCTCAGGCAGTGTGTCCACAAATTGTATTTTGTTATCCAAGTTTCAGTCCCCTGAGGTAATGCCCGAGGCAAGCATCAACAAAGTCACACCGTCTTGTCACGGTTTCCCAGACGTCGCACTATTTCTTAAGTTTCCGGACGTGAGGTAGCCTGATAAATGTTGCCATACATCGAGCTCATGGTTGATCCCTATCACCTTCATTATTTACGTGTAGCAAGTCTACATAGTTCTACGATATCTATAGGCCTACACTTGTTTATATAAAGTTATACAAAGGATTATGTCGGTCGGTTTGAAGTTTGTAAACTCACACTTGCCACAAGAAGACATTGATACTGTGACCAGACTGTAGCAAAATCTTAATAATGCCAACCATCCCAACCACCAAGTTTAGAATTGACATATCCACAATCACATCTGGAAAAAAAAATCTTAAACTGTGCTTTGTCAACAACAACTACAATGGGTTAACTAAGTGACGACAGATACATGTTACTTGTTTGTGGTGTGGGCGCATCCAATAAACACAAACAAAAGTTGTAGAATTCTAATTCATGCTACTCGGGGGCACTTCAAGAGCTTATCAAGTTTTATGTCTGTGTTGTGGGTGCATCCAGTAAACCACAAGCAAAAGTTGTAGAATTTTAATTTATGCTAATTGGTGGCACTTAAAAAAACTAAATGTTGGAAGATTTTCAAAACTATTATTCTGTAAATTGCTTTATTTTCACGTGTATAAATTTTCACGATTTTTGTATTTATGACATTTCACTGTATTTCTAATTCCCTGTTTTGGACATAATTACTATTCAAACAATGTTAAAATACTCTTTCATTCTGCTTTTATTTTCACAGTTTTGTGTAATCAGCAAAATAAGTGAAAATGAGAGTACAGCAAAATTAAAGCTATTTACAGTAGGTTGAGATGCAATTCTAGCTTCGATTGAAAGATTTGTGCTGTAGGGATATGCAATGTACCACAAACTCAAGTTTTACAATTTATTGTTAAAGCTAATTGGGCCACTTGGAAAATTTAAATGTTGAATATCTTGCTATTATAGGTAGAGATGCCATTCCCCTTTTAAATTCATAGGTTTGTGCTGAAGGCACATCTAATAATACACAAACAAACGTTGTTTTATTCAAATTTATGCAAGTTTTTTGAGGCACACAAAGTTGTTTTCAAGCAAATCTTCTTTTCTAGTTTGTAGTTTAGGTCTACTCTGTTGCTATCCGCCTGTTGATAATATGCACGTTATGAGGATCATGGGCATATAGTCGTTTTCAAGTTCAGGATTCTTTCATCGACATATCACCAGAATTTTAAGTCTGTTCCCATCTGGAGGCTACAGACCAGCAAAATGTGTCGCGGGCAATCAAGAAAGTGAAGAAGCTTTTTTCCTTTTCGGGTGGACGGAATGCTTAGTCAATGCGGACACTGACTGGTAACGTTAGCATATGTGCAATTCTATGAAGACCTATTTAACTGCATAAAATGAGTATTTACGATACTCAGTTGAAAAATGTATCCGACGTAGCTTAATCATATCAACTGACAGCATGCGATGGTGCGGTGCACAGGACCTAAATTTCAGCCAACACATAATGGCATGGTCCGTGTCAGTCTGAGTTCACCAATATTGAGCGTGGAATACATGACCAAGCATAAAGCAAGAACAATAGAGTAAGTATCAGCGGTATGTGGGCCTTCATGCGTATACATGTACACACGCGTAAGACTTGTACCTTCAAATACTGAACACTGCCACATTAATATTGTCAACACAAGGCCACCGGTTATTTTATATTTAACATGGCAAGTTCGTTTCATTGTGATGTTTGATACAGTTGTGTCTGCTATGGCCTATGCTATGTCTGTTTTTTGTACGCATAATACATGGTGCTTTCTTTTAGTACAGAATGCCATTGTTGTAATTGGTACAATATTATATTAATAAAGATCATGAAATGAATCATGGTATATTTTCAGTGAACAAACGAACATCTTTGGTGGATGACATATTACTAGTAGGCCTAATACTAATAGGCTTATCATTAGCCAAACTTGACCATCCACAATTTAAAATGCGACGAATGACTACACGAATGTGAATTCTTCGTTTGGGGATGCCAGAGCACGACATTCATGGTTTCGAGTAAGCCAAAGTACATAATCCCAAGATGGGGCGCTCCCGCCCCCCCCCCCCCCCCCACCCCCCACCCCCAACAACCTGCCCCATCACTCGGGGCAGCAGGTCCCCAATTCACTCTTCCTGGGACCAACCGCGGCTGCGCTGCAACACTTTGACACGCGGCTGTAATCAGTACAATATCTCTTGCAAATGTGTAACTACGGCTATGACGTAACATGACAGAAACTCTGGTCCACATATATACACGCATGTGACCACATGAATCTGTTTATATCCTAGGTCAGCTGTCCAACGTGAACATTTGCCCACGGTCATGACCGCTTGCACTGTTGCAGTGGTCAAGATATAACGCTCTAACCCGTAGGCTTCGGCACAAGAAAGCATAGTCACTGGTGACGGCTTGCCACCGGTACATTATTCATTAAGGTAGTACATGTTTTCATAAATCATGATATATGTTTGCCAGAACTCACTTGAAAACAAACTCTAGCAAAAAGCCCGTCAGCGTCGCAGCTTCGCACGAACTTCCCGGTGTTGTCGCCAGTCCTCCATACTGAAATAGATAACTTCAGCTCAGCTCACCAGCTCTGGCTTTCAATTTGCGTAAAGATACAGATCCTGACGGAGTCGAGACACAGCGTCAGACCGTAAATGTAATGAGCCTAACCACACTGATCCATATCACTAAACAAGCAAGGTAACCTGACAAATAACTCTTGTGGTCGAGAAAATTTCCAAGGTCTTTGTTCTGTGCTTTAAAACTTTTCTGTGACCTCTGTACTCGTCCAGCCGTCACGAGGTAACAGAATACGAGAATCAAAACGAGGCTTTTGGTTCTCTGTGCCAGAAAGCGCTCTAGCATTGTTCCGTAAAATGATCGGTTACCCTGGCAACATGCCCATACTCATATTAAGGTAATACCTGTGCACTTGTTTTGATAACAAAATTACACATTTCCGCATTTAACTTTTTTTCCGAAAGAAAGAATACATTAAATGTATAAACAGCAACTGTATTTTGCATTGATAATTACATAGCCTGGGCTTACTAGCGTTATGTTTTGAGAAAGGGACATACTGAGGTTAACGCACGAATAATAATAATAATAATAATAATAATAATAATAATAATAATAATAATAATAATAATAATAATAATAATAATAATAATAATAATAATAATAATAATAATAATAATAATAATAAAAATATTTTTAAACTGTATAACCAGTTCCATCAAAGACTGTTCTTCCACGGGGTTCAGCAGACAGATCTTTGCCTAATTATCCCGCACATAGGCCCCTATTGTAGTTGGAAACCGCGGTACCCGGGGAAAACTGACGGGGCTCAGCAGGTGTTCGGGAACAGGAACCCCAAACCGACACAAAATTGTAATCCTTGGAGGAATCGGACTCCACGCGACGGGAAGGAGCCTCCCGGAACGAAAAAATGAGTGCCATCAATAATATCCAAAACACATGAAAATTTACTTTGCGGATACACTGTCGGTGCGTCATCGCTTGATATTTAGCGCCAACACAATCGTACTCAAAACTATACTGGTCCGCTCCAGTTGGAGAGTCAGTCAGCTGACGCACCTTTATCTAATCAATGATAGGCTTATTAAAGTAATTTGTAGTATGCGATGAAAAGTTTATTAGGGCATGGCGAAAAATGAGGGCCATCTTTATTTCATTTTATTTATTTATTTATTTATTTATTTATTTATTTATTTATTTATTTATTTTTATTTTATTTATCTATATTTCAATGTGCTGAGCCCTTGGATAGTTATTGCAGACTGAATATTCACTCCCTAAGCTTCAAAAGTAAGTATTTTCCAATGACCTTGGAATGACCTTTTTTGTCCTGAACCACTCCCTAGTAGTCATTACCCTATTCCAGAGTCCGAACTCTTTGATCTCCATAAGCTAACCTGTCACTGTCTAACCTATACACATATGGAAGTACTATTGTCCATATTGCGCACGTTCTTCTATATAATTTTGAGACAGGCTGCATTAGCCCAAATAAATTAAAGGGTCTTCAGCGGGTAACTACCCACAATATGTCTCGGAGCCTATACCCGTACATGTCTCTCTGAGTAGCGGCTCCTTGTCTAAGCTAAATATTCATCAAAGACAACCCACAAAATAATGAATAAATATGAACGTGGCAAATGATGAATTAGCTAAGTACGTGAAGTTTTGCTTACAAATGCAGAGCTTCATCATGGAAGAAGAATACCTGCCATGCTAAGCATAATTTCCAAATGTGTATAGTACAAGTTCTGATGAGAGAAATTTGACTTGCCCCTGAACTGCAATGTACCCTTTCTAGCTGGATAGCTTATCTTAGTTAAACCACCTGCTAGTGTATAACTGCAGTAGAAACAGACTAGGGCATTATATTCAGTACCAGAGATTGAACACTAAACAATTTCCGACAGACCACCTGCATAAACTTAGTGAAACCCTAACAAGTATTGCAACAATGGACATCCTGCACCAGAAATGCAGAGCAAACCTCGTGTTGACACCTACCCCTCACTTTGAAAGTCTCCAAACAATAAAGCGCTATTTCACTGCCAACCCCGAGTCCATGTTTCAACGTAATGGGTCAGGTTTGTAACATTTCAGTAAATATTGTCAAATTTGAGTGATTTTTTATATTAAGTAAATGTGTACTTAGGCATAATAGAAAAGAATGAAAATCATCAGCATTTAACTCAAAAACATGTTATCAAAACATAATTTTTCTTAACCCAATTTTAAGTACAATTAGGCAAACTTGTAACTGTGGTCGGCTGCTGCTTGCTACCGATATTTCCATTGGGGTTTAACCTGACAGAAAACATGGGAGCCTAAAATTTCTGAAAGTGAATATTAAAACGAATGATGCCAAAAGATATAATTAAGTAGCAAAACAGGCAAACCTAAAATGTATAAAATTATTGTAGCCAAAGTCCCTAATAATCTTTGTATATTAGAATCAAAATGTGTTTGGCAAGTCAGAAAAGAATGAAAGTCATTAGCATTTAAGTCAAGAGAATGCATTCAAAATATAATTTTTCTTAACCCGATGTCCAGTACACTTGTAATCGTCGTAGGCCGCTGTTTGCTATCGTTAGTCCCAGGGGGTTTAACCTAACAGAAAGCAAGGTAACCTAAAATGTCTGAAAGATGAATCTTAAATTAGAATGATGCCAAAAGATAAGATTAAGTAGCAAAGCAGGCAAGTCTAAAATCTCTAAAATTATTGAAGCCAAACTTTCTAACCATCTCCGGATATTTACAGCAAAATTTGTAGAAATATTTGTTCAAAAGTATATCTTTGAATCCTCTTGCCTCAAGTTTATTGTTAATAGATTTGGTTCTACATGCAAAGTCCTGAAATTTAGAACAAATACGACCAAATCTCAAAATTTGTGTCAAAAGTGTATTATATCCAACAGCTTCCAAGATATTACTGTCTGGGAAAGGATAGTTAAGTACTTCAAAGTTAAACTCATCTATTCTGTGATAGACTTTAATACAAAACCTGTCATTAGTGACCCGAATATCCAAGTCCAGAAACACATCTCTGACACCATCTGAACTGTTACCTCCCAAAGGGATGTCTTTCGGGTAAATTTCTTTAGCAATTTCACTGAAATTCTATACATTCACACAAGCAATGTCATCAATATATCTTGCGTCGTTTGATCATTTTGCAGCCATTTGAAAGTTCTTTTTCATCAATTTATCCGTACACTTAAATTATAGCCGTGTAAGATATAAATTTACAGGTAAAAGGGAGCAGTTGTTACCAATTGGAATACCTTTTATTTGTTGAAAAACTAATGGTCCGCATTGAACAAAAGTACACCAAAAGAAATTTTATAGCAAGTAGCAAATCTTGAACAGTGTAGGATTTAACGTTGCTTTTTAAATATTTAATGCGTGACCAATATGCTATCTTTGCATGTGAATTAATATTTATGTATGGTTTACCATTATGTTTAAACATTTTGCTTATCAATTCTGAAATGTATATTATATACTGTGTCTGGTTTTGTGCGGTCCCTAATTGACCAAGTACCATATGGAATTGTGCTGTTTATTGGGAATCACTACTTGTAACATCTTTTCAAGTGTGGGCAATGGATTCATGGAATTGAACTGAATTCGAAAATAAAGTATTGAAATAAACCAATGATGAAAATTAAATGTGTATGGAAAGACATCCAAAAATTCCAAATGCGTGCAAACTAATTTTAGTATTTAATGAGCGATGGCACTTAAAGCAATGGTGCTCCGCGGGTTCTGCCACCATGGATTCGATTATTTGTCTGCAACATAGACTGCATTCTGTCAGGGAACCAAAGAAAATCATATTTCAGCATAAAAATGTGACCAAACGTACCTCACAGCCACAGTACCTCTATTGCAACCAGAGCCATCTGGTGACAATAAATATTTAAAAGTAGCAGGTGGGATTGACAGGGGAGTGGGCGCGTTTTTCTAAGTTGTGCTCCAGTTATTCTTTGAACTTATGGTTGCAGTCAGGCACAATCCCCTTTCAAAGGAAACTACTTCTACCAAAGAACGTGGTACACTTTACGACTCTCATGTTTGAAAGTTTTTCTTTCTGTCTATTGTTTCCGTCTAATACCATAAAAATAAGCCTACAGTAGTTGCTGTCACGAGACACCCCTGTCGTGAGAGACCACCCTCTCATGACTGACCGCTTTTCAGATTCGCAAGTCCTATACTTCCCATGTTAATTTACATCTCGTGAAAGACCACCTGTCTCATAAGATCACTCTTTGTCACTGTAGGGGTGGTCTCTGGTGACAGGGACCACTGTATATATTTTCTTAACAAAAACATAATGTCAAGTTTTATTCTGGAACTTAGATTGGTATTTTAGAATCGCTATTGATATAATTGAAATTTAATCGAAATTTTTAAAATGTGCATAAAATGTCAAATAGCGTTTTAAAATAAATATCAGATTTATTAATAGAGTCAAATGAACAAACACATAATGCTCTCCAACCCGTATATTACATTTTGGAAAAGGGCTCAGTTCTAATATTATGGCTCTTTAGTTTGCTTGTTTGTTTGTTTTTTAATTTCAAATTATAATTTGAATACAAAAACATGTTCTCCAAAACCGTACTGTAAATATTTGAAAATGGGTTCGTTCTTATATTCTGGCTGTTAATTTTTTAAACTGATTTTAATACAAACATCTTGTAAATTTCGAAACGAAACCCTTATCCAAAATTTCAAAATACGGTTTTGCTCTTAGATGTGTACTGTTTCATTTCCCATCAGAAAATAAAATATTGCAATTATTGGTGTGTGCGCCTATTTTTCTTTTTGCATAAAACAGGTAAATTTTAAGTTCTGTAAAAGTCAATTTCTTAGCCATTACAGAAGTTTCATTAAGCAGTAAATATGCATAAAGCGCAGGGGTCAGCAAAACAAGTATATGCTCAGGTACTAGAACTTTAAGCCTTTCCCCGCTCAAACTGGCCAAAACCGGCTGGTGGTCAAATGTCGTCTGCTTCAGTGTTTTCAACTAATTTCAACAGTTATGAAAAACAATTTGACTGAGAAATGTACATGAGACTTATCAAGATCACATGCCCCAGGTAAACAGCTTTCCTTGGCATGGCTTGGGCACTTAGTGCCCAACCCATGCCAAGGAAAGCTGTTGACTCAGTCTTAATTCAAGGGAGAAAGGGTTAAAGCGGGAGGGCTATATTTATTTATTAATATGTTTTTTGCCCATTTTCACACGTATAGATTTGAATGTAGAAAAGGGATATATATATTATATTAATCAATTTTAATGAAATTATGCGTACCAACGTTAACTTTGAAATATTTCATGAATATCAAGATGTGTTGTGGAGCAAGGCAATAATTAACATGTCATGCTTTGCCAAATATATTTTCCAGGGAGGTCGAGTAAAACTTGAATCTGAAAATCCAAACCATTTCAATGATATGATTGCCAACAATAAGAAATACATCATGATGTATGCATTGTCTGTTTTCTTCTGAGCGTGACGTTTGAATTTTTTATTTTATTTTATTCTACTTTTATTTGCTGGCAGACCTCAGAAAAAAAACTGCTCCTAGAAACCATCGATCTCGCCGAACGCATGAGACGTAGCGCCCGCCACACGTGTTTGCAGCTGTATATGGAAGTTGTACTGTCCAATAATTCACTTAATCCAAGGGCATTGTGAAGGAACCCAGGGTTTTGGTTTAAACATATTTTATTTCAAAGAAACATGGATTAGGAAACGAGCTGTAAAGCTTTTATAAATCCTTCTCCATAACTACACAGCGTCACTTGATGAAACCGAAACATAATTAAGCAGGAAGTACAAATGTAGAAAACAAGAAAAGAAAAAAAAAAAAAGAAAAAAAAAGAAAAAAGAAAAAAGAAAAAAAAAAAAAGAAAAAAGAAAAAAAAAAAGAAAAAAGAAAAAATGGCGAGGACAATCACTTAATCTCTACTAAATCTCTTTGTTTTTATAATGTACCTTTCTACACTGTCAAATAACTTAGTGTTCCAATCAATGGACTTGTTTGTATCACCATACAGCAAAATGTCCCTTTTAGCAGTAATATCTGGCTGGAAAGGTCCTAGTAATTCCGTGCGGAGTTCATTGAAAAGAGAACATTCTGTCAAAAAATGGAAAATGCTTTCCACTGGGGCTCCACAAGCACATCTTTGGGTGTCGATGTAACCGTATTGGAACAGCAAATCATTTAGAGGGCTGCAGTTCAAGCGCATCCTCGTATGGTGGACTTGGCCGAATCTATTTTTACCATAAAAGTACGGGGGGACACGTATTATGTTCCCATTCAGTTTATTTTTGAATGCTTGAATTGTTTCAGAAGTTTTAATCTCCTGATCCAGGTTACGCCAGTTGCGTATGGTAGCAGGGAAAAAGGATTTGTTGCGCTGTTCGGACCTACAAAATATTAGAGGTGTTTCGTTACTGTGTCTTGTGTTGTGACCGGTGGCAATGGATTCTGGAATCCTATCCTGTAGGTAATGTGGGGCGAAACCATTTACGATCTTGTAAAAGTGTATCAATTTGTGTTTCTCTCTTCTGTCTTTCAACGGTTCCCATTGTGTTTCCTTATAAAGTAATCTGTTACTTGTGGTTTGAGTGCCACCGGTCACGACACGTGCGGCCGCTAACTGCACCTGTTCAAGCTTATTGGAGCATGCAAGGGAACAATTGTCCCAAAGAATGTCGCCGTACTCAAGGAGGGGCCTGATAAACACCATGTACATTTTTTCCAGTGACTCTCTATTTAAGGTGTATTTCATGGCACGAAGGCAGTCTACACGTTTCATAGCTTTTACATATACAGTGTCAAGGTGATTTGTCCAGGTGCAATCAGATGACAACATTACGCCAAGGTGCTTATGCGAGTTTGTGTCCGTCACGCGGCAATTTTTCAAAAATAGTGGATAATTTTCATAATTTTGAGACCTTGAGCAGGTCATGGAAAATGTTTTACTTTCATTTAGGCTGATAAACCATTGATCAGCCCAAATGGATATTGCTGAAAGATCTCCGTTTAAGGTAAGGCTCGCTATATCGTCGTCGCCTTGGTCAGCAATGACAAAAAGTGACGTGTCGTCTGCAAACAGCCGAATGTTTGATTCAACTATACTTGTAATGTCATTAATATAAATTAAAAACATCAAAGGTCCTAATATTGACCCTTGAGGTACACCAGCTCTTACAATACGCCAAGATGAGGACTGTCCATTTATTACAACACGTTGACGTCTTTGCTCTAAATAGCTTTTGCACCAGGCCAGCAAGTTTTGTCTGATGCCGATAGATTCAAGCTTGTGGAGAAGACCTTTATGCCACACGCGATCAAAAGCCCGTGATACATCCAAAAAAGCAAATTTGACGACTTTCCCTTCATCCATGGCTTCGAGCACAATATCATAAATCTCTAATAATTGTGAAACAGGAAAATCTCCATTTTGGTAAGCAGACTGAAACCGTGTAAGAATATTATTTTGGATACAATGATTGAAAATAAACTTGAAAACACACCTTTCAAATATCTTGCTAACACAACTAAGCAGAGATATTGGACGGTAATTTTTTGTAAATTGCTTACTTTCTTTTTTGTGTAATGGATTAACATTTGCGCTTTTCCAGTATTGTGGAAAAATGGCGCTTTCTAAAGACCTATTAAATATCATACACAACGGTTTGCTAATTGAGTCAGAGCAAGCCTTTAGTAATTTAGAGCTGATGTTGTCAGGGCCACTCGCCTTGGGCACTTTAAGTAGAGATATACAATCTTTTACCAGACTTTCATCAATGTCTATACTAGTTAGGGTAGACCTAATTGGATAATGAACTGTAGGAGGTTCCGCCTCATTTGTGTCTAAGGAGCACTGTTCAGCAAAATAACCATTGAACAGTTCAGCTTTGTCTGCATCACTGGTAACTAAAGATTCGCCATGCTTCATAGGAGGAAATTCTGATGATACAGCTTTATGGTCTTGCAAGAACTGCTTTACTATTTTCCACCAAAGTCGTGAATTGTAATCACTGGAATTGACCTTCTCAGCCAGAGAATTGTAATATTTTTGTTTTGACTTTCGTAGGTAACTTACAACACGATTACGAGCTTTTCGGTACTTAAACCAATGGCCAGGGTCGTTTGTTGCCTTTGCTTTCCTTTGTAATCTATTACGTTTGCGGATAAGTTTTTTGATATCAGAAGACAACCACTGTGGTTCACCAGGTCTGACAGTAACTACTTTAGTAGGAATGTGTTTTTTAGCAGTGGCAAGAAAAAGCTCCGACCATTCTGTTACCATGTTGTTTACGTCAAGATCACATAGTATGTTTTCCCACTGAATGTTACCAAGTGAGGCATTTAAACCATTAAAGTCGGCATGTTCATACAACCAGATCTCCCGCTTATAAGCTTTTGCCCTCTGCACTTGAAAATTTAAGTGACAGAAAGTTGCATGATGATCGCTTATCCCAGTGTCTATTACACCTGCCAAATTAACTCTATCGGGACAACTGGTAGCAATCACATCAATGCAAGTAGCA